>VWZK01019594.1:150580-254189 GCA_013396935.1 Baryphthengus martii
GGGGGGGAGTATCCCTACTCACTGCTCTTCACTGGGGTCAAATACAAAGCTACAAGCTTGCCTGCCAGTAAAATAAGCAAAAAACAAGTAAAATAATCAAGTCTTCCAGGACTGTTAAATGACTCATTGTTACATCGCCCATGTCGCTACGCACAGTAACGCAGAAAAGAGTTACCACTGGTATGAACATGAATTCTGTGCATACATGAATGCCAGGATTTAGTATGTGCTCCAGACTGTCTTTCTCTTAGATAGTCTCTGTCACTAAGGAACATCCAAAATGTTCCTTAATTCACATGAGAAACAGCTAACAGATTCTATAGGTAAAAAAAGGCAACCACAAAGCCACACAAACAGCTTCTTTGAGCATGCTAACATTGACTAAAAAGAAGTGAATGAAAAGAATTCTGTTTTTAACAAATTAAGTTGATTTTAGTGTTGATGTACTAATTTGAGTGAAATATTTATAACTCGTTTCAATGGAACCTCTTAAAACTGTCTTTTCCACAAGTTTACGCTAACCCTACAGTAAGGTGAATGTTTAAAGAATAGTATCCTTAAAGCTACTCAGGGTGAAGAAATTATCCTATGGATTGAATGTCTCTTTCAGTTGACAATTAATGCAATCAGAATGAAAAGGAGGAAATGTAAGTGTCAAGGGATGGGAAGCGGGAGGCCTAATTTCTTTTGCAAAATTAACACTTGGGACCAAAATAAAATTCAACTTGGCTGAAATTTCGCTTTCTTCCTATAAAATACCTTCTTAATCAGTTCACTATGCTAGATGTATATCAAACTGGCCCTTGCACCCCTGGGGAAAACGCTACTATTGATTTTTCTTTTGATGTAGGGTACTACCTACAAGATTTCACACACCTGGACCTTTTTGTTTGTTTTTAAACCAAACACACTATTAGTATACAGAAATAACGCTAATAGATAGTGCCAAGACCTAACAAACATCATCTAAAATATTTTTCTAATTAGCAAAAAGTAGTGAGGTGCCCAAAACTGAAGCCAGCAAAAAGCCCTTTCACCAGAGGACAGGGTAGTAATTCAGAGATGTGAGATGTAATGCTCCAAACTGTTACTTGGAGCACACACGCACACAAGGGAATATAACCTCATAGCAACATTTTTTCCTCTGGTGAAGCATTGCAACACTTATTTTTAAGCACATATTTAAATCCAATCAACATTTTCAAGAATTGAAAAATGTGTTGAAATGCTGTACCAAGCTAGGCTCAAGAAATAACTCACTTCCATGAGACCAGGCTATAACACAAACCGGAGTTGCCTACATATCCCCTTCCTGAAGATGAGAAGCCAGGACTCCAAGCATCCTTCCCCCACTCCCAACTACTAATCCGTGTAGCTGTGTCACTGCAGGCACTTTACCACGGTAAAAAAAACAGCACTATCTTTTTATTTCATAGCCTTAAGAGCCAAGGGAAAGCAGGGAGGGATTTTTGTCTCAGCAGCATGTCTGAGTCACGCTGCCTCCCGGGGTTGCTCCTTGGGTGGTACGGTTTACACACACCCCTTGCTCAGAGGATGCGCCTAAAGTCACCATCTAGGCCTTTGCAAAGGGAACAAACAAAAATTTTACATACATTTGGTCATATGGTCCATGTGATGTTATCCAACATGTAATTAACAAAAGCTCAGGCTCTTTGCTTCCAAAGTCATTCCCAGTGGAAAGCATTTCTACTTCCACATTTCCCTATTTTGAATCCTTTTTTTTTTTCTTTTGGTTTTCCAGGTCCGCTTATAATTTATACCACCTACTCAGCAAGTTTCAACGCAGTCAATACTGACTGACCACATCCATATAGCAACTCAATGCTCGTTCCAATTATTGTCAACAATATATGGATTAGATTACACACACGCTGCCAGAAAAAACCATCTACCTCAGATTTAAATCATTAAGAATGACCCTCTGGAGACAATAATCTCTCCTAAATGTGAAAACTACAGACAAATGTCAGAATGCTGTCTGGCCCAGGAATGTTTCCTCATAACAAGGCTGGTTTGTGCAATCAATGAGGCTGACAAAATCTCCGATACGCTCTCAGGGCCTGATCCAAGGCACAGTGAAGTTTATGGTAACACTCCCACTGACTAGAGCTGTGTGGGAAACTTTTTGCTGGCCCCTGAGAATTTGAGATTTTCAAAGCTTTTTTCCCTGAACAGGAAAGAAAAAAATGAAATCTCAAATGTTTGAAACCTGAAAATCTACTTTCATCATTCCCATAAGAGAGAAAAGATTTTTTTTAAAAAAAATAAAAATCCATCTGATTAAAATAATTTGTTTAAAAGTGAAGGAAAAAAGTTTTGAAATTAAAGCTCATATATACAAAGTCTTTGATTTTGAAAAAAGAAATTGACATTTTTCAATAAAAATGTGACATCAAAAACTTCTTGAACCATTCCAACATTTTCTCCTGAACTGCAGAGCGGGCCTTCCCCACATGAGAGAGTTCACCTGGGTAACTTTGCTCTTCCATCATATACAGGCACTCTATCTTCATAAGAAATAGAATTTAAGTTGCAGTCACTGAAGAGAGATAGTCCCTCATTGCACTCCAAGAAGTGGAAACCATTTGATACCAGGAGTATAAAACAGCTCCCTAAATTCCTCACAACTAGTTGCAAACTGCAACTGCATCTTTCATTTTTAAAACTAGTTATGCTTTTTTCTGCAAGGTGGTCACTATCAAATTATGTGTCTTAAGGTACCATTTGTCAGCCCTGAAGGTCTTGAACCCCCGTGAGCTGAGCCCAGCATTCATATTATAGCAGAAGCCACTGGATGGAGCTGTTATAAACGGTCTCCACAAGTTGTGACAGTGAGTCATCTTTAGTCCTTAAGAAATCTGCATTGCCATTATTTTTCAGGCATTTCCAATTGAAAAGCTGGTGCAAGCAGCAAGGAAGGTTTCTCTGTTTGCAATATTTACACAGAGTTCTTGTTCAGTAGGCAAGAGATCTGCCAGTTTTGCAGAAGCAGGGACTCTACAACGGGCCTAAGATACGCCTGATGTATTTTGTGTAAGAAGAGCAAGCAGCACTAAGAACACACATCTGCACCCTCATATCAGTTTCATTTCTTAAGAAGAAACCATCTTGGAAGACTCTCCATATGGATTATTGTCATTCAAAAAGGTAAACGGAACAAACCAACCTCCACTCCACAGAGAGTGGAGAGGAAAAGGAGGAATTGGCATCTATTGACTTCCTGTAGTCACAAAAGGAAACTTGCACAAAAGCTGGAATTTGAACTAAAAAATTCTGATAGCAAATGCTAAGGCAGTCCCCTATCTAGTAAGCAGTTCCTGACATAATTTGAGTCATTGTAATGTGTAATTCTTAAGATCAGTGGTTTCCCAGACAAAACATCACTGTAGTTAATAGTAACACAGAGCTGAGGAGTTGGTTATTCTTTCTATATGTGCATGTGTGTATGTAGCTACAGAATAATACTGAAAATCCAAGAACTGATAACAACCTGGGTGACAGCACTTGTAAAGAAATGGGTCCCCCATGGGAGCTTCTGAATTGACATTTGTCATCCATAACTAAATTCATCTCTGTCTCCAACGGCCATGTGAACTGTCTCACCTACAGAACCTAGAGCACACTTTTCCACATGAAGAGACAATGGACAGCACCCAAAGCTTCAGCTGAGTGTTAAAAGAGCAGCAGACCAAGCTCAGAAACACCCTGTAGCAGCGCACACGCCGTGCTCGATGACACCACCATCTCCTGTGGAACGTGCCGTTCCAGGAGTGCATACACACGCTGGGCAGTCAATCCTCGTACTCCTCCTGCACCTGTGACTTTGACAACCAGCACAGTAAGTTAAACTTCAAATTTTTCATAAGAACTTAAAAATAAGCGCACATGTCAGTTCAGCTGGCAATCCACCCAGATATCTCCACCTCCTATCTCTGGCTTTCAATGAGCTGTCACAAAATTCAGGGTACCAGTCAGTTCCCTAATTTCTACCTACAGTCTAAGGCCAGTTTTGCAGACAATCATTCAACCTCCCACTTTAAACCTCTTACTGAGTGTGCCATGTTTTATATCATTAGCCACCTTTCTATAGCTATCCTCTCAGCTCCCACAGCAAGCAAATTCAGCAGCTTTCCAGCACAGGATCCCTCTTGCAATGCTTCCTGGACAAATTAGTACTAGGGGCCCCCTGCTCCCCCAGCCCCTTATTCTCACATCCTTGCACCCATTCACACTTGCACATGCACCAGGCCAATTCATCGCTGCTTTTCCAAGAGACCATCCAAATGCAAAGGCTCATCTGTTGCCTGAAAAGTTTTCAGAGTACGGAGCAGATGGAAAAAGTGCTTAATTTGTCTCAAGTTTTTTGTATCCATGCTGTGTTGCATGTGCTGTTAAAAAAATAAAAAAGGGGCACTCAAAACGCACTTGCATCTTGCTTCTTCATGGGTTGTGGGTCAGGTGGGATCCCCCAGGGCAATGGAAATACTGCGTCTCTCGAGACTAACTGAATAAAGTAAGCTTGAAGTTTTTAGAGGACAGGATGAGTCCAGCTAACACTGTTAGACAGCAAAGAACACAAAGGGCAGCTGGCAGACTCCCGAGGGGAACAGCAACTTGCCTACAAAGACCTTAAAAAAAAAGCTTCAACACTTGTGGAAAGATGCGGAATATTCAAAGGCACTGCATGGAAAAAGCTGCGACCTCCACCATCACCAACAACTGTTAGACAAAGCAAGAGTGAAGGATATAAAGCAAACTAAGAATGCAGTCAGAGCATAAATTAACTGGTTTCGCTCACAAGCTAGGAGCTTTCCATGCCATGGGGTTACATGCAGAGTTTTTTTCTTGCCATATTTTAACAAAAGCACATCCTGATAAACTGTGAGCTTTTTGGCATCTTCTGGCACGTTTAAGAAACAAGTGGCATAGTTTTACCTCAAGACTAATATGTCATCTCATTACAGATGGGATCAAAAGATTATATACATAAAGACTATAATAGAAAAGTATTAAAAAGCCATCAAGAGGTCTGTCCTGCAAGTGACAGAGACAGACAGAAGTTAATGTCTATATTTCTCAGCAAGTAATGAGATGTTCAAAATACTCATGACAGATACACTTTGATTAACCGATAAACTAAATTTGTTCTCCATCCCAACTCTTACTTATAGTTTCCATCTATATATTGAATGGGTTTCTATAAAAAAATGCACAGTTTTTATTCTTAACTTGCATATTCACATGCATAGAAGATCATTTATGAAAAGGACAATACATAATATCTATCCCCCAAATTATCATTTAATTAAATTTGAAAACTGGATGCTTGTTTCCTTTTTGGCATTCTCGGGTTTCATTTTTTTTTAAGCAAAACAGGTTGAAATAACTATATTGTTCTAATGTGGAAAGAATTTCCACATCACAGCTTTATGAATATGTATATACATACAGCTGTTGATGCCAGTGAGAGTATGGAAAAACTTTAAATTCTGCTTCAAGAATTTTTTTCATAAAAGTGGAAATTTAAGCTTTCAGTCTTAGAAAGAAAAAATCCAAAAGGACATTTCTTAGAAAGAAAGAATAAATCCAAAAGGACGTTTCAGTCTCTATGGTGTCATTAAGGAGAAAAAGACAGCGATAAAAGTAAAAAAAAGAACAAAATCAGGAAGGGAACAAAGCTTGCAAACTTGTAATCAAGACTCTAAAGTTGTATCACTAATTTTTCAACAAATTCTCCATATTTCTCTAAAGTACTTTGATTTCTCTTAATTTTGAAAATTCTTTTCTATGTCTGAATCTGCACTGTTAGGACTATTATGCCTGTTAGAAGAACATTGCGAATCATCATGAAGGACATCACATCTCTAAGTACCATCTACACACAGCACATATATACTTAAAAGACAACATCTTTGTAATACCTAACTCATCTTTTTATTCCTAATGCATGTTCTTGTCATTTACCAATTTTGAAAGTGCAAGAGAACAGGAAAATTCTACCTAAATCACAGTTTTGTATGAAAAATAGAGTGGGTCACACCATTCTTCATCCTTGAGATAAAAGGACAATTTACTTCCTCACCTCTTGACTCATACATACCATTTGTGCTCTGGAGGACTGAACAATGCAATGAATTTTGAAATTAGAGATGCCAGTAACTCTGACCTTTTTTAAACCTAAGCTCACTTTCTTTGGCAGGAATATAAAAGATAAGCCCGTTCTTGGTGCATTCTGGAGGCGAAAGGAAGTACACCTGAGTCACTGAACAATCTGAATTGCACAGGTCTGCAATGCTGACCACCACCTCATTTCTGCCTTCAAATGTCTACCAGAATCAGGATGAAATAATATATTTAACACTGACATTTCTGAAAGGACACTCTTTAGGTTAATATCAAAACTCCCAGGTAAACAGCATTAACTAAGAAGAAAAAAAACATTCCTCTGTTTTATCTGTAAAACTGTTCCTTCAACATCCAAGCTACCGACAGACATGGATGCATGCACTTGCTCTTTTAAGGCTGTTGGGAATTTTGCCAGCATGTAGGATTAAACCATATTTTCATATCGTAGCCAGATGTGCAATCAAGAGAATATCCTCAAGCATCACCTCCACAGCCTGCCCTAGGAATCAATACTGTTCCTTATCCCACCCATCATTAACATCTCTGCAGAATTCATGAAATAGTGAAAAAGGACAGCCCTTATACTGAAATATTGCACAAATTTAGTCTCAATTTATTTAATGACTATCGTGACTATGATACCTGCCTCTAATTTACCACACTGTAATCTAACTGCTCAGAAGCAGCACATGTTTTCCCAGGCTTCAGCAGCACTAGTTGAGGCCATCCATTGCCAGCAGTAATTTCCAGAGAACAGGGAGGTGAAGGGATGCAGCTGCAAGGTGTCTGCCCATGGTTTGACCCTAGGTCAGCAGTGGGCCGGGCAGGCAGCACCAATAAGCCCAGGAGGTGCTGGAATCTCTCTTAGCCTTCTGGAGGATTTTCCCAGCGCCACTCTTCTCCCCCAGTCCTGCCAGTCCCATCTCTAGCATAGCTTGAGAACAATACACAAATGTGATTTCTATTAGGTCATTAACAAATTCATGAAGGTTCAGCCCTCACCATCTGTCCAAAAGGAGCAAGGCTCTGTTTGGTTTGGGGCTTGGGCTTTTCCGCCCCTTTCCCATCCTCCTTTCTTATGAATACTATTTGACAAAGCCATCTACATGTCAGAGAAATTTAATGTGGTTTATGGCAAAAAAAAACCCAAAACAACAAAGGAGCAAATTAAGGCAGTTCCACTATTAATTCCCACCACATTGGAGCATTACATAATTTATCACTTAACATGTACATAATTTAGAATGATTCAACATTCAAACACATTAAACAGACAGAAAGACAATACTGAAAGCCTTTTAGTAACTACTAATTCTTCCTTTACAGGAGAGTCATGTCTCTCCGAAATAGCAGCCCCATTAAAAAATTCAGTTTCAAAAATGTAGGTGCACTTTGCATTAGAAGCAAAAAAAGTCTATATAACTGAAGCCAGAACAACTAAACAGGAGGAATTGTACAGTTTACAGGAAGCAAAGATTTTGAAACAGTCCTGTAATACATACATGCAGGCAGTAATTTCAGATTTTAGAAGTAATTTAATAGATCCCATCAGGTGTTACCTTGTGCTGCAAAACACTTTCCAGAGGAAAAAGGTCAGGGGCAGGTCTACACAGACAACTAGTGCCTCACCCTGTGGGTATTTACGATGTGGTAACTTCCACAACGCTACATTTCTGAATTCATTTTGGATGGTTTGTGGCCCTGGGCCTTCACCCAGTAGCATATTCAGACCTTATGTCTATTCCATGGAGGGAGAAAAAAAAAAGTGCCATAAACCTGAATGCAGCAAGAAGTCTGAGTGCACACTTAGTCAGCTCTGTAGGGCAGTGCTGAGATATGAACGTACATCCAAGGTATGTCCAAATACCTGGCCACAGGTGTGTTTCCAGATGCTTTGCAAAGCCTGAGCCACTATAAGAAACTGCATCAAAAATACGTGGGTGAGGAGCAGGAGGGTGGGTAAGAAGATAAGGAGAGGAAGATCTTTCTTCTAACATACTGAAGCAATTTATCGAAACAGATTTTCACTCATATTGAAGGGAGTAAATTCACACTAAACTTGCCACACTGAAGATAATGGAACAAGTCATGGGAAGGAAGAAGTTATTGAGTTAAAGAGCAACAAGGGAGAAAGCAGCAAAATTATTTGCTTTGTTTTAAGGTACTCTGTAAGGTTATGTCATCATACTGGGATATAGGGATGAGTAATTTATTCAGACCATGGATTTTTCTAGCTTGGCCTCAGTTGATACATACTTAACAGTTTAGCATTACATTTTTCAAAAATACAGCAATTTTTCTATATTAAGAAACTGCTTAACTTTTGTACTCTAGAAACTACTACTTCTCTACCTGTCAAGCAAAAGACAGTCTGTTTATTTCCCCACATTGCTCAACATCTGAAGCCTGAAAGATATCTCTGCACACTGAAGTAGAACTCTGAAGTCATCTGCCATCTGTGGAAAAGTAAATTGACAGCACCTTTGCCCCTTCATCCCCTGAAATGGTGGTTGCACATAATCACAAATGAGACAGATTAAGAAGGTGAGGGAGCAGAGGGAAGCAGAAATCAATTTTTTCCACTTAGAAATAATTAACACATAGGAGAAGAGGCTGATTTTATTTCTAACTGTATGATTAACTCCAAGATGTAGTTCTAGCATTCAATGCAGACAGAAGGAACAACAACAAAAAAACAAAGATCTAAACAGAATTGAAAAGGACTGAGTATCTAAAAGCATTCAGCATTGGCTGAAAGGAGTGTAAGGGAGCTTTAGCATGGGCTTCAAGTGAATCACAGCTGGGTGCAAACTGTTTTTGAAGGCTTGTTTCTAGACCTGTATTTCAGCAATTTAGTATGAGTCAGGGACATCCATTCAAAACTTGCTCCAAAATCCATCTCCCTGACTCTCCAGCACTGGGAGTCATGCTATTTTGGATGACCATGGGGAAGGAGCACCACAGGAGTTGCAGCTCAGCGGTTTAGTAACGTATTCATGGATTGGCCATTCCTGGCATTGTGGAAAGAGAAGAGCAAAGGATGCAACTGTAGGCTGTCCCTCTGGTCATGGGCAGATCATTGAAACCTCAGCCAGACCTACCCAGAAAGAGGAAGTTGGTCCCTCAGTTAACTTGATCCTCCTTTTGTGGGAATGGGAAACTCTGACCTCAGATATCTTTCACCAGTGCACTTCTTCCACTCTCACTCTATTTGATAGCTACCAAAGATAACTTTGAAATTCTGAAGCAGCCTGTAGCCATAGCAAGGCAAAAATCTATTCCTAGAAAGCAGAATTTTGCCTTTAAGCTTTTCTAATTGACTGTTTCTCCCTCTGCACTCTTTACATACTAAATATTAACCAAGAGGAGACTGAAGTGAAAGGAGAGAACTTTTTCAACATTTTCAATAACTCTGTGCTGAAGTCACTAGAAGTTTTACCTCAGAATTTAGAGCATGCAGAACTTGGTGTTTGTGCTGTATTTAGATATCTTCAGCACAGAATTCAATGATATTTCATGTTCTGGCTACTGACAACCTTCATCAGACATTTCTTGTCATTCGTTGCTTCTACACTCAGCAGATTTCTTTTGTAATGAATAAATCTGTTCACATAAAGTTGAAGATGTTTCAGTGTCCAACACCACTTGAGTGACACAGTTATGACATCCTAAGGAATGATTTGGTATATGACCTTTTTTGCAAATAATGAGATCATTATACACAAAATAAAACATTTAATTCTGCATATTACTTGTTGGAAGGCACAGAAGCCTGAACAACACCTGAAGTACTCCTAGATCGAACAAGGCTAAGAGGAGAGGTCAAGTCTGATGCATTATGGGAAAAGGCCACTAGTATATCTTTCTAAAAATATTATTTGAATATTTTATCAACAAAGTCAGCAGGGCTAAAACAGGCGGCCTGTGGGATTAATATCCGATCTTCCTAAGGGAACTGAAGATTCATAAATCCTTATCCAAAAGATTTAAAGTCTGCGGGGCTTAAATCTAATGGCATTTGGATTGCACAATACATCTTCCTTTTGATAAGGCCAGAAAGTTAAATTCTTCAGTGAAACATTTTTTACACCATTTTTTAACAGAGAGCACACAGATATACAAAAGCATGAAACAAACCTGCTTTCTCTTCAGATCTTCTTCAAATTATTCATAGTTCATCTAATTTCATTGCAAGAAATGAGTGAGGCTTTCGTATAATTCTCCTTTAAGGTTCATTACACCATTGCCGTCCTCCATCGTTTTAAAAAAATAATAAAATTGCCTGCAAAAGTATAGAATTTGCTTATGTGGAAACATATTTCAAATGACACTCAAAGACTGGTTTTTGAGAGAGTCTGACATCCAGAAGCTTCTGGCATGAAACTGAGTGTAAGTTTTTCAAAGGAAGATTAGCACTCAGCAGTTTCTGAAAAACAAGCCATATTTGAGCCTTTCTGAAAGTCTGTCCTTGATTATGGAAACTCAGTAAGTTCAGTTCTGAGAAGGGAGACTCTTTGCCACTCGCAAAACACTTTGCTGCCCTACTGTAGCAGGATTTGGCAAGAACAAGGGATGTTCTTCACTGTCAGTTTCAATCAGGACTAAACAAAACCAAGACTTGCAGTTAAGGTAAATGTTAGAACATTTAATATTTAATAAAAACACCCCATTCCTATGAACTCGTTATCTAACACAAGATAGCTCTGCCATCAGGGTAAGAAGATAAAGTTTAAACTTTAAAGGGAATAGGACAGTAAATTATTACATCCAGGGATTATATCCTTCACTGGTGTAAACTGGCACAGCTTCAACAGAGACCTGTTGATTAACATTAGTCCAAGTTCTTGTCTAACCTGCTGAGCGCTGCCGTGCGCATGCGCTCTTGTGGTACTAGCCTCAGAGTATCTAACGTTTGCTTTCAACTGTCAGCAGGTACTAGTCAAAGAGATAATTCTTCACTTCAAGTTTTTCTTCCCCGTTTTGTACAAATTCCAAAAATGTATTTTCTTTTATTGTACTTGGGTTATTTTTGCTCACGGAGGCTTTGGGACAGCAGCAATGGAAACTGAAGCCGTCTGGTTAATCTGAGGTCAAATTTTGTGTAGGCAGCTGCAATCCAAGCTTCCCCACCCTGCCCTACCACTAACCCGAACTCTGACCTGCCAGGACCACCTCCTTGCTCCTGCAACAATTCGGACCACATTTCTACTGAGGAAACACAGACAGCTAAAATGCCAAAATATCTATGTGTGAAAACATATACACGCACTGTCAGGTCTCTGTGACTTTTTCTGTTGGACAATAACCAAGACCACCAAATGCATCTGGCAGTCTGGAATGTACTGATAAATCAAGTCCCTTAGCACGTGTACTTTGTCCTTGTGAACATTTTCAACTGAAGCAACAGTTTAAGTGAAAAAGAAAACATGCACAGAGGAGCCACCACCATTCTGCAGCCTCAGACGTCTGTAGCAAGGTTCCCAGGTCCATCTCTAAATGTGAGAACTGCAAAAATACTGAGTACCCCAAATTCAAGTCTACCATATTGAAGGCAAATTGCTGGGTGTTGAGTACTTGAAGTCAAGCCACTGATTCAGAGACCTGAACACAGATTCAAAACTTGAATTTCCTAGGGTATAAAAGTGATCATTCTTCTAGGTCTCCCCGACACATGGATGTGGTCTTCAAGAACTTTGAAAATCCCATCCTAGAAACCTACCAAAAATTCTGGCTCCTGAACATTTGCGTTACATGTGTTACTTTCACACACTTAAGCTCACAATCAAGGTCAACCTCATTGATTTCATTGCTGTGGCGCTGTATGGAGAGCTGACCACCTGAATGGTTAAGACAGAAGAAGGGTGAGAGGAAGTTTACAATCCTCATTGCACAGGTGGGAGTCTGAAGCATAAGGAAGGAAAGAAGGGGCAGGAAGGAAGGGAGGGATGCGATATGTTCAAGGCCACCCAGGAAGATTGTTGCAGAGTGAGAAAACGAATCCACATTTCTCACTCCACCCCCTTTCCCTGCTCTCTGCATACAAGGTCTCCTCCGCACAGTGCTGTGTGAGAGTTTATATGGGTCAACGCTATTGTGTATGGTGGTTACCGAGAGGAGCCCACATCTTCACAGGTGCAGAAGGGTAGAACTCAATTTGCAGCTCTTGAATGAGTCCAAATAAAATAGGAACAGTGTACAAGCAAGCACGCCCATTCTCCCAGGGTTCAAGGAAGGAGACAGAGCTGGAAACTGAATCCTCGGTAAGGACCACAGTGAAATCCAGAAGGAAGCGTGGTAGGTGAGCACTACCTGCTCAGTAGTCACCACTGAAGAAATGGGAGAAAAAGAGGTAGCCTAAACAAGCACTTATAAGTCCAATTCTTCTAATTTTAGAGAAAGCAGGAGCTATCTGGGTTAATGACTCGCTGTATTATTTTCACGTGTCACTCCAACCCTTCTCATCAACTAGTTTTCCACTATAAATGCCTTGGGGTAAAGACTATGACCACATCTGTTTTCATGTCATGCTAACCAGCAGTCACCACACTTGAGTTTGAACCATTTTACTACTCAGAGAGTTTATAGTGCAATCCTGAAAGCTTTTAAAGCCCACTATAGCTTCTGCAGCTAGAGGTTCTGTTTTATGCCTAAGCACTGCTTTGAAATAGGTTAAACAAATCAACCACAACAACAGGCAGGATGGGAGGGGGAAGAGTCACTGAAGCGCTCGTCATCCTCCTTTTCTTAAATCCTTTCAAATGAGAAAGTTCTCCCCTGGTTGTCAGGGAAGAGCTCAAGCATAATATGTCCCCATCTCCTCACAGAGGCAGGCACAGAAAGCAGCAACACAAGGAGAGATCTGCTGGAGAATCAGTCACTCCTGGTGTTAATGGACCTGAGTGTTGGTAGCGCAGGTTCCCTGTACAGGGAAGACAATTGGTGGGTCTGCACAATGAAGCCTCAGCAATTGTGGATTTTAGGAATTACTATTACAGGGATTTAAACCCTTCAGGAAAAGAGCTGGCTTGACTATCTCCCAGCTAACTGGAAACATGGCCAGCATGCTGAACCAAGGCATCCCACCAAGATTTAGGTAACAGCTATAGTGTCATTAATGGTCCTGCTGACTGACAGAGTTCCCTGTCTCTAACAAGCAGGAAGGGATTTCCTTTTAGACTTTTATAAGTTGTATTTGATACACAGAAATAAGTAAACTAAGAAGATCATTAGTTAGCTATAGTCTGGTTTCCAAAATATAATATCCACCACTAGGCTTTGGTCTACACGCCATAGACTGCATTTTTGAGAACCAACCACTGCATCCATTTCAACATTTGTGAACAAAACAGTGCTCAAACCATATCCAACACAACAGAGCAACAGTCCAATTTTGAAGCAAATCCACAAACTGTGCCCACTGATCACACCCAGGCTTGCTTTAGCCTAGTGTGCCATGAACACTGGGCACCTTCTCTGAAAAGTTTTGGACCACAGGCATGGGGATATATTCAGAGCAAAGTATGGACCCCTCGCCCAGCGCTGATGAGTCTGCTGTACGTACAAGGGCCTCAGCACCGACTGCTTTGATCCACCAATACACACCTACTGCATCAGATTACTCACTAGCAAACCCAAAGCAACTTAGAAATTACTGAGAATTAATTGCTTTGTTTATCTGAGCATTTTAATAAGAAATAATCACCACAAGAGATAAAAGTGAAAAGCAATCTCTAGAAAAATTCCTGTGGTATAAGCAGCGTGGCAATATGTGTGAACTGAAAATGTAGGAACCAATTCACAGCACATAAGTCTTGTCTGTACTACTATGAAAATTATTTTCACCAAGGAGGTGGCCTTTTGAGAACAGCAGAGTTCAAAGAACGTTTTTCCTCTGAAAAAAACAGGTCGCAAGCAGACATGTTTCATCCAGAAATATGAATTTCAATTATTTTCGTGTTTATTTCTTCAAAAAAATAGAATCACTGAAAAAAGCAGTGTGTTAAGCTTGCAGTTCAACAATTAAACAAATTAAGTTTTCATTTTATCTAGATCAAATATCAGACTGCTTGAATTTTTGTTTTGTTAAAATTTCAAGTTTTTGCTCTTATGGGCAAGTCAGCCTTGAAGATAATGAACTTGTTATAAAAGGAAAGTTTATCACCTACATGATTAAAGGAGAACCAGAAATTAAGTATTACTACCTTACAGAGGTGTCAGCTGGCTCAAAACCTGGCAATAAGCACAAGATCCCAATCCACATACACCTTTCCCCTATGTCATTGACCCAAAAACTGAAATAAATGTACAACTTAATGATTATTTCACTATTTTCCCAGCCAGCAGTATGTCAATATTAGCTCCTTATTAACAGTTGCACAAAAACCAAGTTTATCAGAAATTCTGACTTTCTACTGATGTCATAGTAATGAAGAATGTAAGTATATTTTAAGAAAAAAAATAAAATAAACTCAGTATCAAACTCCATCCACACACTTCAGCCCACAAGGGAGAGTTTGGCATCCTGTTGCCCAGCCATTCCCAATTTCATTGAATACTGTAAATACAATTAAAAAAAATAAAATTTAAATCTCTATTTCATAACTCACTGGGTAGAGAACATATATGCAGTAGGACACAATAGCACTTTCAAGGCTTTCAGTCTAAGACATTTACAGGCTATAATGAAAACCAAAAGTTTCTTCCGTTGCCCAAATCAATACACATTCCTTTAACCCACTGGCAAAGAGAAGACTGAGGAGAGATTCACAGTGATTAGTCATTTTTTTCCCCTGACAGTTTAATGAGATTCTAGGAGTGTCATATTAGCCAGCAGAATACTGATACAGCTTTTTTTCCAGTGAGGAGTTAGCATAGGTTTGGGGTTAAAACAAATCCACAAGCAATTTGAAGGCTACTGAAGGGAAGTACACCTCTGCAGTTTTAGAAAAACAAACCAAACCAGCGAGCATTAGAACACTACCAACTTGATCCAAGTTGATATCACTGCAGTGACATTATGCTGCTTTCTCAGGAAAGGGAAAGAGTTATTTCTCTCAAGTTCCATTAATGTTCTTGGAAAGCCCAGTCTAGAGGTGACGAGGAGCAAAACAAGTAACGCTCAGCTATATGAAGCAGAACATCCAGCCAAAATCTGCTTGCTTAGAGACAGATGGCAAATACAGCCAGTGCTCAGAAACTACAGCTGCATGCCTGAGATCTCTCAGATCTATGTGTGTGATCATTAAAGATTTTCAAATTATCTAATAGAGCAGAGTCTCCTGGAGATTTGGGTTTCCAGACTTTGTTTTCTTTACAGAGGACCACATTATACTGCCCCAGAACAAAGTCAAAAGAAAACAGTTCTCAAGCTTTTCTATTTAAAAGTGTTGTTCACATACAAGCCCTCTGAGCAGGCTTAATTTTCTCCTGTGAGTGTGATTTGCACACACTCTCTCTCAGCAGCAACGGTTGGGAACAAATCACGTCGGGAAAGCTGAAGAGCTCTGGCTGTACCTTTTCAGTCTGGGCACCTGCCCACTTCCTTCTCCATTTGCTCCAGAGGCCAGCTGTATCTTTCCCTGGTAGTCAGGGCTCAGCACACAAACACTCACATGCCTGGATGTATGGAGAGCTCCATATGGAGCCTGTGCCTATGCACCTAGTCTGTTGCATAGACACGTATTGCTAGTCAGATACCTGTTTAGCCCAGTGACACACTGTGTACCTTCCGTCGTCGCCTCTTTCTAATACACATCAGAGCTAAGAGCCTGGCGAGCACTCAGTTCGCAAGGCTGGAGAACATCACCACTGTTCAGAATTACAACTGCTATTACAACCAAGTGGCAACAACCTGACAATATACCAGGCTAGGACTGAACACTTGCTATTAACACTCATCAGATACCTCAGCAAGAAATTCCTCTCTAGAGCAAAGCTCTGGATGAGAGATACTTGTTTTAACAATGTCTAATATCAAAAAGTCCCAATGCCTTAATTTAATAGTATCCTCCTGACTTCTTATTTCAAGGTATGTTTCCAATAAGTCAAAGCAAACTCTGGCTTTGCCTTTTAGCCGCACTACACCAAGCAAAATTACTTTATCAAAATAAAAAGTGTCAGCACTTTTGAATCAATACTTTTACCGAAACATGTTTGGCAAGAGTTAAAAAGAGTACTCATTTGGAAGGAGAACTTTTTTTTTAAGTCCATACTAAGCATGGTATCGAAATCCCATTTCCTCTATAGCTAAGTGTGCTTCCAGTTCTTATTACTGGTTACACTTGTAATGTTTTTTTTTTCTTGGTATTTTGCTTTTCAGCACATAAAATCCTCATGAAGGCTGTTCAAGGTATGTTTTTTCCCAATGACTTGAGACCCCTAAAGACCACCACCAAAAACTTGCCTCAAAACATGTTCCATATAAAATACTACAAACAAATGCAAATATGGAAGAGGGTTCTCTTGTTACCTGATTTGTGACCATGATTAATTCTCTTAAATCACAGGTATTCAGACTGTAAGCCAAATTTTTCAGGCAGAAGCAAATCTGAAAGAAAAAAAGTAAAACAAAAAGTAGCTCTGTTTAGTAGCTGGATAACTGATTTGTCAGTCTGAAAAAATATCAAATAATTCCTTTTCAAAGGACAATGACATTTAGCTGTGTGAAGTCCACTGTAATCTTGCCATCTTCTAGACTGACAACCAAATAAACTGAGAGATGTATATAGATGCACGACCATAAACTAAAAAGTTCTAAGGCCAGGGGTGCCTAGGAAAAGGTGTGTTTACTTCACAGAAACAGAACAAGCAGGCTAGACTGCAAAGTAACTTTTCTTTCTGGCTATGACTGATAAAACTCATAAGCATGCAAATGGAGAGAAAACAACAACAAAAAAACCACCTTTGCCAAGCTGCATTAACCTGTTTATGTAGAAAGCTCATCTCCAGATTCAGAGCAACATCTCATTAGACAGCTTCATTCTACAGAATTCCTTGGCCGTGTAAATTACAGACACCCTATCATAGTGGCTTGCAAAGTAAATCACTTGTATGTAAAGTTTATGCAAACAAGAAAACCAAAGCAATCCATCTCATTATTTTCTTCAACCAATTATGTCAAATAAAATCAAGCAAATATATCACTTATGTGCAGAGAACACAGACCAACGTTGGTTTCAGAGGAGTGACCGACTCCAGTAAATTAAATGCCCAGGGCTTCAGAGGTTTCATCTGGTCCTAATTTTCAATCGGCAGTAAAATGATCTGGTTTTTTCACTTTTATTGTAGCTTATTTTCATCTAGTTTAGGTTCCAAGGCGTCCTGTTTCTCAAGCTCTGATCCGTCATATTAAAAAAAAAAAAGAACTTGAAAAATGTACACTAGCCGACGTAGTGGCACCGCTAAGGCAGCTGAGCTGCAGAATCTCTCTTCCTTAAGCCAATGAAAGTTGGGAGCAGTTAGGAGTTACACACAGTGGATTCAACATAGGTGGAAAGTACCCAACTGCTTAATCTTCCAGAAAGAAGGTGAAAGCACCACCTCCTCCTTTTCTGATTCTCTGCAGAACCCAATTGCCTGAAGGACTGGATTCTCCTGCACTACATTTTGGCCTGAGGTATTCCTAACGTTTATCACTTGCAAAGTGTCTTTAGATCTATTCCAATACACTGTACTCTAGCAACAGAGTAGGAGAAGAAAGGAAGAGAGAAGAATGAAGTTGCCATCACCATCAAGCCTTGTCCCTCAACCAGAGGGCACCATCCCTCACCTTCCCTAGTATCAGCAGCCTACAGGAATCAATTTATGAAAAGCTTGTCGAATTGAGTCCATAATAGTAATTAACACACAGTTAATGCCATGTACAAGATAAATTTGCATGAGGACAGTTAGTTCTCTCATATAGCCAAGAATGAGAAGCCGTAGCCAACTTTCCAGACAAAACAGTAAGGGATGATACGGCTCTATTTGCACAGAATACAGCTGTGGCACATGCTGAACTACAGCTGCAAAACCTTCCCAAGAAGAAGAATAAATATGTGGTGACTGGGCTGTGCTGAGCTCCATTCTGCTTCAGAAACAGTATCATCAGTGCCAGAGGGAGATAGGGTTACACAGTCACAGCACCACGTTTGACTGCAGCAGAGAAGTATTCCAAGGATCAATTTGTTACCCATAAAACAAAACCACAGTTTTACTGGTCCCATCCAGATTAAATTAGAACATTTCTAAAAGTTAATTTTGCAGATGTTTTCAAAGTACTCCATCTCTGTGCAACAGCCCAGGCATGAGGACACTCATTTGGAAGATAGCATACCAACATTTCCTGAGAGATTCAACCAATCTTTCCTGAATACCTGATTAATCAAATGGTCTTCATTGAAAAAGATGTACACAGACCATTTGTAAGTACGTCTCATATGGAAGATTCCACTTAACCAAATAAACACTATTCTCCTTCAACTTTCTTACCTCCCCCTTGAAACAAGAGAGTCTAACTTCACATCCTCTGGGTTGAAAAAATAAATAATTAAGAAAGCAGCTTGCAGCCCCTCAGTCAGACAGATTTCCCAGGGTAGGATTGCTCAGCCTCAGCACTCCCATCGCAGCTTTGCCTCCCACCCTGTTTCTGACTTCACTTGTCGGATCACAGGTCTGCAGCTCTCTCAAGACCCTCCAGGACCTTTCTTGGCTGGTGTAAATCAGAAGAAACTTTTCTTATCCAAGGAATAGGAATTCCAGCCTACAACAGCAGAGAATTTGGCTGCTCCCTTAGTCTCTCTTTCCCTACGTTCATTTCATGAATCGATGCCCCTCTTTCTCTCTAGGAATTCAGTATCAGGACTCAGGTTTTCCTCATTCACCATAGATTTGATCCTGAACACATGGAAATTAACTGTGAAGTTTGCATCTGACTCCGTTTCCAAGAATCATGTTTTGGTTTATTTACTGTGGTTACCTTTACGCTCCTCATCACCAGACTATGAAGAACAAGATAAGCTCAACAGGAAGATGCTGCCCTTCCTTGCAATCATCTGTTGACAGGACCAAGGACATCAAGAGAAAATAAAAGCCATGATAAGTGGCACTAAGAGAGTCTCTCTACTCAATGTAAAAGGACCTCCACATTTTAAGGAAGTACTTTTTCTCATCTAAAGATACATCCTTATCTCTGTAGGGATTTTCATAGGGACAACTTAATTTTTGAAGGAGCTGAGCATTCGCCAAGGTCCCTTTAAAATACCGATGGTTGCTACAGATTCACTTAATCATGTTTTATCTCATTCCTAAGGCTTCACTCTTCATTTTAATAGTAGCTAAAGAGGGAAATCAAAAAAGTTTTTACATCTCTGGTTTTGAATACTGCATGTAGAAGGAAGGAGAAAAAAAAGAGTAACATTACTTGAATTTTCTCAAGAATTTATAACTGCAAGAAAGGGTTTCCTCATCTTTAAATGGTGTTGTGCTGCAGTTATTCAGAAATACTGCCTAATCCCTTCCCCTCCTCGGACTATTGACAGGCACATTGTACATTGACAGGTACATCTACTTAAAGCTCTTAAGTTTTGTCTTTTAAGAAGGAATACAAGAACAGCAGCTTCATTTGTACCATATTCTTCCTCTCTTGCATACAATCAGATGAGTGAAAGAGACAGGGGGTGGGGAAGAATTCCACAACATAATCATTTGGCAACTTACGTTATTTTCTTTCAAAGGACATTACAATACACTTCTCTCACTTGGGGAACTTCAAGAGAAGATAATTATTCTTGTCTGCCTTGTAATATATATTAAAAAATGTTCAAATGTGGCTTTCCAGGGAATTCTGCCAAATATTTTTAGGCACCAGACCCAGCTTTACTTAATTTTATATTGCCTTCTTAGTCTATTATAAAATATCCTTCCATGCAGTTTGAATTTGGTAAAAAGGCTGAAGCAAACTCATTTATATTAGAAACATAAAAACACTTCTTTCCTTGAAATAAAGATCTTTAACTCCTAATGTGACAGCCATTCAGATGTACAGTAATTTAAGTGTCTCTACAGAGCTTAACACACATCACTGAGATTTTACTGCCACAAAAAAATAAACAGAAACAGAGAGAGAATTTCTTTCCAGGAGAGAATATACCAAGACCAGAAAGTAGCTTTAAGCATTTGTTTTATAAGCACTTTATTAGTAGTATAACAGTAGCACCTTGAGACTCCAAAGAAGACCAGAGCTCTGCTGCATGAGGCATTATAAAAGTTTCAAAGATGCAAATCCTAAATCTTCAAGTGCTGTCATCATCTACAGTAAAGTATGGGACCATAATGTAGATTTTTTTTAAAAAAAATATTTGAGGTAACAGTCATCTCTTATTGGTAGCAATAACGTTTATTACAAGAGATAAAACAACAGCAGTGGGCAAACTAATCAGCTCCAAGGAGTTTACAGTCTAAGCAAACACAAAAGCCAAGCCTGGACACAGACAGAGCTCAGTATACACGAGTAGAATGCGTGGAGTTGGAAAAAGATAAGCTAAGTAACAGAGAGGGAGGGATAAAACAGATGGGAAGCGAATTTGAAGAGACTATGCCCACAGTACCGCAAGGCAAATAAAGAGTACAGAGCTGGCAGGCTTCAAACAAAGAGCAAGTGGGAAACAGAGAGGCACAGGGACTTGCTCTAAATCACACAGCAGAGCAACTAGCGCAAGTCTGACAACCAGATCCTCACTTTACATCTGCCCACTGACTCCTGGTGTTTCACTTGAACGAAAAAAGAAAATCAAGTCTACCCTAATATAGCCTGGTGAGAAAGGCCAGGCAACCCTCATCCTGAACTTCTGAAGAGACAGACATGATTTACACAGCAAGATCAGGATGAGGATAAAGCCCACAGTACTCCCATCAGTATGCTTTCTGCACATTTCACTGTCTTCCCCCCACCCTTTTAAAAACCAGCCTCAGAAACTTTAGATAATTAGCACAAAAGTCCACATAAAATGTATTTGCTTAAGTGTTTATTTTGGCTTCTTAAAATGGGCTGGAATCCAGATCTTGTGCTCAGCCCCACCTTAGTTATATTTGTCCTGTTATGCACAACAAACTTGGAGCCGCATTTAAATATAAACCACTTTGAAATCATACTATCTTTTGATCATTAATACACATATTAACTCCCTTCCCAACTGACCCATAGGTTGATGGGTTGGCCGAGCTTGTTTTAAAGGGTACGATTCATGGAGTAGCAACACTGGTTTACTTTTCTTAGCTTTCCCTGATAACCAAAAGGAAGCCAGCCCAGACTGTGTGCTGAAAATCGAAACAGCTGAGTGGACTCCTCCTACCTCCTCTAGTGTGTTTTCATCTTTTATGGTGGTAGGCTAGCCTGGGCCAGACAAACTAAGATTTCTTATATTCTTCAGTCACTTGGCTGTGCTTTCTCATAGATATTCCAAGAGCAGACTAATGTCAAGGCATGCTGAGCCAAACACATGAATCTCTGTGAAGATTTCAGTCAAGCAGGAATGCTGCTGGATAGTTGTTTTTTGTCATTAAACCAAGAGATTGCAACTCTTTGCAACTCAGATTGAACCTGGTCTCACATTTGTGAGTAAAGAGTAACTCTCACCAGCATCAACTAACATGGGTATATAGGAGGTCCAAATTAGGTCCCTTAAATAGCATCTGAAGAAACAGAGTTGCATAGGGAAGTGAAGTGTACCCTCTTCAGCATTCAGCTGCATACGCCATCCCCACAATTTCAAAGCACTGGACTTCACACATACAAGGAAACAAACAACTGTTCCACTCCCAGCAAAGCCGAGGGTAGGAGATGCTGTCTCCCCAGTGCTCCAAGTACAATGCCTTCTCCCAACAACAAGCACGCTCAACAACTCAGCTTGCAGCACATCAACTCAGAAGATGGGACATGGTGCACAGAAGAACCACTCCAATTCACAAGCCAATGAAAACCCCGCAGAACTCTCATTGCAGGGCCTTGCATTGCCAAGGTACCGCAGGTAGTGAATAGATTGGGTTAGGGCAGTGTCCCACAGGGCAGGGTCAGCAGCCTGTAGCCCCAGCAGGCAGCACCATCTCCGATAGCAGCCCCAAGGGCATCAGAAAAGGATTCAGAATAACACTCTCCCCAGCTCCAAATTCAGTGGGATCTACTGCCTCAAGGCAATAATATGTTGGCATATTCTTACCTCTGGAAGGGACAGCAGCTCCCCTGGGTTTCTACCTCTATGCTTAGTCTCTAATATGAAAAGAAAATCATATTCCTGAGTCTCCCCTCGCTCCTTCAAAAATACAGTAATTCCTTGTTCAAACACCTCTGTAAACCCTTTACAGACACATGTGAGGGAACAGAGGGAAACCTCCCCTCCTCATGCCAGCTACAGAGCAATAACACAAAGGGAAAATAACTGAAAAGAAGTAAAGATGGACAAGTTAGAAAAACACAGCAGGGCAGCATGTTTCTTTCCTAGAGCATGTGGGAATTAAGCATCCATTAAGCACCTGCTGCACCCTTCTGTAACAAGAACCCAATACGTCCTTTAAGTGGAGCAAAAAGCCTCTTAACATATAAGCATTCTTCTCAAGGCTAGTTACTTGGAGTCATCTTGTACACTGCACGAGCACAACCGCATAGCAATACTTTGACCTCACCAACCCGTATGTAGAGTCTCTGCAGATCTGCTCACAAGATCATTCATAGGAGAATTCAGATCCCCATAAGAAGGGGACATGAGGGGTTCCTGACTCCAGGAGGTCAGCCCAAGCCTAGCAGCTGTACTGCAAGCAAGACAAGCTTTGGAGAAAGTACAGAACAACTCTCTGCAGTTAGAGACTAAGCTGCTCTCAGCCACAGCTCCAGGTCTACCTTACTCTGCCTCTCAGCACTCCAGCCAACACATAACCCATAACCCAACAATTTCTAGGTATCAACTCAAATGTAAACCACACCAGGAAAGAAAACAAACAAGCGAACAAAAACCAACACACAAACCCACAAAATAATTAATTCTCAGCAACTCTAGACACAATATATACATACTTTCCCTTTCTCTCCCCCACAGGTCAGTGAAACTGCAAAAACTCTTCCACGGAAACTGTTGACTCACTCAGATGCATCTTAAAACTTAGTTCTTCAATAAAATACCAACCTTATGACTACTAACCTAGAACAGGCCTCCACTCTGCACCACGCTTCCTTTCTAAAACACAACCTAAACCATCTCTTCCAGGAGCAGCTCCATAACACTTTTCCGGAAGCAAAAAGGCAGCCCCTCTGCAGGTGTGCCTATTTAAACTGGTAGCCACTCCAGGTGTTGCCACTCTCCACTGCCTGAGCCCTTCTGCCCCTCCCCAGTGGCTCCTGACAACTCTTTCTTTGCCAGCCTGGGGTTTAATTAAGCTCAGTACAGATGGTGAACCAAAAGTCCGTGCGTGGAGAAGTCCATGTGTATCCATGTTAGGCCTGTATGCAAATCCAGCTTGCCACTTGGATTCTCCACAACTAGCAATCTTTGTCACCTCTTCTGCTGCAGTGGCAAAAATCGGTAGAATTTTGTGCTACGTATAGAAAACAGGTGTCAGCACCTCCACAGGTGTCAGCATCTCCAAAACCATCACTGTGAGCTGCTAGACTTAACATTTTGATCATTACTTGAACTTCAGCAGTTTCCTGAACTATTCCAGGAAAATTTGAGGGAAAATCACATGTACATCTATGAGTACACAAATCTATAAGCCTAAATGAGAATAAATTCTGATTTTCTTTGGGAAAAATGGTCAGTCTACCATTGAAGTAAAAGGATGTAGCCCTGTCAGCTGACAGGCAACTGATGGAAGACATATAATGTTTTGGTTTTTTTCCCCGTAGGAGACACTAGAATCCACTAGTAGCTAAACATAATTATCTACATGGTTGACAGAAAGATATAGATTATTTGTGTGATCAGGAATGGGAAAAATAATCTCCAAAGTGATATAGCTCAAACTATGAAATACTAGTGCTTGAATACATCTGTAACCAGCACACAAAAATGCATGAAAGAGTAAAATCTATATTTCATTTCTATGCAGTTGTGCAGGGGGTCTGCAAGATGGATCAAAGGTTGACAGCGGTTTTCTGTCCAAGATGTTAGGAATCCAGGGCTCCAAACAGTACAGCTTATGCTCTTCATCTATCAGCAGCTTATGTTTCTAAAAAAAATATCCAAAAATTGAAATGCCAAATGACAAACTTCTCAGAAGACATTCTTAAAGAGCTAAAGGAGAACTGGATACCAATGTTTTGCAGTTAAAAGTGCTGGCACTTTATAAAGAGAAGCCTTTTGTTAGAGACAGGAAGTTTAGTTTATTGCCTGGTGTATACAGTTCACCCACCACATTATTTTGGGCTATTTTCATTCCTCACACAGTAAAGAGGAAATTCTAAGAACACTTCATTGCTTTTCTTTGTTTGATGAATAGCAAAGGTTTGCAGTTTACTGACCACTGTACTGCTTTGCTACTTTTGACAGACAATTGCACTTCACATAGACCCTCTGGAGGATAAAATATTTGTTCTTTATAAAAATCAATTGTTTCTGTCCCATTCATTTTAAGTCCATCTTTCACCCTCATCTTTCATTACCTCACAGAAAGAATTCCTAAGTAGAAAACTGTGGTGGGGGGGAAATAGGGTTACACTTTTTTTTTTTTTTCATGAGCAAAACTTCAGACTCAGAACCTATCAACAGACACACTATGACAATTTTTCTCCTCCTTGCAGTTTTCCCAGATCTTTTTCAGTAGGACACCATCAAACAGAGTAGTAACACCACAGCTATGGTACAGCACTATTCCTTAATAGTAAGATTGCTCTTCTGAAGGGCATCCATTTTCAACAAAACAGTTACCACACCTTATGTACCGACTATAAGGATTTTGCTGTCTGCACAACGTGGTTCTATGCAGATGAAATGACAAAGTAAAGAGCTAGAAGACCTACATCTCCATTTACTCTTTTAATTTTCATCAATTCAAAAAGTTCTCTCAAATGTTTTCATCCATTCTTGCTGAGCAGAAAAAAAAAAAGGATTCTTTATACAAGGCTTGGTTTCTAAAAAATGCTAAGCATTTAAACATTTATTAGAAACTGTTTTAGTTACTCATTAATCTGAAGATGAAGTATTATTGATTTACAATGAGCAATTCATCCAATATCCATCAGCCACATATAAAAACAGAGTCTGAGAATTAAAAAATGGGTGATGTCTTTTTGGCAGCAACTTCCTATGTCCTGCCAATGGCATAACCTGTCCAACTGGATGGGAAACAGCCCTGCTCTTTCTGTGTGTTCTGCATGCTTGATTGTGTATGTCCCACAGATCATACTCTAACCTACATTTATTTTTATATTACAGGATCAGCAAGTATATATTAGATCAAGGCTTTGGGGACTTTACATATTGCATAACCTCAGTCACCCAGGCTCTTAGTCACTCCAGCGATGAGCATGGTAAAAATAGATAAATTACCCAGATAGATTGACACAGAGACATATACACATCTGCACACATAGACATATATATCCCTAGGGCTTGATGGAATAACTTCAGTTGAGTACAGTGAGCTTTGGACCGGGCCCAACGTTAGTGTACGATACAGACTAACTGCCTCTGATCTTTGAAACCAGTTTTAAAAGGCTAATATAGGGCGTGAGCCTCCATTGTGTGACCCTGGTTTTCCACCAGCGTAACTCTATTGGCTTTAGTGGCATGTAAAACCAACGTAATCAAGTGAGGAATTATGCTCACATTATGTTTTTTAAGTAGCTTATTAGCCTGCATATTACACCGTTTTAGTGAGTTGGCAACTGCGCAAAGGACTCTAAGGACCTAGTTCGCTGAAGCTGATATGACTCTTCCCAACGGCTTTGAGTCAGGGCCTTAAATTATTTCAAAAATTCTGAGGAGAGGATATTATAAAGTGGTACAGTAAAGGTAAAAGGGTGTTAATGGAAGTCCCTTGAGGAGGCCATGGCTTTTATTAGTTTGGAGGAGCTTTCCATAAGTAACAAAAGTTTCAAAAGAACATGTTAAAGTGTGCTAAATGTTCCTGAAGATGACTTTTTCTTCCTTGTACCATTAAAAAAAGAACCAAACCCAACCACACTTCAGGATGGAAAAAAAACCACCAAACCCAAGTAACACAAAAAAAGCGCTATCATTTCCAGCCTAAATAGATTTGTTTAGACCTCGTAACATACCATCAGTGGATGGGGTGGGGGTGGAAGGTAAGGGGCAGAGAGATAAAAGAAAGCAACATGTCTGTGCCACCCCCAGCTCCTTTGCTGTGTGCTTGGCCCTCAGGGTGAATTGCCTGCCAGTGTTGCTTGATCTTAACTCTTCTCTCTCACTCCTTTCAAAGTTGCCTGCCTCTCAGGTGTGCCAGAGTCACATCTCTCAGCCTTTAGGGCTGCACCTGCTTTTCTCCTCTCTGCTGCCATTGGCCATGCGTGTCTTTTCTGGCGGCCTCCTGTCACACCCAGCCCTACTGCCTGCCCCAGCTTCCCACATACACGCACTTAATGAGCAGGTAGAGTAATTGCTTTCATAACTTTTTTTCCCACAATGACATTTCTTAGTTTGCACAGCCAGGATTTAGGGTTATTGTGCCAGTTCCTCGAGTCCTGTCTCGGCTCAGGTTTCCTCAACGCTATTAATAACAAAAACGGATGCTTTGTCCAAGAAAGGACTACTTGACCCACAGCTTTATAAGCCTAGGAATTACAGAGCTATCAAAGACTGGGTGCGAAACACAGCTCCTCCAGCCTCCTGTCACCTCTCTGTCCCTCAGCTTCTGCAGAATGGAAATGAACAACAGAGATTTACCCTGCAGAAGAATTCTGAGAGCAAATGCATCAAAGACATGGTGACCAATTCTCAGGTCTATGCAAGCGCCTGAAACACAGCTGAATGCAAAAGAGTGTAACTAACAGCTTTCTGAAATTGTGCCAGTCCTTGGCCAGGACTTACAACCAAATCCTTCAAAAGAAGATAAGCCAAGTTCCACTCATCTGGATATGTCATTTTAAACGTGGAGGCCAAGGAGATTTCAAACAGCATATACCCAGAGCCTGTAAACCATTACATACTATTGTTCCTGTCCTGACTGTTCGCAATGGACCCTGGATGACATTGATTTGATTCTTCCCTTTTGGCACTGGGTCAGAGCCCTAAGTTATCATAAGAAACCTATGAAAGGCTGAAGTAGGACAAAAGACTAATAATGAAGATTTTGATTGCTATGGAAATGACAGTAGCTCCTGGAAACTTCAACAGATGTCACCATCTGAAAGAAGAGGCATCCACAGAGTATGCAGATGCAAATAGTTCTTGATCAAACTTAACCAGAAGAATGCAGGTGGGATGAAGTTCTTCCAACAGATGAGAGCGAGTCTGCTCACTGATACTTCTTGTGACTGTTTCTCTGTTTATTTTTTTTCAGCAGCACCCAAAGAACAACTTTTCCTTTCACCTTTGCACAAGGAGGTGGCAGGATACATTCAGAGGCAGACTTTGCCTGGACATTTTTTTGAGCTAACAGCAGCTAGTCAGCAGAGAAAGCATCTCTTGGTAATGCTTGGAACAATGGAATCTAGAGCAGAAGTCCAGCTTGGGTCTCTGCTCTTCATATCTTAATTTAAAGCTAGTTGAAATGATACATTTTCTAAAATTTTCCTTCTGAAAGCTGGATAAATTTTCACTGAAAATCTCTTTTCTCAAACATTTTTAATTTTCTATTATATTTTCCATTTAATTTTTCCTATTACTTTTTTTATGATCTTAATTTCTGCATTAAAAATGATACACCGAGACACGCATTAATTCTTTTTTCAAAGGATTATGACCATTAATCTACTACTCAGTTATATCTCAGTGACTCACAATAATTAAATGTTTAAAATGTTTAAAATCTGAACTGTATGATCTTGAATAGCAATGAATAGAAGAAATAACTATCCACATTTTATTCCTCCAGAATATTTATTGGATTCACCAGAGGAAAATATTTCAAAATTATAAGATCCAGTCCAGAAATGCCAAAATATTTTGTTTAGCCATACTAATGAAAAAATGAAGTAATGAAATGTCAATGTATTTTCATTTCAAAATATTACCTTTTGTTTCAAAATATGCTTAGACCAAAAAGAAAGCACAGAGTAAAGTCATACTGTCATCCAAAATATATATTCCATTTCATGCAAAAATATGGATGTAATTTGGAAGGTTCATATTTTCTTGAAAGACCCAGATAGTGTCTGCTTCAGTTCCTGCTCAGTCAAGTCATTTTCTAACAGAGTGGTTCTATTAGCAAAATACAAAGAAGAAAAGCACCAATTCCTCCACCTCTACAAAAAGTGTTTCTTGTGACATGACTAGAAGACGTTTTATCTCCAGAAAGTGTGGATACAAAAGCAGCAACCTTATGATTTCAAGAGCTAAAGAGGGACTTCGGTTCTGCCCAGTATGATGGAGCAGAGGGAAGTAAATCCATCCTAATTTTACAGAAATAGGGTAGGCAGCTGTGCTGAGGAAAAAGCTATGCAAGATTCTACCTCTTTGCATAATCTTTAACATCTTTTCTTCTACAAGACTACACGGTCACCATATGCATGGATCTTTTTCTATGGAAATCTCTTCAGAAAGGAAATCAAATCACAGAAGTATGATCAGAATCACATGTGACACGGTCTTCTCTGCCACTTCAGGAAGATACGAGGACCACAGTTTACTGATAGCTGTGGACCTCCTGTGAGTGCAGCAAGAGAATTGCCCACAATAGACATATTCTGACAGCACACACTTAAAGGGGATTCTTTCTTATGTGCAGGTGATAAAAGTAAATTAATAGTTGTTTCTATTAAAAACTAGTCAGTGCTTGGTTTATATCACCAATGCCATCTAAATCATTTGTTAAAAGAGGATACATTTATCGGTCTTCATTTTCTCTCTTTGTTGTTTTATTGGATTGAAAATACCCCCAAGCCATTTATTATCAAAATACTTAATAAAACTCTCCACACTTCTCAAAATGATGTGCTAAAAAGCAGAAAAAAAAAATGCCCTCAGAACGCACAATCCTCAACCGTTTTATTTTACAATTTTCTTGATGAATCTTCAGGAGTGCAAAACTCATGAGGGTTTTCATTAGGAAAAGGAAATAAAATGTCCAAGAAATACTTCTTGATGACCACTCACATTTGCAATTTCAGAATTCTCTGCAATAAGTTTAGGTGAAATTTGTCTTAATGAAGAAGTTCCTACACAAGTTTTTATAAACCAACATTTGAGTCCTCCTTCCAAATAGATGTTACTCTTTGCATGATAAAAACCAAGGAATAACCAAGCTTAGCTGTACTGGTAACGTACGAAGCAACGGGTGAATGAAAATCTTGTACTTTGGTATTATTTAGAACGAACTGCTGCTGTTACTCACCAAATGATAACATTGCATCAGAGGCTTAGTGAAGGCAAGAGGAAGGAATTTGTCATTGAAAAGGTGAGTCTGAAACACTGCCAGGCCTCACAGAACTTTCTTGACTTAATGATACACATACCATAACATGTCTCGACCATGCCACAGACAACTTTCCCTGTAACACAAACATCTAATCGGCGTCACCGGATTCTGTGACTTACGTCAATGTGACTTCTTGTAGGAATGCAGATTACTCACATCAAGAAGGGATTGAGGCTTCAGTCAGCATAGTGTCTGGAAACTCCATTGATACAAGGCACAACGTGGACGTGAAGCCACCAAAAAGTCAGCAGTGAGCTACAATCAGCATCCTGGCATTTGAAATATTATTGAGATGGGGGGGAGGGCGGTGGGAGGAGCAGAATTTTTCAGTTAGAGTGGGAAGGAGACACATTGTCTTTAACACAGATATGTTTCAGCTACTGGGGTTTCTTGAAAACAAGCCCTGGACTATGATGCTGCAGCAGGGTGAAGTTTAATGCAAAACAAAATTTTAACTGGCCACAGTAATTACAGAGCAGACCCAGAGGTCAGTTAGGCTATTTTCACACACACAAAACTATAAATTTAAAAAAAATGCATTTTTCTAGTGGATCCAAGGTTTGACATCAGATTATTACTATTAACATTACTATTAATCTTGAATCTACAGGCCAAACCCAAGGTTCACTGTATTTATTTCTGCCTGTGGGGATCCCTAACATTTCCACAAGAGTTTTCAAACCAAATCAAAACGAAAAACTGTTTGGAAGAAATTTCTTGCAGAGCTACGTACCGCATCTTCCAGTTCAGGACTGAAGGAATGTGTCATTTTCATCTACTGAATCAGCTCAGAATTTTGTTTCAAGATACGTTTCCCAGTGGCACTGCATTATGTCACAGGTATGCGATGTAAAGAGTCTAATGCTCCCTTTGTGTCTAAATGATGCGCAATCCTGTCTTTAGCCCTGCTCAGAACTCCTTTCCCTCTAGGGCCAAGATTCTGTAGTTAAAAGCAGACTTTTTCTGCACACTGTTGCTGTCCTACTAAGTCCATCTTCTATCAGAATAAGTAAAAAGGGATTCTGTAACAATCTCATCATAAGACAAACAGAAAAAAGACTCTAAAGTTAAATCCTTAAATCCTGCTTAATCCTTGACCGCAGGAATATAATCAGAAAAGAAAATGGAATCTATTTACATATTGACCAGCACTGAAGCAAAATAGCATCTTCTACTATTTTGTTTTATTTTGAATGGAGTAAGCTGGAGCCACACTAATTCTTTTGTGACAGTAACAGAAGAGTATAGGGCACGGTGTAATATAAGAATATACCTTTCACACTGCCAGTCTTCTCTAGCATCCACTATTTTTCTGTTAGCTCGGTCATTTCTCACAACAGGGATCACCAAAGAAGTGGTATTTGGGCAGGATGCAGCAGCTATGGACTCTAGACTGGGGCGCGCGTCCACGTTCACCGACAGTGACGTTTTAAATTGAGACCCTGAGTTGAGCCAGTTTGCTTTCAATGTTCTCAGTGGATTTGCCAGAATATTTCCACTCTCCCATGTTCCTCTGAAATTGCTAAATGGCTCTCAAAGTTTCAGGCACTGGCAGCAGGTGATCCCTGACAGTCCACCATGAGGAACAGGGCAGGCAGTAGCTGTGCAAGCTCTTTTCCCTACGGGATGCTTTCTCCTCTGCTCACTGAGAGACACCAGCTCCCCCAGCCAATGTTACGTGCATGCTGGTGGGCAGAACGTGGGCAGTGAAGTGCTCTAGGGTCTGCTCCTCCCAGCACATTTCTAATTTTTTTGTTGTTAAAAATGAACAGTTGCAGGCCTGAAAGCCAAGCAGTTTACTCACTATACCACGTAACACTCTTATTTCCTACATACAATCCATAAGGGCCACAATTTGTTAATTTTTCACTCAGTCAACTATTTTTCCTTGTTTAGATTTATATAGCAGACATCATAAATTTCTCATTACAGTGACAGGACTTCTTCTTTATTTTGAATATTCAAGATAAAAGTGTATCTCAGCAAGGCAATTTTCTCTTAAGAACTTGAGAAAACTTTTTTTTTTTTTTTATTGTCTTTCTGCAACATTAACAAATTACTTTAAAAATGAAACAGACTGACCAGCTTCCTGTTTGGTGGTGATTATCCTTTTCATGATCTATAGTATTTTAAACCATTTATGCTTCCTGCCTGCTGAAAAACACTCTTTGCTTGGAAGCCTGTGCATATGCAGGCAAGAACAGTAAAATTTGCCTCTATGGTGCTTTTTTTACCCTAAACTACCCAATTGCCCATTAGGCAATGAGGATAAACAGTAAATATTTGCAGCTTTGAACAAGCATCTGGGGACAGTCATTACAACCGACTAAATTGCCTCAAATTGATTTGCAATCAATTAACTTGAGGGAAAATTATCCAGCATAGAGTGGCTGAAGAGGAAGAGCTGAATTCCCCAATGGCCTGAAGTGGTATAGTGGTCAACAATCACAACCACTCAGGGAAACAATGGGAATTAGACCTGCTCAGTTTGTTGAAGCCTATTTAGCACCCAGTCTGTTACAGAACTGCGTCTTTAACATCTTTAAAATCCCTGTGATGATTTCAGATATTCTGATACATACATCTTTAAAAAAAAAAAAAAAAGATGAGTCAGTTCTTCTGTTGAGGGTTGTTAATAACATAAAGATCACAGGTTTCTGAGTCATGCATATGCAATAATGTTCTTTATCGGAAACATAGCATGGACGCATGCAGATAAAACTAGATATAGCTGCAGACAAATGATGGCATGTGAGGGTATAAAGGCTTCACTGGCAAAGGTTGGAGAAAGCTGAATTGCTCACAATTAGGGAATTATACAAAATGTCCTGAAGGAGTGATGATGCTACGTATTTCAGAAAAAATGTTAATACACTTACTTCAGACCTCTACCTGTTTTTTAACCTCTGCCTTTTAAGCCAAGTGTATACTTGACAGATAAGAAATGAAGTTCAAACTCTTTGTATCATAATTTCAGGGCTTCCTGAACAATCAACAATTCCTGAAAACTCCTCAAGCAATTTTAGCAGATGGCTTATTTTTTTAAAAAAAATTAACAGTAAATTTTTTGAAATACTGGTATTCTGGTGGCCAAAATAAGAAGTGATGATGCCACGAAAAGCAAGTGCTTTTTTGAATGAAAAGAAACTGAAAAGCACAGAATTGTCTCTGAAGTCAGTTGCTGGAAAACCGAGTGTGCTCAGTGCTACTGAAAATCTCCCAAACTAATTTTCAACACTGAAAAACCAACCACTTGCAAAAAATCTTTTTATAGACTCGCAGAGGATTAGGAATGATCACAGCTGTATTGTTAAGAGGGCTCCAATTAAACACAATCAACTTGATTATTTTATGCCTTAACCTCACCATTATTTTACCATCAGTTTTAATGTCCTGCAGATTCTAGATGCTGATAGGTCGCCTGAGTTCCCCATTTTTTCCATTACCAAGATTTCATTATGCACGTTAAGCATGTTTCCATTTGCCTGAGGTACACCAGGGGCAGGGAAGCATTTTTCAAAGATAACTCATTTAATATTAAATGTCAAAATATTACTCACTTCTTTAGCAAGATCATGCAGCTGCAACCTGGAGAATTAATTTGGGATGGTGTCTCTGTGGAGTTGAGGGCGTTGGTCTAAGCATACCTTTTGCTAAACAAAAAATCATTGATCTACCCAGAATTTGAAACATTGTATGGAACTAACTAAAGGGCAATAATGAACAGCTAAACATACAAAGGAAGTGGGGTTTTAAGCCAGAAACACTGTGATTAATTATGGATAAAACAACTGGGGGAACTTCTCATTACATAAAGTAATGAAATAAGTCCATTAGCATGATAAAAATAAAATAAAAAAAAAAAAAGTGGAAATGACTGTAAGCTTTGTTTTGAAGATTATCACCATAGTGTTCCCCTTCTGTACAAGCAATCAAGAACCTAACGAAGAGAAGAATCATGAATACCCTCCAATTTACAGACAGAAAATGGATGTAGAAGAAAAAAGCAGGCTGACACTTGCTTCCTGTGTTTCCTTGGAGGCAATTCCTGATTTACATTCATGTAAATCAGGTTACAGACAGCCTTTAAATGACATTACCCAGGATCTGTGTCAACAGAGTAAAACATCACCTGATCTTCTCCATCCCAGCTCCAAGAATTTGTAACAAGGCCTTCCTCTTCACAGGAAGACCAAAATGACTTCCAAGAAGGGAGGTTTCCCACTGCCTGCACATATAATTGTTTCAGGAGCAACAGCCACCGGCCATCACTGAACTGCACAGTTTTCTAACAAAAAGAAAAGTATGATAACTGATCAGTCCTTACGTGGACTTCTTTATGTTTATAGAGCTTATTTCTAAGTTTTTGCATTATGTATTTAGCCAATTCCTTTCCATACAGTATCAAACTAGGAAAAAAATCTTTTGAGTTTGTTTGTTTGGTTTTTTTTTTGACTCACACCTTTTTAGAGACCTTCGACATGCAAAAGATATTTCAGAGAAAAGGCAGAGAGTGAAATTAAAACAGAATAGCCATCTTGGTTGAACAAAGGCATACGCACATACTTTCACTTTGCATTAAGAATGTCCAAACTGGTTGTCAGTTAGAAGCAGTAATTCTGCTTCCAACTTACATGCTTTTTTATCTTGAAAACTTTCCAGAGTCTTTAAACCCAAACTGACCAAAATCTCCCCAAAGCAGTGTGTTAATACACATTTTGCAAATATGTAAGGCAAAACACAGTCATCTTTACTGATTCACTCCAGCTCACTCATTAGAGAAGCCGTATGAAACTTCTTTTGCTAAAATGGCAAAGGAAGGGGAGAGAAATTTCTTTAAAATGTTTCTTAAAAGTGGCAGTTGAATGTGATAGCAGTCACCCTTTTGCTTATAAAACAAAACAAGGCCAAAGTACTCTTTAAAATGATATGCCAATCCATAAGCCTGAGAACTATTTCAGTCTTTCTGTTTAGTTTTGCTACTTAGCTGTTAAAGTTAGCTAGACTTATTCACAGGGTCTAAATTTTCTTCCTGAAATCCAAGACTTGTAGTATGACATTTTTAAATACTCTTTCTTTAAGTCTTCCTTCTCTGTTCCCTGCAAGTGTCTTCCACCAGATCATCTTTTTGTTTGGCTTAGAAAGGCCCTTCTTTAACCTCAGGATTTCCTCTCAGGATCTCTACTGAAAAAATGGCTGCCTTTGAGCCATCAGGTAATTTTTGGTGCCCCAAACCAGCCTTCAACATGTTCTTTTGGGTTCTCACATAGATTTTCTTTGACCCTCTGCCTGTAAATGAAAATAAACACCTCAAGTACACTCTTGAGGTTTGCTCTACAGTTCCTCTCTAGTGTTGGCTACAAGCCAGACTTCTAGGTGGGGCCTTATAACCCCAGGATGAACTAAAATAATCCGTAGCTCCAGCAAGAAGAAGGTGGGAATGCAATATTTGCTTCTATTTCAGAAAATGGCAAGCAAAAATACAGATGACTTTCTTATGGTTATATGCAAATCTGAGATCTGAAGCTATACCTAATAACCACCTAGTATCAGTTGCTGTAACCGGCGCAGTCCTGCGTATTAAGGTACTTAAACAGTGCAGTGATGGATGCAATATAAATAAATATCTTGCTTTTCCTATAAAAACTACAAGCTTTGAGGTGCACTTTCTAGACGTCATACACGTTGACACAGCCGCTAGTATACAAGAAAGGAGTTTTCTGTTTTGTTTTGTCCTTCACCGTGATTTGGTTCTCACAAATATTCCCACTAGATGCTCCAGGCCATAAAAGCTTTTTAGCAAAAATGTTCAATTTCCAGAGAATCCTTTTTCTTAGTACACAACAGTGATGAAATACAGAGAGTCCTCTAGTTGCTATCTCATAACTAGGAAAGAAAAATGAGCACGGGAGAGCAGCTCTTAACCAAGCAGAAATATTTCCACACTCTCCTCTCGTCTACTAGGCAATGTTTTCATCTATGCCCAATCCACACAGATGCTTCTATAGAGACATAGCTGTTTAAAATGAACATAGTTTGGGGGCTTTCAAAGACAGGCACATAGAGACAATGTTTGGTTTGAAGGGATGGTTACAGAGCTATGGGTATATAACTAGCCCAGCTGTCCAGGAAAAAATGCTGCATTTCCCAAAAGCCAACACAACCAAAACAGATTCTCACTTTGAACTGGTTCAGTACTTGCCTATACTGATCTTTCACATGGTTTTGCAGGTCATACAGGGAGTTGGGAAAACGCAGCTCTTTGCTACTTGCAGCTCTGTTAGATGGCTGCTCCTGCTGGCACTGCTCTTCTAGCTGACAAGGAGTATCACCACACCCTTCAAAATCATTACACAGTACAATGATTATGCATGATAAAGAAAGAATCATTGCTGCAGGAGAAAAGAAGCCTTAATTCTAGGTGAGCAAATAAGTTCATAACAGTGTTTCTCCATTAAAACTTCGGTATTTTATCTATTTCAAATTCTGAATGCATCTTTCCCACTAGGATTTTGAAATTTCTTAAGTTTCTCTGACAAACACTTCTTTACAGTACTTCACCTTCAACATTCAGCAGCTGGTAATTACCAAAATTACCTGGGATAGTGTTTGTTTCCAGCCTGAATAATTTAAGAATAGCTCTGCTATCACATAGGATTTGACCCAATCTGCTTGGCATCACATGCTGTGTCTTTGAGCGGGCAGCATCAGATCTTCCTGAAGAATTGATAAGGTCTCAGTTGCTGCAACATGAAATAATTAATTCACACAGAAGACTCATCATTGTCTTTGCAGTCAGGTATTGCCTTTATCCTGGAAACTCAATATTCCCTCTCTAAAGTTGTCATGATCAATTCTAATTCTACAGATGCTTTTTGTCTGTATGAACAACAACTTCTGTTTAAGCTGAAAATTATAGATGTGGAATATTAAACTAAAATAGGCATATTGGTTGGGTTTCTGTTCAAATTTTTCACTTTAACATTTGCTTTTGATAAATATTTTTCCTGGTAAACCCTGGGAACTAAATATTGTCATAAACCAAATATAAATGAATTGTAGATACCACTCAACTGAAACTCAATTTTGCACATATAAACTAGTTTTTAAAGAATGTCCCTCTTCCTTTATCTTTTATGGATTGTCTAATGACACCCTGTTTTTACTGTATTTATATGGCTTTGTGATCGATACATTTCACTGTTCGATTTCTCCGTGCCAAATCAGACTATTACATCTCGACAAGGTGGCCCCACTGAGAATTTAGACAATTTTATTCCAGCCACCATTTTATTAAATCAAGAATTAACATGACTCTTCAGCTTTCATCAATTCATTGCCATATACACCTTTCTAAAGACTTTTGTTTGATTAATGAACATGTGGTTTGGCCTGAAGTGCTGTGACACTCTGATTGTGTTTTTGCAATGCCTTTATTTTATTGTCGTCTGTTATACAAGCCTCTTCTAATGTAATGGTTACTGCAGGCACAAAGATTGATAATTTAAGATGATAAAACAATTACTGGGATGAAAGTACCAGATTTACAATTTGTGTGTCTTACTAAAACCTCAGCATTCAAAGTACATTGCAAAAGCTAAAATCTTCTTGAAATTCCATTATACAAATTACAGTTGATGATTGTCCCTCAAAAGTGAGATGGAAGGGTAAGTCTTTTTTGTAAAAGATTTAAGAAAATTCTGACAATTCCATTCCTTTTAATTAAAACTCTGCTCCCATGACTCGTTTATGTCACTTTAAAATGTAGATATATGTCAAGCTAGGTTGTGGGTGTGTGCTGATACTATGATTTACTCTCAATTGCTGGCCAGACTTATCAGTTTAAAAAATTTAAAACACATGGGATTTTTTCTTTTTCTCAACCACAGACTAACAGGCAAAAGCGAAATGGATTTAACCCCTCCAGTTTGAGAGTTGCGTGGGATTTAGCCACACAGCTCTCATTAAAGTCACCAGAAGTTCAAATCCACGGGTGTGGTATGGCACTCTTCCACGGAACTCTCATAAAGCTGGAGGCTTTGTGTGTCTGGGAGGGTAAGACAGTGGGCAAAAGCACTGCATCTACTGGGAGTCACTGCCATTAGGTTGACTTCAGTGGAGAATCTGACTTGATACTCGAGCAAGCTCCAACCCAGCAGGTAGACAAGTTGGTGGGCCAATATCCAAATGGTGACATCCTCTTGCAAGTAGGGAGTGAGTGGATCTTACGCTACTTTGAAGTAATCCACTTCTTACAGCCATTCTCAAAAAAATCTGTGACCCACTGTGCCAGCTATATCTTATGAGTGATCTTAAAGGGCAGTCTCATGTTGGGCTCATTGCTGTAATCAATCTGTTGGTCACCAAGGCGTAAGACTGTAAGCCAAGCAGTCAATGAAACCCCATGATGGCAACAGCAACCAAAGATTCAGATAAACCTCTTAACGATTAAGGTCATTAACATAACCCAAGTAAAACTCATGAATTGCCGAGACCATTTTGTTTGTCAGGTTGGCCACAACAGCTACTACATTTATGTTTCATAAAAGATCTGCTCCTTCTTTGCATTTGAATGCAACTCAAGGTGTTGACTGTTGCTTTTTAAAAACCATGGATGGAATCCTGAGCCCCTGGAAGAATACAGGAACATTGCCATGAAAGACTTTACCCCACATGTGGGTTCTGGAGATATAGACCTTCCTAAAACAAACTTTCCTAGAGGGCAAAGACATTTTGAACTTTTTTAAAGGCTTGCATCAGTGTTTCAACTTGTCCCAAGCTCTATTGCCTTCTGCACATTTTCTCAGTTTTGAAGAGAGCTTGGGAAAGACTTCCAGGAACTGATATGTAAAAACAAGCTCTGACTCCTGCGTTTCAGCATCTCCAGCAGCTCCTGCTGAGTTATCTGAGCACAGTTCTGGGCCCTGCCTCAAATCTGCTCTGTGACCTGGGGTAAAGTTGCTTGCTCTCTCTTCCGCAGTTTTCCAATCTTAAGGCACAGCTGATAATGCTTCCTTTCTTCTGTGTCACGTCCTGTCTACAGAGACCATCAGCTTCAAGAGAAGGTCTTTGCTACAAGGCGATGTTTGTTCTGTGCCTACAACACAGGCCTGAGATTCCGCTAAAGGCTCTAGGGGTACTGGGCTCCAGTCCAAGATTCGGATAAGCTTGGCTTTTGGTTCAAACAAAGGTTCTCTCTCCTCACAGGCCATCACATTCACTTATTTTGCCCTGTGGTGAAGTTAATGCTACATCCGTGATGTCACAGTTGTTTCCATGACAACAGGTTTATGACTTCAGTGTAAAATCAAATGGAAGGAGAAGCTCAGGGACATGAAGGAAAGCTCTTATTCAAATCAGAAACATCTGACACAATAATAGAGAAGAGAAACAGCCAAGAAGGTACATTTCTTTTATTGTTATACATGTTTGTGGTTTCTTCTTAAGTTTTCAACGTGTACTTCTTCCAGCGCATGTTTTAATAGCTACTCTTCCACTTACGTTTCTTTAGTTAAAGTTGTTTGCTTTCTTCTTTTAAATAAAAAAATAAATGTAATACCATTTGTTTAACTAGTTAATGAATGCCTTTGCCTTTTTTCAATTAGGTTTAATTTAATAGGAGTAAATTTGGACTTCAGTATAGTTCTTCTTCTGATGCCAAATTTGAATGATACTATTTCTGAACAAACAGGGGAACTGTTAAAACTGTGGCTTTCCATACTTAGTAGAACAGGCTTTCAAAGAAGAAAAAAAAAAACCAAACCACATCAAAGATTTTTGAAACACGGATTTAAAAAAAAAAAAAAGATGCAAGAAGGCAAAGCTATTATGGCATAGAAAGAAGCATTGGGCAGGGTAACGTAAAGACTCAGAAGCTTTTCATTCTGAGTTTTTTCCTTCGTTTGCTGTTTGTTTTTTTCTTGAACAGCAACTTCCTCAAATGCAGATGTCTCTCCATGGATTAAGGTGCCACCAAAGTACAGACTGCAAAGTGGCACTGATATGGCTCAGCGTTTGTCCGACGTGGGAACCTTCACGGGAGCTATCCCTTCTGTAGTCTCAATAAGGAATTCCCAGGAGCATCTAAAGGTGGAGATGATGCCTAAAGGAAACCTGTGAAGTTTACCGTCCGTCCTTCTTAGCAAGTCTAAACACATAAATTAGTCAAAGACCCTGAAAGCCACACTAAAAATTAGGATGGATAGCAACGCTTATTTTCCATGTTGCAGTTTGATTCACTGAAAGTACTTCGTCACGGTAGCCAATAACAAAGCTTTTAAAGTTTCAGCTGAGAAGTTTTCAGGTATCTACTGTGCAACCCAAACTGACTAGGTTTAGCATGCTCTGTCTCTAGTATACTGCTCGGTTCACAGATAGTTGATTGAATTAGTTAATTAAGATAAATAATTAAGGCTGGAACTTTCAAAGAAGCCACAGAAAGTAAGTAACCAAATTCAATGGGATTTGGGTACTTAACTCCCTTAGACTCCTTTGAAAAGGCCAGCTATAAATGCTCACGCCTTTTATTGCAATTATTTGTACTCCCAGGATTATGAGTGCAGCTGTTTACAAATGCAGAAGCATGGTTGCAAAAGCAGACATGGCATGAGAACACAGATTTGTCCCTGCATAGCATAGTACATAAATGCATACAGGCAGTGGCCATACATTTAAGCAATCCATCAAGTGAAAATACCAGTAGAGGTAGTAATATCTCTAAAGACGGTAAGAGCTTCTTAAGCTTACCTAATTAAAATCAATTAGATATACGTACTCAAATATACATGTGCACAGACTTTGAATATATGTATAAATATATATACATATGCATATATAAAAGTATATGCACGTCTATAAAAAGCCAGATGTGAACATGAGCGTAGACAGTTGTTTGGTTTTGTATGCATTTTTTCTTTGCAAAACAGTAAAACGTAATAGTATTTGCTACTGGGAAAAGAGATGGCGAAGATGCCATGGGTAATTTCCATGATCTTATCAAAGTATATGAGGAACTGCCTTTCTTCACAGGTATATAAGACAGGCAGTATGGAGGGAACTTTTATTTAAGCAATATAGAAGGAAGTACTGCAGCAGAAGTATCATCTAGAACATCATCTGATGGATTAAGAAGTAAAAACAACAACCTACAAATACTATAAAACAAAACTTGATGCCACATCTTTGTGCCTGACTGCAAGGCAAGAGGACAAACCAACAGGTCTGTTTGATAGAAAAGGCTTTGGGTGTTGATAACAAAAATATGGCACATCCACCCAGTTCATCCTTGGGGCTGGCTCCCACCAAAACCGCCGCAGCTACCCAGGGACACTCCGACATGAGCACCTGACTCTGCTGAAGTGAATGACAAAACGCAGGCCCCATGATTACCTTCTCTGAACACAGTGCAGAGTTTTCACTGGCCTGACTGGAGCCTCTCTCAAAGTCCACTGTCTCTACAAGTACTGCAAACAGCAAAGTCCATTTTGTTTACATGAGCCAAGTATCAGCTTCTTATCCAGCAAAATACTTGCAGATGGGAGTAACCTCAGGCCTACACATGCCGTTAGGTCTACCCCCGTGCTCAGAGGTACACATGGGCTTACACACTTCGTTATGAAAGGAATCTCGAAAAAGGAGGATATATCTCAAGGCCAAAGAAGCGCGAACAAAGAACATCCAGCCAAATCTTGCTCATTTTTTTTTCTTCTATTAAAAACTGCCAGGACTTTCATTCCATGTGTTCACAGCAAGAGTGCTGGCCCATAAACAAATTCAAAATCTACAGAAGATCAATTTCTTCTAATAAGGGGAGGGTCAGTGATTTTCCATTAGAGTGAGTCACCAAGTTCTCCAAACCCTTAAGGTGTAGTAGAGAAAATGAAAACGAGGTTAGCTGAAGAATGCAAACAGATATATGGTACATATAGACCTGTAGCTTCACTCCAGCATCCATATGTGGCCAGAAAATACAGCTTTTTAAATGTAAAATGTATGGATTTCCCTCTGCAACAAAGGCATAAAATATCTTACTCCCAAACAAGTATTTCAGTATACGAACACGATCTTTCACTTCATCTAGGACTACCCACCCAGTAAACCAAGCTGTATTCTTTCTGGGTGGCTCAGAGAATAGCATATTACAGTGGAAACACCCATTTATTTCATTTACTGCCATTTATAATATTTTCCACTATTTGCAGATAATGAATTCATCCACTTTTTGCCAAGATTATGCAGCCTGTTTTATAGCCAAAATTATCCAGAATCCTTCTAAAAATGTGTTACCCTTCATTTTCCATGATTGCTTAGTGGTTCTCTTGGAGCAGGACCAAGATCAACCGTATTAACAATGCACAGCAATAACTGAAGTGTCATGCTCCTGCTCTCCGAGCAGCAGGAAGAGTGCCATCGAGCTGGTCCCTGAAGAATGTACAACTCAAGAGTCTAACTGATCAGGTTAATTAAAGCCGTTAGATGAGAAATGAGGAATTACTTTTTGGAGTTCTTTCCTCTACACGTTCTACAACGGTCTTCTCATAAAGGTAGATACATTTCAGATTATCTGATGTTTTCTTGGCGCCACTGACTCTTCAGTTCTCCAGGATAAATCGTATCTGTAGAATATAACACAAGGGAGACTTCCAACGTGTAACACGCCTGAAGAGGCCTAGCTCCTGACACACATCTTTAACATTACACACCATGAGTAGCCCTTTCAGATTTGACAAGGCCACAGACATGGGGTCAGACAGGCACTCTGCGACCCAGCCCACGCAGCCCAGCACAAGTCCTGCGTGGGATGATGTGGATTGGGTTAGCGCTGACTTCTTAGTAGACAACTTCCCGCCCCCTTTGCTGGCTCGGCTGTGCTGGCACATTATGGAGGGTGGAGCTGCAGCACCATTCACTCCCTGCTCCGCACACGGGAAGAGGAGAAACAAGCCAGTCACATCTGCTCTTCCCTTGTGCGGGGTCTGGCAGCCTGAAAATCCCACGCAGGAGAGAAAGAGGGCTCCTTGCCATCACCAGGCTCAGCAGCTGGGCCCAGCATGTAAAATGAAGCAAATGCAAATCTTTGCAGGAATTCCTTAGTGCTCAGCTTGAGGGTTTGATCTTGGAGTCAAGGAAATCCAGCTCGGGACACTAAATGCAAGAAGCAATCTCTGCCCAGAGGTTCCAGTGGTCAATGTTTGCAGTGATCAACAGAAGTAATCACATTAATAATTTCAAACAAAGACTAAACAAACAGATGCACTTGCATGTTTTGTAATTTTATACAAAAAGAAAATGAGTGCAATAAATATCCTAACAGCCAAACAGTCTTTGTTTCTTAACATTATCGCTATTTTCTTTGACACCACTGGGAATCTCTTAGCAGGGGCTAAAAAGAAGTAGAAACTCTGGCTCAGCAAGAGGTTCTGTACCAGCCAAATCTGGTCTTCACCCAAATCACCATTGATCTGCAAGACTGGAGCCGAGCAGCTGGTACTGAACAAGTTAATCAGCCATGTGTGACTGGAGAATCCGAGGAGGCCACGGAACCACCCAGCACGCTGAGTTACGGTCACTGGAACAAAAACAGGTTGTCATGATATAACTGAAGATTTCTTAACACCGACAACTGACGGCACTGCAATACATATTAACACTCCAAACTCCTACTTGGATTCCCATAAATACTCCAGACTGCCAGGAACTCCTTCCTCTTTGGCCACTCCATTATTCAGCTTTACCGTGTGTTGGCACCTTTATAATTTCTCCCTCCCACTACATGTAGCACCTCGACATCGTCACTGTATCTCTTCCTACACAGCAGGCTCCACTGGTACCACCCAATCTGGCCTGGCTTGGACTTCTCCAGCCAACCCAAAACATACAGATTTTCACTTTTTTGGCTCTCTCACACTAACATTTTGAGGCCCTAATACTCATCCAGTTGGTCTCAATGGAGGAGGATCTCAGCTGATTAACGGGTTTGTTTAATCTTAATCTCTCTCTTTCTCGCACCTTCTTTTTTTTTTTTTTTTTTTTTGTCTTCCAGGCTCTTTGATTCCCTTTCTGGTTCTTCTCAGGGTCTCCAAGTTTCATGCACTTCTCTAAACACCCTCTAATGTTTTGACTTTTGATGGTTAAATTTAAACAAAACTTAAAAGCTTTTCCAACTATTTTTACTCATTCTCAGAGTCATTTATCAATCTCATAGAGAGCCCGGATTCCCCCTGTATAAATGTATCGCCCTGTTCATGCATAGCTGATGTGTAATCTCCTTTATTTCACAAAGAGAAGAGTCTGGCCCCTTCCTCCTGGGTAAAGCAACTAGAAGCCACTGAATCTTTCCTTCTCGAAACAGGATAGGATATGTTCTGCCAGCCCCACCACTAAGGTCACACCTAGTCCAGCTCCAAGCCTTCAAGGTAATTCGAGTGGCCCCAAGGATGCTGCAATATATTCTGGCTAAAAAGGTAATCATCTTATTTGCCCTGGTCCTAAAGACCCCGTGTGGTTGACACTCTAGTCTGGACAGCTGCGTATCAACTCTTCCCATGCCAAAGGTGTATTTCCTTTCAAAGCCCAGCTGCAGGCTATGGGAGCTATGCGCACGCTGCTCCTCTCGTCTGTCCAGTTCCCCTGCCCAAAATTCTGACTTGCACTTCTCGCGCTTACTGGAATTGCGGAAAGGCATACAAGGAGGAAATATGCGGCCTCTCAAATCCTCTAAACATTGTCCAGCTGCCACTAAAAAGGTGTCCCAAGTTGAATTCATTTTTTTAATTTTATTTTTTAACAGACAGCTACTCCGTGCTTTTGTACAAAGCCATAGGAATTTTATTCTTGGACCAGTAGATAACCACAGCACATCTCTCCCAAGTTTCCAACCCCACAACCATTTTTCTTAATTTTGAGACTTTAAAGGAAGAATGCTGCTTTGGCTTCACAATTTTACACAACTTGTTAGAACCACGAGAGAATGTTACAATACCAAGCCACATGAAATGGAAACATTTGAACAGACCTTTGGGCTGGATCCCCTGCTTCCACCGAGCTGCGCGAGTGTCTGGTTTGGGTAAAAGACAGTTTTTTGTGACCTCAAATCCTGGTGGCCAGTAAGAGTGGTTTGACCTCCCAGTGCAATTAAGAACTGCCTTAAATCTACTCAGAATTGTGTCCCTGGCTCAGGACCTTCTGACAGCTAGTGATAACTGAAACCCTACATGCTGTGCTGTACTCGGGGACCTGGGAGTTACCCCAACTTGCTGACACGAGCAGCTCTTTCCTCACACCTTTGGCAGAAGGCTCCTGAAGCTGGCTCTGCGGGTTTCACTGCCAACATAGCAGTGCAAGGAGACCAGAACAGTTCCAAGGAGCCGTTTCCCCTAAGAGGAAATGAGAAGAGAGACTGAAGCCACTGGCAAGCCATACATTAGACATTTTGGTTAAAAGCAGCTAGACTGCACTTTGGAATGACTACTTTTTGCAGAATGCTTTCTCCTTCTTCTGCATGCATGCATGGTACCCTCACAGTTCATTGCTCCCACTACAGACAATGATGTTCGTCTTCAAAAATTGTACTTTTCTACCACAAATTTCTGTATCACAACAGAGCTCAAAATAATATAGAAGTTTTTAAGTGATGTTCTGCTCCTGTAGACTCCCTAGCTCAGTCATCGCATTTGAGAGGGACACAGCCCAGTTATAAGAACAATATAGGAATGTGCATGGAGAAAAGCACGGTTAGAAGGAATCAAAACCAGAAATTCAAGAGTGATGGACTTTCATACCACAGGCTTATACTGGGGTCTACATAGCTTAGACACTCTTACAGTGGAGTTGCTTTTGTGAGCAGCGTTCAGTCCTCAGTCACCTGGGGTATCCCATCTCAGGCTGAACATTCCTTAGGCTCGACTGCTCTGCTTCTCAGAGCAGAGTAACTTACTCCTTGATCCTTCTAGCCTTCAGAGGAGCGGACAGCCACAACTCAGTAATAATCAGGTCAGGAGCCCATGGCATTGTGCTAGGTGCTAGTGAAACACACGTATCACAGTATCTGCCTCAACAACCAGAAAAACTACACCTTTAATGTAGCTAAAGTCAAGCACACAGCAATTTTGTGACCTGCCCAGAGTTCAGGCCCGTCTCAAAGGGGGTTATTACACCCAGATGTACTAACACCCAGATGTACTTCTGCAGAAGGTCATTCTGCCTCCTGTTCAGAATACAGGTCAATGCAGGTTGAGTTCATCCTACGACATCCCTTAAAAGAAAATAAAATCCCCCAATCCTGGAATTGACAATGCTTTACAACACAAATGCTATAAATACAGAAAGAAGCAAAGAGCAGGAGCAGAATAAACTTAAGAAACAGAGGCAAAGAAACAGAGATACGATTTCAACTGAGATAGAGAGCTGATGAAGAGATAAAGTCTTTCCAGATGGCTAGAGCTATAAGAAGCTTCTTGCTGTGAAGCTGGCCATACTGGATAGAGAGAAGGTTTGGGGTGATAATCGAGCTTTACTAAGGTCCAAGAAAAAAAGTTCTTTGCAGCAGGCCAGAGATTCCTCTCACAGAGAGGCAGACTGCTGGTGAGCCTTCAGATGATGCTGAAGACCCTGCGTGTAAACTCAGGTTGCACAAAGAGAGCAAATGCAACCCGGCAGAGTCGCTGCAACTCTTCTGGGAGTAGTCCAATAAAGTACTAACAGCCACATAAAGGCAGTAGCACCACAAACCTGACCACAGGATAAATGTCTGAACATTTACTCAGCCATCTCAGGTGGGGTTTGCAGCCTTGACTGAATCCGCGTGGCCTCTGCTTTATTGTGATCAGCACTCCCCTCTAATCAGTCTGAAGTGACCTCAGAAGTGTCCCTATAGTTGCAGTCGCATCTATAAACCACAGCACAGATGTATTCAGTGATTTTGCAAATCCCTCCCAGCTACTTTGTCTTCCTTAGCTTTGTGTGCTTGGAAATGCCTGAGAAAAACCCACAGGCTAACATCTTTCAAAATGGTTTTTAAGGGCTCTTTTTTTTTTTTTTTTTTTCAGATTCCTCACCTGCTCTGTCAGGATGTTCTTTTAATGCCTTTCATATTTCCCATGAAAGACCATAAGCTCTCAAAGCCCCAGCATATCTGCCATCTCAGCTCTATCAGGAAGGAGCTGATGAGAATATGATTGCCAGTGATGATTACCAGTACTTTACAAACACAGGAAAGCATGTTCTGCATTAATTGCTAATCTATTTCAGCCAATTTGGCACCATGACAAATGCAACTGGTTGTATCTAACAACCCGGGGGATCGGGAATGATTCTGGTTCTGTACAGTATGTCCAGGGAGAAGAATCAACCGTTAATCCCAGGTGACTTGTTTCTTTGTAAATATATTAGCAACATAATGGAGGGGTTTTTAATGGGATTATAACCACACATGCAGCCCCCAAGCAGCTGCTCTGCTAGTCAAAGGGAACATGGCTGACAATAAGATTTAAGAAACTGAATGAGGGGAAAATGGCAAACCTGTGGCATGGCACACTTAAATGACCTTACTGCTTAAAAGGAATTGGATCGTGCTGCATACATGAAAAGAAAATCAAATATGCTTAAAGCAATCTCTTTGGGCATGCTCATCACTACTTTCTCCCATTGATCCTCTGTCAAAAGCAGAGAAAATGGCCAAGTCAAGGAGAACTCATCTTTTCATATACTAGGGATAGATTTTAAAGCCAGAAAGATTTCACTCATCTGTTGAGTAACTAAGGGGTCATTGTCAAGGATGGCAGAGCCTCTATACTGTCACAAAACCTTTGTGTTCCTCCCTCTGCAGAGCTGAAATTATTCTTCATTCTGCACACAATCTGCGAGTAAGTCTTTGAGAGTGTGTGTGCATATGGGTTGGACTAGATGATCTTCAAAGGTCCCTTCCAACCCGACTCATTCGATGATTCTGTTTATGAGTATATATAAATGTACATATAGAAAAGGAGAGCGAGCCATGAGGCACCTACTAGGAACAACCTTGCAATGGCATGAGCAAGAGAACAAACAAATCTCCTTCAGAAATTCCTCTCAATAAATTTTACAGGACTGGTAAAATCATAGGCCCAGGTTCTGCCCATGGTAATACTCGGGTTCCCTTTCTTAACGTTGTTTTAACTGAGAGGTATAAAGAAGGTGTTGGAACTTACTAGACAAATGTATTTTTTTAAAGTTGGTGGAAGTAACAAAAGACCACTGTGGCACATACACCTCAACACATAATACTTACGTATTTTTTAGAGTCATCACTTGTTTGTAGTTTGGTGGCTTGAAGCTGCGGCTGGGATTTGTCCGTGTGCCTTCCAGAGGAACAGAGAAAGGCATAATGCACGTAACTCATGGAATACAAGCACTGCAGTATGCAGCTGGGCTAGCAAGGACTATTTAGGCTGCTTAACCTTCACATAATGAAAATCATTTCTGATCTAATTTGCACAGCCCTGGAATTCTGTTACAGAGGCCCTTGGTTCAGGGCGGCAGAATGACTCGAAAGAGTATTTAAGCACCCATTTAACACTAAACTACATCTTACATCTTTCTGAAATGTTTCTGTTAGAATTGGCTGAAACAAAGGCCACTGACTCACCTGGCCTGACAGACCCACACCGACCATCGGCAATCCACTGATACTAACAAAATATCCACAGTCATTTCAGTCTCTTGGGATCAGACCCACTTGTTATTCTTGAATACCTCTTAAACTTTCAAGGCTTGACCTCAGGATGCCCTGGCACCAGTCCAGGTGACACTGTGCTTCCTTTCAAATAGCTGCCTGGAGCACTAAGCTTGATCTCCCGCTCACCAAACACTGCTGAGCCCATCACAGTACCACAGGAGGTGTTTAAGATCCATATTTATATCCATGTGCACTCGTTAGCAGGGATACTAAGGCGTGTAAAAGTTTCACTGGCCTCCGTTTTCATGGTTTTGATAGCTAGCTGACAAGGTTCAATAAACACTTGCTTTCTATCACACCTTGATGGATTCTGCATGCATCACCAAATGTTGTCAAGCACCTAACAGCATTCCCCAAAACCATTTCTGACTGTATAAGTGCATTACCCTTCAGCCAAGTAACCTGAATGTCTTCCTGCCTTTTCTGTGTGATATTAAGTGCTGTTATGAAAGCTTCACGTCTTAAGTGTAGTTTGGTGACGATACTTCTGCAGTGCACCTAACAGCGGAGGCACTATGATCCCCTGGCACATTGCTGTTTTACCAGTGATAAGCAGTGGCTGTGATGCACTATAAATACTGTGACTGTGGGGAGAATTAAGTGTATCTCTAGTGCCTGATTCAGGAGAGCAGTTAATGCTGTGATTAAGTCCATGGCTAGTCAGGACAAGACAGCTTATGTTTAAAGAGAGCTAAGTATGTCCGGTAGTGCCATCCTGAATAATACCAACCTCCAGAATTGGGTCTGTACCAGGACTGTGGAAGGATATCTTTAAGGAGCTAAAAGCCACTAGTACCCTAGCTCGCTAGTTCTCAACGGATAAGATGTGCTTTTTTGAATGAGCTTTATCATAAAATGTAGCAACCTAGGTAAAGTTAAACCTATGTAATTTTAAAAAATCTAAACCAGAAGACTACACTGCACATATTTCACCTCCTCCAGAACGAATGAATAAGTCTGCGTGGGACAACTATTAGGCATGCTGAATAACACACCGCTGGCAGGGCTCTCAGAGAGTAGTTATAGGTGCCGACCAGAATCCGTACAAAACCGTCTAACAAATGCTGGAATTAATAATGAAGACTAGCAAGGAGACATGGGCTTTGAGCGGCACGGTATTTCAGATCAGCTTACTGAAAGCTTCAAAATATCATCAGCTTTCAGTCTGAAATGCGTCAGCAATGGGTTCATTTTTGTCAAAACACAATTAGGCTGTGGTGAATGACAGCATAAATCTTAAATAGGAAAGATACAGGATGAAAGACCACCAGGGTGGAACATAACTGTAAACCTCTCCATAAAACTACATTTGATTTCTGATCATATACACAGGAACTCCTTTAAATGATCCAGCAAGAATCTTAATTCACTGACTTCCAAAGAAAGTGTTACCAATTAAGTGGGAGAAACTTTAACAGTCAATTTTAATTATGCTAAGAGATTCACCAATCAATTCCCAGCTCAAGCTGAAGTTTTTACTAGAGACAACTGGAACCAATTTACATGCTTTTATGTTGCGTCTAGACTTTAATAAACGGTCTAAGCACAGAGCAGTTCTATGCCAGTATCGAACTAGTTTTCATGGATACTGAGAAACGCACCAGTTTCTCTAAAATTCTCCAGTTTTTGTGTCTTAAAACACTCCCTTGAGAAATGATTGCAGAGGTTATGGAGTATATTACATAAGCACCATGGTGGGGACTGCTTACAATATGCACCAAGATAGTGATGCCACAGATTGTCCTCTGGCTCATTGCTTTAATCTAACAAATGCAAAGTGTGCAGAGCCAGCTCTTTCCTTTAGCGTGAAAGGAATTAGCTTTTCTGATTACAAACCATCATTCCTATTGAGTACTAACCCAAGTCCTTTAGACCAAAAAAGAGCTAGACAATATAGAACCACGCAGGACAGATACAAATATTTAACCGATGGCCCAAAAAGTGAAATGCAGGCAATCTTTGACCCATCTTAAAACCTGAGCTTTCTATTCTGTCACCCCTTCTCTGTACCTCTCATGGTCCTGACTAAGCTGTGGTCTACAGTGCTAAAGGACCTGAGGATCCTGCCAGTCCAGCAGCACTGACACAGTGGAAAACGAAGCACCTGGCTGCTCGGGTGTTTAAACAGTGCAGAGCCTGCCACAGCACACGCAGTAGTACTCCAGCTATATGAGCCTCACCACTACGGCATCACTTTGATCATTGCTGTAGGTCATGGAATCACTCTGAAACCAAAACAGTCTTGTTAAAAAATTAAGTTGAATTACCATTTAGGGAGCTGTGTTGCTTTTTTTTCTTTTCCTTCCCTCCCTTCCTTCTTTTTAAACATGCCTGTCGGGAGTGTGAAATTATATTCATTTATCACTACCCTGCTGAGTAAAGCTTGTTAAATTAAGAAAGACATATTTAAGTAAATGGATTGATACACATTCATATACATGTATTCAGAGGGCACTGTATATAATTCTAATTTTTAAAAACTGAGAGGCTGATTTGGTGATTCAGAGCCTTTTAAAATGTTTCCCACAGGATGATGTCAGACTAATAAACCTCCAGGGAGTTCTGCATGCCAGAGGTCTGACAAAGCTAGGCCTTCTGTCTTCCAGAAGAAACACACGGATTTACCTGCTACTGTATTTTAGGAAAAGGCAGCGAACAACTTTGGAAGTACTGCACTAGCTTGGTTGTCACCAGAGGTAACAGCCACAAAACCCAGGAAGTGTTGTTTCCCATTTTGCAGCAGCACACAGCCCTTTGGGGTAGCAACGAGCAGAGGGTGCCCCATCTCACACCTTCCTCCTCCCACCAGCCTGCTGTGCGAAGAGCTCCAGGCTGTGGGTCAAGAGTAGTCTACACAGCCTGCACCTGCACACAGGGTCACGTACGCTCCGTAGGCTATTGGTCTGGGCAGCACATCTTGAGGATTGTCTTTGGAGCTATTCTAAACCTGCAACATAGAGCAGGACTCTTACATACAGTGCAAATATCCAGAAAAGAAATCTGCTTCAGGGACAGGACAGTGTGGGCAAACAGGACCAATGGAAGGAAAAGGAAGCAACTAATAAATGAAGTTGTGTGTTTAAGATCAGTCATCAGGCCAGTAACAGAGCTTGGACCAGCACCCGCCAGCCCGGTTCCCTGTTGGTTCACAGGAGTGGTTTATCCAAGGTGTTACTCACGATTGCTGCCAGAATGAGCAAAGCAGACTCGTACTCAGGCAGCTGGAGTCTTGACTTGACAAAGTACCCCTTGCTCTCAAGGATTAATTTTGCTGAATGGCAATAATAGCTTGTAAAAATCAAATACAAAGCAAATGCGCCACATGTTGCAGGATGCTGGGATTGTATGGGGTACTGTAAGCAATGCTTTTTGCAAAGGCAGGGAATGTTATTCATCATAGTTGACGGTGGTGGGCAATTCGGTTGCCTTTCAGGGGACTCACTCTAGCATAGGATCCCTGCCAACACAAAGAAGAACTGGTCAAAGCCCTGTCCTTTGGAAAGCTGAAGGATTTCTTTTTCCTTCTGTCTCCAGAAAATGTACCAAACTTCGGGACGTCTCAATGATCTCCATTGCTGAAAATAAATTACTAGCAGTTAAAAATCTTCTGTTTCGTGCACACTTCCATTATACAGAACAATATACAATGTAAAGATTCACAGAATTTTGAGGAAGCATCATGATCTTCAGACCTGACCTTCTGAATAGCATAGGCCAAAGCACTTCACTTAGTGGTCGCTGCCTCAAGCCCAGATCTTGTGGCTGAACTGTAGCAAGTCATTCAGACAGACATTCATCTTGATTTATGGGTACCAGTCTTGATGTGAGAATGTCACACAAAGCAGTTCCTGTCTTGAGATTTATGCAATGAATTGCAAAGTTAAGCTGGTTCATGGGTTTGAAATGCCTGTAATCTAGTGAGATTCCCTCTCCAATACCAGGCAGAAATAGTGTGTGGGTGGCTTATAAAACTTCCTTTCTATAGTGACCTCAAATCTAAGCAAAAGGTCAGAATCATTTGTGTTGCTTCAAACGATCAATTGTTACTCACGCCAACAAGTTAGCCATGAAAAAAACTGTATTCAATTCTTCAATCTAAGCTATAGCTAAGATAAACATGGTGAAAGATTGTTACTGTTTACTCAAATTCTTTTACTACTGTGAGAAATTGTCCCACCATTTTTCAGTGCATTAATTGCTTATGATTCCATGCCATGGCTTTTAAATCCTAGGTACTAATAACTACATTTTGCTCCCAGATACATACACAGTCTATAGTCTTTCTCTACAGAAACTCCAAAAACAGGTGGATGAAATCTTGGTCCCAGTAAAGTTAAAAGCCAGAGTCTGTAACCAGCAGGGCAGTCAAGCCCCTGCAGAAACAGTACCAATTCCAGTACCAACTGAGGTACCAGTTCCAGCACTGACTGAGGTGAAGAAATTAATCCTTTTAGTTGCGTAAAGAAGTTTTCGATTACATGATCGTAACTCCCCGGCAAATGCAACCTTGGAAATGTGTTGCAGGCAGGGGAGGCTACATAAGTCTGCATCTCGATACAACCCACAGACCTGGCTGTTGCTGTGTACGGGCATGTGCCTGTGCCCAGTAACACAACGGCTGTTTGTTGGTGTTACAATGCAATAGATAAGATATATGGAAGGTATAAAATACATATGTAATGCATTGCATAAAATAGAATCCCACTACAATGACGTTAACTGCTCATATTTCAGTGCAGCAACTGAAACAGAGATCTCATAATACAAGTATCTGACTGACAAGTGCCCCGTAAGACTTAAAAACAAACTAGACAAGGCAGGGAAACAAATAGTGGAGGACTGAGAAAGAGGAATTGATTTACTGATGGCCATACAGCAGAGAGCTGCAAAACTCAGGAACCGGACAAGACAGATCAGCGAATTAACATCTACCATTTCCCAACAAATATTAATCATTCAAATGCCAGAAAGTAATTTATTAAGTTACAAAGCCCTCCAACTTCAGTCAATAGCCATTCTGTTTCAATATAGAGTGTACCTACGAAAAACATAAGCCCTGTGGAAGTGATCCTTAAACTGCAAAGCGTTTGCTGAAGCTTCATGTTTACCCTTTCAAGTCATGTAAACCCAAGAATAAATCCACCTGTTGCCCTTTCTTCAATGAGGTCACTAAAAAAACCACCTTTTTATTTGCAAACAGCTTCGTGGCTACCAAAGAGCAGTCACCAGCAAACTTATTCCAAACAACGATTACTTCCTGATTAATCACTGAGATTAATCAGGAAGCTAAATCAGCATTAAGGAAAATGCCAGCCACTGAAAAGTGAGATTTTTCTGCAGTAATTTATTGCAACCTTCCATGCTGAGGCTAACTAGAATTGAAAAAAAAGATTTTCAAAATTGTGAAAAGTAAAGTGAAAGGCCATAAAACCAGAGAAAGTAAATAATACAGAACAACAAAACAGATGGGGAATCAGGGAAGATAAAATAACGACATGACCAGCAAAGTATATATTTAGGTAATGACATGGGAACGGGAAGAAAGCTATATGAAAAGTCGGCTCTGACAAGAGCTCAACACTATCCTGGTTTTTTTTTAATTAAAAGTATATCAAACTTACAGTAAACCAGACTTATTATCAATGATAAGACCATAATACCTTTAAAATTCCATTTCTTTTTCCTCAAAATATCCTACATAATTTTCCTATGATTTGCAGATCCATACACTAAAATAAAGAGTTGCTAAGTGTTCCTTACTCTAAATTCTGCCCGTAAACAGTCTCAGAATGGAGATGACAACACTCTCCTAGCTGTGTTGCACACAGACATCACTGAAGGTACTTCTGATACGCATGTCTGAGAGAATCCTGAGATGATCATCACTATATGATGAACCCTCTGCCTTCTCAAATGCTCATGGGAAAGCCCAGCTTCTTGTTAGGCAACAGCCTGGAGGGAAACTTTTTTACCTAGCCTATCCCTAACTAGAGGTGGTTATGAAGTTCTTTTCTCTCCCCACCCAAACTTCAGAAATGCCACCTTTAACAAACCATAAGGAATATAAAACAGCACAGATTTTAATGAAAACTAAAACCACCTGTTGGCCTAGCCTGACAGCCTTGAGCTAAACATTTTACTTAAGAAACTCAACAAAATTATGTTCCTTGATCTTATTATTTAAGTAGAACCAAGCTGCTTTAAACTTAACAAAACAAAACAAAAAAAGAGCAAGTGTGAAGTAAATAAAAAGGGAAAAATGACCCAACACAAGACTGTGATCCCCATGTAGATCACGCACGATGAGCTGAGCTCTGGTACAAGCAGTTCCACGAGCATCCCTTAGAGCTTCCCCGCTGTGCTGCACCGCTGTAAATTGAATTACTGGCTAACTACATAATATAACGTGGTGTTTCCAAAGCCACTGACACTTGGCTTTACTCCACTCTTGTTTAATCAGGAAGAGGCTGACAAATTCAATGCAAGAAAAGGTAAACCATGGAGTCCATTTTTTTTTCCACTGTGCTCTCCTAAGTAGGACTTGCTAACACTGTATAGACATCTCTGGGATGTTGTTTGCTGGAGCAGTTACAGTGACAGGCTTGTATTCTTTGTTATGAGTTGACCATAACAATAAACACATCTGTTTTAGGCAGGGAATGTTATTTAAAAATCAGAGAATGATGTCTTTTGCTTGAAGCGTTCGCTCAAACAATGTGTTTTTCTCTGACTTTTTCTTTCTATTTTTAATAAGGCAAGGCAAGATCAGGAAGGGTAGAAAGGGAGAGAGAGAAAGAGAGAAGGGGAAGGAGAGGAAGAAAGAGAGGATGAAAGCGAAAGCAAGAAAGTGCTTCTAAAGAGAAAAAGACAAAAGAAAGAAAAAGAGGAAGAAAAAGGAACGAAGGCGAGCAAAACAAGCAGCTGGTGCTGAAAGTGAGCAAGACTCTTTCTCTCTCATTTTCCTCTGTCTTTTAATAAATCATTGTAGCAGCTTTGTGACAGGTCTCTGTTATCCATAATGCCCAAGCAAACAGCTTTTCTTTCAGCCTCTATTCAGTTGGCTGCCAGGGAAGCAGGACTGCAGGCAGGAGACTTCAGTGGCTCAGCCTGCTCCCCTGTAATTCAATTAGAAAAGCAAGCATGAAGTCAATATTCATTGCGCCAGGCCAGAACTGCACGGCACAATGAAATGATAATGAGAAAGTTCACAAAGGAGACGGGCTTAATGATAAGTTTTTAAAGAGGTGCTGCAGCGGGTGACCCTCTGTACGACTGGCAAACACACATGGGCATATGGGTCTTTCCCCTCAGGGATTTACTCCCATCCCTTACCATCTGTATCCGGGGCAGACGGCTGATTGTGAATCCAAGGGAATCTCATGATATACTGTCTTAGGTTGCCCTATTCAGCTATTTTGCATCTCTGAAGGGAAAGAAGCCGTGTTTCTTAAACACCCAGGCCCCAGGGGAACACATGCAACTTGCTGGATCACAGGCAATGCAGTTTCAAGTGGCACAGAGCTGTGACTCCCAAGCCCAGCCAGCGGGGAGCTTGGGCCTTCAAGGAAATCATGACAGACAACGTCCAACACTTTGTGGAAGTGAAGAAGAAGAAGAACTGCACCCTTGTGCTTTCAGAGCAAGGCAGCACTTGGTCCCCACAACCGTGAGAACTTAAAGTGTTTGCACTTTAAACGGATCAGTACTGGGTAAATGCTGGACCCAATTCTGCAGCTCTCTCTCAAAGACATCTCCCACTGGAGAATGTCTCTACATGATGTCCTTTCTTCTCCTTTTAGCACTTTGCTGGTGACAATAAAATATGTAGTTATTTATTTTGTAAACACCATTGTACACAGTTTTAAAAATAATGAATGATTGAAGCAGTAATTAAAAAAACAGCATTGTGTCTACAAGCCCAGAGCTGCCTTGTTCTAATTTTGCTTTGGGATTCAACATTCCAGATATGACAGAATTTGTTATTTTTAAAATGACTTCTATGACAAAGCTCTGGGCCCCTCACAGAGAGACTTGGGCCTCATTCTCTTTGGTGCAGTACAGAAAGAATCAGCGGCCCCAACTCTAAGCAGGCAAACATGAGAAACAGAAAGTTTTTCTTTTCTTCTCCATCAACAAAAGGGAAACAGGGCACATGGAGCTTATATAAGTTCCCTGAGGTCATACAGGGTGTCAGTGACAGAGTCACAAATTGAATTCCGATTCTCAGGCTCTCGGTCCCCGTTTATGTCATATTGTAGTCCAGGGCACTCCAAAGCTTTAACATAATTTTCAGAAATACGTTGCTGTTTTCCTGAATTAATCTCACAGCCTAACAAATATTAACATTTCCCATCAGTGGCAACAGCCACTTAATATGTTGGTAAATAATTCATACGAATCAACAGCTGTATATTTCCTCAAAATCAGGAGGTATTTTTCAACATTGCTGATGACAACAGCCGGTTTTTTACTTTGGAGCCCAACAAAAAGGAAGTCAATTTTGCCATTCTTCCTGATTCAAAAAGCCTTCAGCTGCTAATAATAGAAGTGGGTGGTGAATTGCTTCATCTGCACTAGGAAGCTCTTCATGTCCTTCATGGCCAGTTCTTCAGCTATAAACCCACATACAGCTTCACCGAAGGCAGTTCGGCTTTGTCAAGTCACGCAAGCCAAGGGGAGATATATTTGTGTTTCACTGCCCACTGGTCCTCTAAAGACTGTCCCAATCTGCATCTCGAAGAGAGAATGAAGCACTGCCCACAACTGGAGCTGTATCCAGGGATGTAAACAGGTAGAACAGGCTGGCTGGATGCCTCTCGTGGCTGTCGCTCTTCTCCACAAATCCTTTGTGGGGAAAAGCAAAGGTAAACAACGGAAAGTGCAAGCCTGTCCCAGCAAGCTATGCCAATGTCCTGGGCTCAACACCCACCCCTCAGGAACATGACACGGGATAACAGCAAAGCGTCTCAGAATGAGCTGCTTTCCTCAGACACTGACCAAGAGATTTCAAGTGAAAAAAGGGAAGAGTTTTATCTCTAAAGCTGCACACACTTGTGGATGCTTCTGAAGTTTACAGTTTTCAACAATTTTCTTGCCCTAGCTGCAATTTGTTCGCTTTTGCCAGTGTTTTGAAAACTTACAGACCCTTGGTGGACATAAACTCCTTCCTCTCCTGGTAGAAGGGATCAGATACTGAACTGATGTACATTCATATCTACATTAAAATGTGCCAGCAAAGGGCCAGGTCCCAGGATTTTTCCTTTTGGTTAATTAATGTCCAGTGCAACTCTAAGAAACTAGAGAAAAAGGGGTAGGAGAGCCACCATCTTCCATATGCATTTGTGCTCACTCTTCCTATTATATAAAAGGCCAGATAAGACATAGCAGTCACTTTAGGTGTCAATACAGAACATAATTACACTCACTCTATCTTTTCACAGGTATATAAATCTCAATTTTCACAACTAAATGCAAATTTTGGGTACTCTCCAAAGGTCTAGTATGTAAAACAGAGTCCTCGCTGCTCAAAACAACGAGAGGTCAAATGTCCCTGTGTAACTCCTGCATGTAGCTGTCAGAAGTGAGCACAATAACTTCTCCTTTCTTATTTTAGAGGCAGCACTCTCACTCTTATGTAACGAAGGCAAAATCTGTTGAGGTCAGGGATTCGGAGACACCAGCTTCATCCACTGAACAGCCTTTGCCTTTCAGTGACAGGCCTGGGAAGTTCACAAGACACTGCAGGTCTCTATCTCCCTTTAGTTATCACTTGCTCATGTCAGACCCTGCTATCCCGTTTTATGCTCAGTGCTTTGATGGGAGATGTTGTCTGCACAGTATCCTCAGCTGAGAATTGTTTTTTTCCGGAAGACATTAATGCACATAATTGGCACATGCTTTTCTGGAGTATTTCTATCACCTTTCAAAGATACAGACAATCAAATCTCTCCTCCACTCATCAAGGAAATACTTAAAGCACCAAGAGGGAAATTCCAGGCCAGCTTAGAGTTGGTGCTTCACATTTTCTCAAGCAATACCGTACCATGGGACGAGGACTGTCACGGTGTTTATTTTGAGTTCCCTGGTGACAAAAACATTTTACACTTGTCCTGTATGGTTGAAACCTTCTTTCCCTCCTGGGGAAGTTAGGCAATCTCTGCTGTTCATATATAGCGGCTGTTCCTTGACTTGACCCATCCCCACTGAACACAGAGGATGGAGCGGCACTGAAGTCATTTATCCTAGGTCAGGCTCTAACCTTCACAAGAGTAAGGGAAAATAAAGCTCTCATTCCTAGCTAGTTCATAGTGCACATTAGAGATGAGCTCAAAACTCATAAGCTCACTTGGAGATGAAAAAAGTACTAGGAAAAGACCAGAACCCTTCTCAAAATTCTGTATCTCTCTAGTTTCTGCAATGCTGTTTTCAGTACTGACCTTGGCCAGTCCAAAATGGAAGAATTGAGAAAAACACACTTAAAGGGACAAGGTGGTCCTGTAATGAAGTGATTGGTCTGACCAGGGTTTCATTTCAAACACTGAAACCAGGCTGCTTTGCATCAATGATCAGGTGGAGCTATAGGCTCTCTTCACCATGCCATTTTAAGAATAAATGAGAGATGATAACACTTTTCTCTCATTCTTTGTTTCGGTTGTCAGTGTTTAGAGGCAGGCATTTTTGATTTGTTTCGAAAATAGATTTCACAACTGCCCTCTCATCTTCTGAGAGGTTGCTATGGTGTGATACACCTTTTATTTATGCACTACAGAACATACCCAGATGCCAAGAATGTCTATACTTCTTTCAGAAAAAAAAAAAAAGCTAACTTGAAGGTGGACATACAGACAACCTAGGTACGGGTAATAGCCGCAGACATACAAAATCACATGCCAAATTCATTCCAGCAGAGAAATTACAGAAACACAAAATGCAGAGTCTATTTATGTTATTAATAACAAAGGTACTGCAACCACTGAGTCCAGAGCTTTGCAATTACACGGAGACATGCAGTGTACACAACCAGGAATCGTTATCAGATTGTTTGGTCTATCTTTTCCATTTAAAAGTGATGTTTAAACTATGTTTATAGACAAAAGAATTGATCAATGAACCTGTCACTTGGTCATGAGTAACATGGAAAAAGTTAATCAGGTGATGAAAATATTGCCATTTCTCCATTTGAGGAATAAATTGAAGATATTTCAAAAAGATTTTGTCAAAACTTTGGGGCCACGTGCATCAGTAAAGTCAAACGTTACATCTTTGAAAATTTCCCACATGCAAACATCTCTAAAGATATTTGGAAATAAAATTTTCCAAAGGTAAAATAGCTGGAAAAACCAAAACCAGTGATTTACTATTATTTAAGCATTTCAGCTGCTCCCTAAGAGAATAAACTTGGAGTTAAACAAAAGCTTCCCTGTTTTCCTACAAAATAAATAACAGTAACATTATACCTACTAAACAGGAATCAGCTGTATAAACAGTTTACCTGCCTCTGACAGCATCAACTAGAGAGAGAATTTCTGGGCAACAATATTCAAAGAAGGAATAACTCAAATAATGCTAACCATTGTTACTCAATGCATAATAAATATGAAGTAGCATGCAGGAGGGAAAAATACCTTAAAACTTCATCTTCTTGACTAAGCATCTTCAAATTTTATACTTGTCAGAGATGACAATCACCACACGCTTCTGCTTGTCACTTTAAGCTTGGCCAATAGCTGCCCTCATAAGCCCTCGATTCAAAATTTAAGTGTCTTAAACTTGCTAACCTCAGTTCAGTCATTTCTGAAACCTGGGTGTCTGATTTTCCACATTCATTCCCTTCACCCATAAATAGACAGACATCGTATACAATTTGGAAGCATTTTGCAGCTCAGAAACAAATCCCTATTTTTCTGTCATGTAGTCCCCATGGACACTTTGCTTCATTTCAATGAACTAAATCCGAAGAGCTCACAGGCCTCACATGATCCAAGCAGGGGAAGAAGAGAAAAAAAATAAAAAGCATTTTCACAGTATTGTGCTCTGCAAACTTGATCTCTAACAGCTCAGTGATCAAACGATTTGCATTTGTGAACACTAAGAAATGAGAGCCTTTAAAATATGTCAACATGGCAGAGACATATCTCCCCGCTACTCCCATCCTTCCCACCAGCTCAGCATATGAAAACTTTTAGGTACTGCATGTTCAAGTTGTTCCCTCAATACATAACAGAAAAAATACATGCTGTTAGCGGAATGGAGGCATGTGCAAGAAATATTTTGCGTGCTCAAGAGCCTAGAAATAGATTGTAGGCCGCATGTGTAATACAGACTCGTGTCAACATAGTGAGATCCATCAGGTGCATGAAGAGAAATGATCCTGAGGGACACAGCTGGGTTTCAGAAGCTGCTTCTACAGCCTTATTTATAGCAGCAAAACCATCCTCGTTCTAGTTCAGCTCTTGACAAAAGGATATATGATAGAGCTTTGTGAAGGGGCTGCATCTACAGTAGAAGCACATCAGCTGTAGAACACATGATATTTGCAACTGATACAAATCACCCAGTACAAATCTGGCATGAGCTCTAGGGGTAGAAGTTGGATATGGAGGGATCACACCCAGCACTTTCCAAGACAGTGCTCTCGGAAGAATGAAAAGGGTTTGACTCTACCTTGCCCCAAATTTTGTGCTGTCATTCTCATCAAGGCAACCAAGATGAAAAACCATCTCTCTTCAAATTTGGATACTGGTACATTTCACACTACTTTGTGGACAGCTTTACTTCGTCAGCAAGTGTCTTGAAATAACAAACCTGAATCCTCTCACAAAGTTTCAGCCTTAGCATGCCTCTAGTCACTGTTTCTTGTAGAGGATTTGCAATAGGAACTGAACATTGAATTCCACTTTCTGCTTCTTTGGACCAGATCCTCAGCTAGTACAAACCAACTTAACACCCACAGATGTCATAAAATCTTCCCATATTTATACCAGCTGAAGATCCAGTCTTTGCCAATGAGGGTGTTGCTCTACAGTAATACCATTTCTGGTCCAAGTAATTCCTAACATTATTGTAATTTACAACACTATCAGGCACAAAAGGGAAAGAGGCATCCACCAGGCACAAATCTTCTTTTCTGATTCTCTAGGATACGTGCATGTAGCTAGCACACAGTCAACAGCAGAAAAAATAACTAGGGATATGGCCAAACAAATATTATATAATTATCTTAACCTGCTGCTTCGGGACAGACTTCATTGTTCACTTCCCTCAGATGCTCTCCTGCCTCCTTCCTCACACCCCGAGTGCTGTCAGTCTGCTGTCAGCTTTACAGTATCAAGTGTGCGATCTCTCCGTTGGTACCCTGTTCAGTGTCATTTAAGCTGGCCAGTCTGCATAGGCCACCAAGGTCAAGGAACTATCAGGAATAAGGTTTCTTAAGTGCAACGTGTGAGACACCATCTGACACTGTTTATAGATAGAGTTAGCCTCTTATTGACCAAAGGATAGAAGTTAAAAGCATTGCTTTGGGAGTTCAAATGTGTTAACCTCTGAAGTGATGTTTGAATTAGGGTTATAAAGGGCCTAAAGTTTTGATCAGAGGCTTGGAGAATAAAAAGGATTTGGAAAAATTTTAGCGCGGGATCAGAGTAGCTACACTGAGTGTGCCAACTGCTATATTATTGTTGATTTAATTGAGTCCATCTATCAGGTCTGTGCATTATGTGATCTAGTTCCAAAGATGTTTCCCTGCTGCAGCTGACAAAATACAGACTATACACTTCAAATGCAGTTGTCGGTCTTTAAAACCGGCAGTTACAAAACATGTTGGCTGCTCCAGCAGTCAATAATGGGAAGGGCAGTGTACGTTGGACTAACTCCCAAATAATTAAATACTTGCCAGTGTAAAGTAAAAAACGATGCGAGACCACGCCAAAACCTTGTTCACTGTTTGGCAACCTACGCTATTACAAACACTGATGGTTTAATAATCAGGCAAAATTAACAAAGCTGGAACAGCAGAAACGTTTTCTGAGAAGTTTCCTGATGAATATGATGAAGCGGTAACGAATACACCTTTCCCTCGAATTGTATCCACATTGCACCCGGAATTCCTGATGCACTATTTTTCTGGAAGTTGCCTCACAGAGGAGGAGGTCAGATACCTGTCATGAGTTGCATACACAAACTGTGAAGACAACGCACCACCTTCAGCGAAAGAAGCAATGTCCCTTACCCAAAAGGAGGCATCTAATAGTTTCAACGTTTTGGAGCACTGGACCTGCGCTCTGCAGACCAAGGAACTGAATTAACACAAAATAGATTGGATTCACTACCTCTTCTCCTTATCTTCACCACCCTTTCTCACGTTCTCTTTCTAGGCATGTATAAAGAAAGATGAAACAAAGCAAAGTTACCTAGCAAGTGTCAGTCTCGATACCTCGAACTAGCATTTCAGAGTGCTGCTGCAGAATATAGTTCCCTTTCTTTAACCCTGCAAGAAAATGTGTGTCAAATTTCTCTAGATCAGATGCCCAAATAGTCCAAGCCCAAGGCTGTGCAACTCTTCCATCTGTCACTCAGCTATCAGTGAAAAAACTGTCCCAGATAGGATGTGTAAGCAAATCGTCAAACTAAAGTAATGCGTAGTACCAAAGTGTCAGCATAGAAAACAGTCTCCAATTAATGACAGAAAAAAAACCCTGATATCAACTAAATCACGAAGTCCTAGACCTGGAGATGACATCATTGGCATATCACAAAAAAACTGCCAGCTAACAATAAAGAAGGAAAGTAGTGACAGAGTGGTAAGTGGCATTCACTTCACAAGTGCCAAGAGGAGGATTCGTATGCATAGTTGAGGTGAGGCGTGCTAGAAGCATGGGCTACCTAAGGAACTTGGACAATCTCACTAGAATGTGAACACAGTGTTACTTAAGTATCCACCTTTTTTCACCCTTAATTTTTACTATGAAGAAAAAGAAATGCTGTTGGAAAGTGAAATCTGTTAGGACATATTAGTTGGTAGTAGAAGATGCAAAACTTTGCTCCATGCTTTATAAGGAAATGCACTGCATTGCAGTGCAGTCTATACTCAGATTGCCTGCTGGCAAACAGTTTGACAGAAACCCTGGGAAAACTGGACCGACACTACGTGTCCCGTAACAGAAAACCAAAATACAGTTCTAGAAGCTAATTCTGACCCCAAAAGCTTTTTTGATCTCTCTCGTAATGTCAATATTTTTTTTCGAAATCAGGATCGTTTCAGATGGAGATACAATCTGATCTGCAATTTGCAGTTCTTCACAGGACTTGCAATATCTCACTGACAGGAAAATTGGTACTTTGGCTGAGTATTCCATCCTAGCAGGAACCAGCCAATATTTTGAAGAGAACAGATCCTGACCACTACACAATTGCAGAAATTATGTGAAAAAAAAAAAATCAGAAAGAAAAGCTTGCTCTTAAAAATTTGTAAAAATGCAAGTTTGAATTTCTGTATTTTAAGAGAGGACTAAAACATAAGTTGGTTGACTTAAGGTAATATTTTAACCAGAAAGCACAAGAAAAGAAACATCCTAATTGACTGAAAATCCAGCTGTGGACTTAAAATAGAATTTTTAAAAGTCGCATTTTTCATGTTACTAAGTTCAGCACTGTCTAGTCTTTGAAGAAATGGATTGGCTCGGCAGAGTTAGCTGGAGCACTCAGCATTCACACGGGAACTCTCTTCTGCTGTCAACTGGCCCAAAAGCAAGGCTGTGAGACTTACCATATCCTGGCTGCTAGCTATTAAACAAAGCTGCCAGGGTCACCTTCGTGCTTGAAGGATTGATTTAGAGATGGAACTTTTCAAGCTTTTGGTAGACGCTTTGTTCTGTTTAGAAACGTCTTTGCCTTTACCAGAGAAAATTTTCGAAGTTGAGGAAAGAATCTGTGGGCTGGATCCATTCCATTTTAGTAGTAGTTAAACTCTCTGTTTCTAAAGGCCCAGTCTAACTCTGAATGAAATAAAGAGCATAGCTCCCATTGTCTTCTAGAGAGGCAGGATCCAGTTCCATCTGCTTAGAGTTCTTCACATGAATACTGCCTAACTGTGATCAAGACAGCAGCAGATAGAAATCAAAGTAGAGCAAAGTGCTTGAAATTGTTATCTTCAGCCACATTTTCCACTATCAGTCCTAAGGAAACTCAGTTTGAGTTTCCTTAACGGAAACTCAAAAAAACATAGCCAGTTCGTTACAGTAACGTTCTGTACTTAAACCAACCACTTTGTTCGTTGATTTCCATCTAACACCAACTTCGTAACCATATACATTAAAATCCTGCAGTGCCAAGTGTTTCAGGGATCCTGAAGTGAGTCCCTGCTAGCAATAACTTTTCCATCTTCAAGGCCTTTACCCTACTCACTGACCTCTCCCCCTATTTCTTTGCTGCCTCATGACTCACCGCTGAACCACGCTGTCTGTGCAATGCAACCGAGGGATCTCTAGCCGCCGAATCCCAAAACCCTCCTCGCTCAAAAGCAGTGTAGTAGCAGTGTCCTAAAATTCAGCTGAACTCACGGGACTTCTGACTTCTCTTAGAATTGATACTGGTTGGAAAAAAAAAGAGAAAAAAGCTAATTTGGTAAAATCAAGACACTCCACAGAACAGTTTTTACTTTTTTTTTTATAATGAAGGAAAAAAGTCCAGAAATGTTTCAACCTGAAACCTCTTTAGTTTCCTGACAGCTCATCTATCCAACACATTGACAGCTCATCAGGTAGAGAGGTATCCAGCATCTGCAGTTTATTACCCAGATGGAGCCAGGGGACCTCAGGCTTCCAACTGATCACTGGAAAGCTCTGTAGTAAGACATAGCATTTATCTCAATTTATAACCTTCAGCGACAAGGTTCTTCAGCAAGTGAAAAATCAATGCAGCTGAACGGAAATTAGTAAATGCCAGGGCATTTGCAGGAGCTGAGGATTTGGCCTTTGTTTTGTAATATTTGATTAAAACAAACTGCCGCATCTCGTATGTTACACTGCCAAAGTTGAACATCAACTGCATGTGGCAGGATGTGGAAAACTACTTTGTGTTAATCATTCTATGCTCTGATCAATATTCTACAGTCTCCTCCTGAACAAGTTAGTGTTTCACAGAAGATAACCTGGTGGAAGCAACAAGTGTCCAATCACAAGAGCGCTGCTACAATTCCCTACTGCAAGCACTTGAAAGGTTACCCAAAGCAAAATAACAGCAATTGCACAAAGTATATACAAAAGAATCTCACTGCTCTATGAAATATAGCATTTAATCACGTGGGTTCTTGCAACGTGGAGGGTAAGAGATGCAAAGAACACCAAGGAATACTCTTCAAGAGGAAGTCAATCAGTTTATGGCTGTTTATATTGCATAAGGACTTGATCCTATGTCTGACTCTCATTTGGTATTTTTTAAAGAATCAATGGTGTATAAACCACATGCTTAAAGCCATTGCAGGGTGTTTTATAACTGTAGGCTCTCTTCATAAACCATAACCTTACCATGTGACCTAAACCTGACTGTGTTTTATACATTTTTTTATTCAGTTGCCAAGAAAATCAACTGGCAATGCTTCCCTAATCATCTGCATATACAACTAGAAGGTTTTTGAGGATTCCTTTTACTCAAATCTACCTGCCTTCATTAAAATCCTGGGAAGCTCTGCTTGGTCGGCCAGAAACACCTCCACCTTGACCAGCTTGTCCCATCTGTGATTATAAACCTGCATTGCTCTCTACACTGGGACTTCACCAAGGCACCTATTCACGGGATCAAAGTGCCAAACCCGAGCCCACGGTGACCACAGCTCTACACAGACACGCTCTGCTTGTCTACCAATCACATGTGATTTTTCCCATTCATGATTTTTTTCTAGAAGCCTCTTCTGCTTGTGTGCTGTTGGAAATTGGAAAGGGTTAAATATCTGGGCACTAAGGCTTGTTCAACACAGGCCCAAGATGTCAACAATGATCGGTTTTCTTTTTTTTTACACAGGCAATACAGGAAGAAATTGATAATTAGAAGAGTAACAATGAAGATACTCCCACAGCCTAAGAACAGAGAAGCCTATGAAGGCAATAATGAATTAAAAGTTCAGAGCCCAAGTTCTTCCTTCTAAAACTAGAAGACAGTTGGGGGAGAAGCGACATCTGTTCCCTGAACAAAAGGCCAAGAGGGATAGGATGGGGGGAACTCAGCTTGTTGCAGCCCCCCCTGAACCACTACGTAAGTTTGTTTTAGTGAAAGGATTTTTAGCTGTTAGGCTAATGCATTTGACACTGTGACAGTTCTACTTACTGTCACTACTGAACTCTTTATTTCTCTGCAGGAAAACTCAGTCACTGGATCTGTCTACTCCTTCTCCCATCTTCTCCCATCTCCTCCTCTCCGCTCCCCTCTGACCCTCAAAGGCAAGACATGAAGTTACATTTCTCTATTTCTTCCATCAGCTATTGTGGTATGAGAGTTCCACTAAGACATGGGCACGTTCCAAAAATAACATGCGAATAAGGACTTCTGTGTTTTTAAGACCTGACCCAAGATATTTATTTATCTAGAACTTGAAATTCTCACGAGCAATGGGTGAAATTCTGAGGAGATCTGCAGCAGGCCAAGATATAACACTGAATCTCAGGGCAACAAGTGCTATAATACAGTCAATGAGGGATAAGCCATAAACCATGCGCCAGCAGAAATCTATATATTAACATCATTTCATAACTCGCATTATTCACTTTTACATTAGAAAGGAGTAGAATGAAAGCATAGGTACACTTAAATAATAGTAGGGATTCCTACAAATCCTGGAAAGATTTACCACTGACAGTGCAGTAATGGATTGCTTATGGCAAACAGGAGATTCACAGTTTCCCAGGAGGCTTATTCCCCCACTGCAGGATACAAATAATTCCCATTGACTTCACTGCCTTTCCTGCCGTGAAGGACTAGGAATTTATTGGCTTCAGTGGGAGTTATGAATAACTTGCATGAGGAAAATGAAACCCTAAAGAAACAAATAAAGAATGACTGTCTACTTCTGAAATCTATTTCAAATATTTCTCTCTCTGTCAGCTGGAATAAACCACACTCAGCTTAAACTTATCCATCTATAGAAACTAAAAATTCCAGCAACATCTATAAAGAAATGTATATGGTCGGCGTAGAGCAGAAGTTGCAACAAAAGCCATATGAAGCTCAAAGATTTCTCATGGAAGAAGTTCTCCGTAAGGTATACGCCTCCTGGGCAGATCCCACCAGCTAAGAGGTAAGGCGCCTTCACCTTGCAGATGCACACAGGATTCCCTCACTAACACTGTGCAGTCATCTCTCCAGAACTGTGCACTTTGTTTCACTTCCCAGTGAAGAGAAATTACATTAAAATATCTATCCAAATAATAGGTTCTACTTTTTGACAGTTGTGTACTTAAATTTCCATCTTACCCATCTGTACCACTTGCCTGACAGTATATCGGGTGCAGAAGAAGAGGAGGAAGAAGTGTTCTTCTTTGAGAATTGTTATTTGGAGAAAATCCTTTGCTTTAAAGAAGACGTAAGGGCTAATATTTAATCTGGTAGACCAGCAGATGGACAATCACACAGCTGCTGGCCTCCCTAGTCAAACGTATCACATTTCCACAACAGTAAAGGGTTTTCAAGAAACCAGTGAAATGTTCATGTTTGGCAGCTAAGGGAGTGAGCAAAGGCCTGCTGTGGATTCCTTACTGCCTCCTCGCAGGTATCTAGCTGGGGAAACTCCTAAGGACAGGAAACATGGCCAGAGGAGCTGCTCCAGTGTAGCAACTTGTGTGGAAGAGACCCTACTGCAGTCTCAGCTGGAAGGGCAGCACTGAAGGAATCGCTCCTGGAGAGAGGAATTAACAAATTACTCTCAGACATCCTAGGAAGTCTCCCACTGATGTCAGTAAGACTGTGGGCATAGGTGAGGGAACAAATCTGAAAAGACAGGGCTTTTCAACAAGAGGAAAATAAATATAGCATTTTCTGTGTCTAAATCAGTAATTTCACAGATTATATAGCATTTGGTTTCAGCTAAGCTTTTCCAAGCTAATGGAGACTCGCAAAACCGAGTAAACCATGGAAATACGTCCCCATATTTTTGTAGCAGATAGGGATTCTGCAATGTGTTTGTTACCTTCAACTTCCCATTTAAAAATAAAAATCCTTATGTTTTGACAAACTATTGCCCTTGTGACATCCCCAGAAGATATCACAGTCAAGTGTCTCAGATTGTACTGGAAATGTTAGGTGGTTTCTAGTCATATAGACCTCAGCAGCTTGTGGGGAGGATTGTATTATGTTAAAGCATCTCAATACTACCACAGAAAATTTATGTTCAGCTGGAAAGGAAATAGCATTCATGAAGAGTATTCAGTACCATGGATGCTAGCAGGACAGTTTGGGGACATAGGAATTGTTCCATATACTTATTTTTCTTTTAAGCAGAAAGTAGGCCCTGAAAAAGCTAAGTTTGTGTGTACACAAGATTGTAAAGAATATATTTTCTAGAATTGGCTTGTCTTTGCTGTTGAAGAAAGTGTGGACAGCCTACGTGACTAAGTAGTACAGGTTCTGCTGGAAGGGGGTAAAGTAAAGCAGTGTCGTAAAGGATTTAGAAGGAAGCAGGGGACAAAAGGGAGGTTTCATTCTCTATTTGCTGTTTTTATAAAACACCTGCCATTCAATCAGTTCCTAAAGCTCAAAAAGAAAATATCGTTGCAAAGTATTTCCATAGGCCCTGGGGCCAAGCAGTTGCTAATCTGGATGAGTCAAGAGCATCCACTACCGAGGAAACAACAGCAGGAAGCATGGAAATCGTCTCAGACTTCCCTTGCCTTTACTGACTTAATAGGCCGACCCCACCTACACATTTAATAGGGTCAGAGCCATAACTCGAGGCTATAGGGTATACAGCTTCTCGATCACTCCATTACAGTAAGGATGTATATTGCTACTCAAACTCACAAACAATGCTGAATAGCTACTCAGATTAACAGGACCTCCCACTTCATGGAAACGGTGACTGTTTACACAATATGTAATGACAGTAAATCATAACAAATCGTAGGAGAAAACTCCAGTAAGAGATAAAATAACATGACCTTCTGATTCTTCATCTTTTCTCAGTTTTACAATCCATGTCTTTATTTGCCCATCCTGCAGGGATTTCTGCATATGCTTAATTTTCAGCACATCAGCAGTCCCGCAGGTTTCAGTCTAATTAGATACAAAAAAAAATAAGAGTATGCATAAGAGAATATCCTTTTTTTCCCTTTGCTTATGCAGTTCCTAATGTGGTAAGATCTGTCTCCATAGCCTGAGCTCTCTACCGCTGTGATACAAATAATAACATACGTTCCACTTGGCAAGGTTAAATAATTAGCATTCTAAATACAGGGCTGGGATAAAGTAGCATCATTATTGATCTCCATTACTGTGCTCAGCGAGACCAGCTGAGGATCAGACCCCGCCCAAGGTGGTGAGTAGTTTGCAACACGCAAAGGAACTAAACAAACATATTTCTGTGGGGAAAAGTTAGCAACTGAACAACTGGTTTCTGAAACTCATCTGTCGGTGGAAAATTATTTACTGAGGAATGTCCTGCGTAAGAAACTCTCATTCTATCAGTTGCTATATTATAATACAACATCACTTTCGCAAGACAAATAGACCTCATTACTTTTCCCCTGGGAACTTGTCCACTCTCTTTTTGTGTGTGTGCATGTGAGCAGATCCATAATTACACAACCAGAACTCAGATTTGCTTAAAATAAACCATTCCAGTGCTTATGTCCTGACAGGACACTTCTGTGAAAAAAATACCTATTCTCTGTTAAGACAACAGTGTCAAAGCAAAGAAAAAAAAAAAAAAATAAAAAAAAATTGTTTCTTTTCACATCTAGCATTGTGCTGTACTTGCATCAAGATAGCAATACGTCAGGCCTGAAAGCCAGTACTCCAGGTGCTGTACCAACACCAGAAGACCAAGAGAGAGCCTGCTCCTGAAGCTTCCCATCAGAGACATGTCGGCATTACATTCTGATGGGTGACTTCCAAGGGAGGGGATTGCCCGTAGCAGACGTGCAAGGCTTGGTGCAAAAGGTCTGCACGCCTGCGTGCCTGCAGGAATGTAAACTCTTCACATCAGTGCTAGCAGGAGGTGATGCACATCCTGAGAGCGTTGTCTGCAGCCTTCTGACCAGGGATGTCTGACACAAGCAGGTTGGAGAGTCCTCCTGCAGTGTCTCCCCACGTGGTCAGCGGTCGGCAGAGGGTTCTGGCTGCTCTTTTAATATTCAAAAGGAGGACCCTCACATGTGATTCACTACACCTCAGCGCTTGCCCAGCTCCTGTTCACATGGCAGCTACAAGATCTAGTGGAAAAGAACAGACTTTAAAGACCACGCATCCTTGTGCTCTGGAGTGTGGGCTACAGCAACTAATAATAGATCAAGGTTTACATGTTTTTCTTGTGTTTCTGCTGGGGCTGATGCGTCAGTAATTCAGCTTGTGCCTGGCTACTTATGTTAAACATTCCCTTTGTGGCTTTCTCTAAATCTTAAATTTTGCATGTGACCACATGTAAATGTAAATGTGTCTTTTTATGGTCCTGTAATCTCAGTGCTTTTAAATCCCAGTTGCCTAAAGGCATACAGGGAGCTGAAGCAGAAAAGCTTGGTCAGTTTGTGATCATTTAGAGCTAGTTTATTTGCTCTTTCTGAGCGGATTCAGTTCCTGTAAAGGTTTTCCTCTTTCGTTTAATAGAGTAAAGATAAGATCTAGGAACCTAATTAACCCTGCAGGGCCTGTGAGCAAGGCTCATTAGAAAACAGTGAAACACATTTATATTTAAATACCTTATTTAGAGTAATTCATATCATATTTCTGAACAGCAGATATACATGCCACACACTTATACCTTTAACCGCCGTAAACCATTTCCTTAAATAAAACTGAAAAATGCACCAAATTTGAGCTCAAAGTCATCTGGATTATACATGTAAATAGCCTATAGTTTGAAAGACTACCCAGTAATAAATTGAAGTCCTGTCTGCAGGACACTGTAAGCTATAGTGTCCTTTCACCTGCACCCAAAAAAAAAGTGCCTGTGTTCCACAAACCCAGCATTCTTGCAGCCCATATCCTAACCAATAAACATCACTCTGAAGCAATTTCCCTGGGGACTTTCCAGTCTGTCCAAGGCACTGACAATAAGATATATATGATCACAGACATCTATGAGGGTTCCTGGAAAGACTTCATAAAGAGTCAGAATAATGTTATTCAAAACTTCATTCTAAGGTTGCTTCATATCTCTTTAAATATCCTGGGTCAGACAATAGCAAAGCATGAGTGCAGTACTCAGTGTCTATGAATATACAGGTACTCGTCATACAGGTTCCAGTTATTTGAGAAGGAAAGTATTCTCAGCAATTCTGAATTCTCCTTCTTTCCTAACCCTTCATTCCCTCCATCCCCATCCATCATCAGAGAGAGACCAAAAAAGCCAAGCAAATAGAGATCTTTGGAAATATCTGACCCAATTTTCTGCTCTGAAGAAAGGTAGAGGAAAAGAAATGTTTATTCATGGGCACAATTGGTAGTTCCAATGCACATGCTCAAAGTGCCAGCACTTGACACGTCTTGGTGATTGAGGACTTCAGGAGCCAACAGCCTGATGCTGGTGATTAGCCCCTGCCTGCTATAGTGGTGCATTACCAAATGCAGCTCTACACATGCACCTAAAAGCCAGAAGAATTAGTCTTGCTTCTCATGATATCTTGAAGGGCAGCCTGAATGCAGAATTAGGTCTGGTCAGTACTTAACTTTGTTGTAAGTGACTGCCTGACCAGTGAGAAGGATAAATGATGCCACTGGGACTGAAATGTATCTACAAATTAATCATTTGTGTAATGGTTTTCTTGGAGAAGGATGGATATAAATATAAATTCTGGGGCATTTTCTGCGGCAAGGCTTCTGGGAGTGAAGATCCTGCCACAGGGGGGTTCTAAGCAACATAGACCCACATTGTGTCACAGATATTTTAAAATCAAAGATATTATCAATCTAATTTATTTTAAATTTCATGTCTAGACACAATTTGTAAAAGCACTCAAATTTTTACACTTTAAGTTCCCCAGGAAATGAATGAGTTTTGTTTGGGATTTATGTGGAATTTAATATAGCAGGAACCAGTCTAGGACTGGGGCAAGTACACTGCAATGCTACAGAAATTAACATAATGGTGGTTTTTTTTTAAAAATCAACTTAGCTTAAAATGCTGATTCAAAGCTTGAAATTAATATTTTATTAGCCAGTTTAAAAGCTTGCTGTTTAAAAAAGACAAATTCTCAACTGCTTCCATAAGTATATCCATGATTTATATAAAGTGAATCATTTTGGCAAGAGCAGGAAAATCCCAAACCAAGTTACTCTTCAACCTGCACTAATAAATCCTGTGTTGACATGAATTCTTTTTCAGTGCTTCATTTTCAAAGAGTCATGTGTGTTTTTTAATAATCAGTCTTGTTTCCTCTTCATCCCATTCAACAAAGCAGCGATAACTGCAAAAGCATGTTAGGCAACACACAGCAACTTGAATGCAGCACTGAGAAGTATCTCTGTGAAATCAAGTTTAATGAGATATCAAAATATTACATCTGCACATCTTGGCTGCTGGACAGTACTTTGGAAAGCAAAGCCAACTTCCCTAGTCCAGATTAGTCAACATCAGGTTTGTTGGTCTAACATTTCACAAAATATTTTCCCACATTTGTCCCATTGCAGTTTGAAGGGTGTAGCTGACAATACAAACGTGCCCTTAGGTGAAAATCCCTAAATATTTCCCTCGGCGATCTTTGCGTCTGGACGTTACCAATGCAGATGTCTGTAATCAAGAGATCTCTACAGACCTGCTAATTATTCCCTAGGCTTTTACACTGGCAATAAAAATCCCATTTGTCGCAGCTTGTTTGCAGAACTGCTTCCATTTCCGCAGTGGTGGCATTAATTAGCAAAAATCTGTGAAAATCGTTGGAGTTTATAGGTTTAAAAAATCCTACTAAGCATTGCTTCTAAATATTCCTATAAATTCATCCATGGCAACAAGTCCTGAAAACCCAACTTTCTCAGTTGGAACGATTTTTCATGCTTGTAGCAATAAGTGGGAAATAATGGGGGTCTCAGATTCACATTAGGAAAGTTGCTTCTGTGACCTCTTCAGGCAGATGGATGGTGGATTTCTCAGATAATAAATCAAAGTTTCCTGATGGTACAGTGGCATCTCTTGCTGAGGCCCGTTGTGCTGCTGGCTGCCCTCTATTCAAAGGCAGCAGGCCTCTACCCTGCAGGATGCTTTCTCTACAAATCCTTCAGTCACGATTGGGAGATATTAGGGCCTCTATAAACTGCCCAGGCATTTTGGGGAACAGCCAGTATCCTGCTGAGAAATGGATGCTTTTCAACTTCATTGACATCTGTCACACATACAAAGAATAGAAAGTGATCAGGAAAAAAAGCCATGTTATGACTTTCCCACCAGCAGGGCCAGTTAAGTCTTTGTTCTTAAAAGATGTTCATAAGGTTCATCAGAGCCACCTTGTGTAATAGTATCTTTACTAAGAGAATCTTACCTTTGGCTTTTAAGGACCATAGGACGTTTTTCTGTTTCTTGATACTTCTTGCATTCAGCTAACTTTCCTGAAGGAATTTCAAATGAAAAAAACATAGCTGTGATGCTAGTTTTTCCATGAAGTTTTTATTAACTTTCTTCCGAATAAGTCCCTGCAAGAAAAATGACACCGATTTTTATTATCAGAAATATATTCATTAAGTGACAATCTAACTCCCAGAATAGCAATGCATTCATTTTTTTTGGAGTTAAAGCTTTTTCCCAAATGACACTAAAATAAGCATGGGAAAGCAGTACTGTAAATACAGTAATGAACTTCAAGCAAACATACTTTTTTCCCTCCATGTACTGCTTATATTAAACACCATTTGGGGGATAGGCCTGTCAATTATTGTGCTTATATAACATAAGGATAAAACTTAAGGTGATGTTTTCTTGCTATTTATAATCATTCTAAAGTGTCTTAAATACAGATGACAAAACTTCGAGAGGAATTTCCCCTGCTCTGAGTGTGATGTGTATCCACAGCTACTATTTCAGTTCCTTCTTTATGCAAGTATTTCCCTCAAAATGCTATAGAATCCAGTAGGTAAAGGCACTTGGAAAGCAAACAAGAATTTTCAAGTAGCTCTGACACATGATGGGATCACAGGCACAGCTCTGGGACTCGGTTTCTTCAAAAGGAGATGATACAGAATGTAAGTGTTTTTATGTGGCACTGTAATACTTCATGACAAAAAGAAATTCTAACTGCTTTTGCACTTATCATGGAAGTCAGTATAATCTGTTCATTCTGGGTTTTCTCTATTGACTTCACTAGAGTCAGTGCAGTTTATGTAATGGCAACTGAAAACAGGTTTGGGCCAGCTGGCTTCAGACTTTCTACTAGTTCCACCCAAGTCAACTAAATTCAAGAGTGAGGTGAACAAAGCAAGCAGGACTGAGCCATATTTTATACATAGACAACATTGAGTTTGATCTGGCAGAAGTATGGGAGATAATGTACTTACCTAAATAAAAAGTGGGGGAAAAATCTCAACACGCCTGCCCAGCTACAGTGACAAAGCCTGGTACCGCACAGGCACCCGGGGAAAGGGATTTAGCTGCTGGTGGCTGGATACAGAGGAGCAGTGACAGGCTGGGATCATCAGTCACTGAATGCTGACTGTGGTATAATATTTGCAATTTAAGATTCAATGTAAGATTAGATGAGCAAAGGATAAGGTGGGCTTAGAAATGGGTCCTGGAGAGGCTTACGGCAGAGCACTAAGCCCAAAGCCAGCTGGTGTGCTGGTGTCTCAAAGCGGCGTGAGAGCCAAAGAGCCATATAAATGAGTCACACCTGCTCAAAGCCATCGCAACAGAGAGCGATGAAGGGCAACCTGGTAATGGAAAGTAGTGTGGATCCCTCCATCGGGTGACAGATTTTTAATAACCTTTTTCCCCACTCTAGTTAGAAGGCTTTTACTAAAGGCTGAGCCTGACTGAGCAAACTTAGCAGCAATCTCAAATTTAGCAGTCTTTAAAGTTTTAATGGAAAACACTATCAAATACTGTTGAGCAGAAAATGTGCTTTTCATGAAGAAATCCCTTTTGTTAAAAATTAACATACTGAAAGCATTAACATAGTGTTTAAAAGACTAGGCTCATTTCGAACACCTTAAACCAAAAGTAACTACAACATTCCAGAAACAGGTTTTCATTCAATCAGGAGTTTAACAGTTAAATGCCTTTAAAGGTCCAAAGTTTAATGATTCGGACCCTGGAATGACTTTTTAAAACTGCCTAATTCTACTAAAGCATGTGATTTTTTTTTATAGCAAATGAGCTTTTCTTGAATAAAGCTTCAACTTCCATCCTTCTTACGATGATTTCATAGACTGCCCACAGAGTGTAGTTCTCTGCACACTTCAGTCCTGGGTGTATGGGAACACAGCGCGAGGCTGATGGAGATGAGTTTATCACCATCACTCCTGCCTGTGCTCAGAGCTCAGGTCTGGAGTACAGGACAATCCAACAAAGTATTTAAGCATACATCTCATATTCTAGGATACAAACAGTGAAACCAAAGTCAAAGAGTATGTTTGAATGCTTAAAGCTACTCACAACCTCAAGTGTTTTGCTAGAGGAGCCTGAAGTACTCCCTATCTTGCTGCATCAAGCTCTGATGAAAGGGCAAGAAGATGTAAAATTGCAGCAGAGCCAAATTAAGCCAAAGGCAGCACTGAAGTAAGTCAGGGGTCTTCCCAGTTTCTGCTAAAGCTACTCCACACAAAATACAGAAAATGTCAATGCTCTAAGTATGCATTGACTCTGTTTTCTAAAAGAGAAATTATTTAAAACAATTCGAAAAGGATCTTTCTGTTTTTGAACACAGTTTAAATATTACAGAACTGAGATTTTCAAAGTGTTGTCTATTTTTCTGTTTAGCTTCTAGAAAATGACAAATAACCTGTTGTCCTTCTACTCCTTCTGTTTGGCTGTACCTTCTTCTGAATAGCTGCATCTTCTATAACTCTATCTAGAGGGCATCTTATCACCAAGATTTGAAACAATCTAAATATTCTGGAATATAAATATTCTAGAAGTATCCTTAACAATCTGCAAGTATCTACATATACTAAAGAAGCACATTTAATACCAACAATCAGTGCACTGCTAAAGTCTTACAGCAAACAGCACAAATTCTGAAATACAGGCATTTATGGGTTTCAATTTTATGTCATCAGGTTCTCTTCCTAGCATTGCGGCATAACTTCAGAAATAATCTGATACTATTGTTCCCATGTGCTCTGAAACCACTATCTTCCTTTTACCTATTGTCTTACTCCACAGAGGGACTTCTGGGCTCTTGTTTTGTTTAGGAAAATCCTACTAACTGCTGAACATGCCTTACTGTCATTCAAGCACATTTAAAAGCTAAGGGATGTCTCTCCTCTTCCTGGATCAAACAATTTCCTCTGTGTAAACATGTTCAACATTTTAAAATTCCTTTTACATATGAAAAACTCTGGCAACCTTTTCCCTAGGATTTTCTGAAGAAAATGTGAATACTTCCTACTCCTGCACTGTAAAGGGGAAAATCCATTCATCCTCTGCTGTTCATCCTTGGCAGGTACTGCAGAAGATAAGCTAATGGCCCAAGATTTGCACAGAGGCTGCCCCATGCTGCGACTTCCAGGTTTGTAAAGGCCACATGGAAGGCTTCATTTGTCTCATTAACTTTCCCACTGTACCAACCCAAAGTTTATGATACAGCACTTTTCCAACTTTTACAGCTCATATACCTCGGCAGGAGCCTGAACACAGTGACCCAGGACGCCCCTTCCAGTTCTAGGTTCCTAGGAGATGCATGAAAACAAATCACAAAGGTCCAAAGCAGTATTTTTGAAAATTTTAGATTAGATGGAGCACAACAATGGAACATATAATTACAAGGTAGTATGACAGACACACACCATATTGTGTTGTATATAAACTACAGAAACATTTCCACTTGATTTCCTAAGGAAATGAGGCTTATGCAGTTAGGCCGTCTGTCTGTTCATGTGTCCCCCTAGGAACTTTCAAACTCAATGCAAATTGTCAAGGGAGAAGCAAAAGACTGAAGAGATAATTATGTTCCTGCAGGTCTTGTCATTGCACAGCAGAAAGAGACCTAAATCAGTGCCCCCAGCTGAGGAAAATCTCCTTGAAAGTGTGGGATTAATGATTACTTGTCCAATCAGTACAAATCAGCTTATTTCCAGCCTTCGAATCAGTACATGAGTAGCTCCAAAGCAGATGCAGCAGAAGCTGCCTTTTGTCCTTCTGGTTATGAGTGATTCTGGGAAGGATCTGGGGATCTCACAAAGGTATATGGGAGATAGAGGATATGGCTTCATAGGAAACTGAACTTTGGCTACTCCTGGAACAGCTCCTTACACTTTTTCACAAAACAAACAGGGTAGTCTCTGATTTTAATCCCTTGGCTGGACTATTTCTGCTCTGTCAATTCTTCCATCAGTCTCAAAGGGCTAGGAACCCAGCACACAGCCATTCAAGAATGCTCGGTCGTACTACTGGCTGCACTTTCCACTTGAGATTCAGAAATTTATTACTGGGCTCAGGATTCTCTCAGACCTTTCAGAGATTCTTCTAGAGAGGACTTTTCCATTCTCCTAACCTTCCAGTAATTTATTAAACCATTTGAGTCCCTGCTGACATGCAAGGTTTGCTCTTTCTCACACTAAAGTTAAATCTACCTAATTTTATTCTTTTGCCACCCTTTGCTTGAGGGTGTCCTTTGGAACCAGTTCATCTTCCACAGTTACCTTACTTTCCCCCCGCTCCTGCCTTCTCTTTTTATTCCCAGATCACGTACACTAACACTGCCATATTCAGAAGCATTCTGAGACACCTGTTAAACTCCTGCTAAGTGGAAAGCAAAATGAGAAGACACTCCTTGAAGCTGTGCCGCTGACATGCATCATATGGAAAAGTTTTCTGAAAGTGGCTGACTTCAGCATCCTGTGGAGCATTCTAAATTCTGTCGCTGCACTTGAAAAATAAAATTTAAATTAATACATCTGGGTGCAAGAAAAATCACCCTGAAAAAAAGAGCTAATGCTCTGAAAAACATCCAACAATTTCCAAGCCACTAAGAAAGTCAAACAGAGCAGGTACTGCAGCAACTTGAGAACCTAAGCAGAAGAAAAAGAAAGCTTTCATCTAAATGAACCTTGAAGTCCAATACTTATGGATCCAGCAAGGCCTGGCCTCTTAAGTTAACAGCTATTAAGCACTTACACACAGAGTGGAAGGATAGATTCATTGCATGTGAGATAAACAGAATACTGATGCCAAGTTGGGGAGTCTTTTAAAAGTCAGTTCAATTCAGTCAATAAATCAAAGACTGCAATGCTTTACGCACTTTGGATGGAAAGTTTCCTCCCTTTCTAAGTTATCTGACCTTTCTTTTGAGGAATTAAAGTACACATAAAAGATTTCTAGAGATTGTGATTTTGAAAAAGGTTTATGTTTGCATTCTTTGCTGAAAATGAGTTACGTGCTGGGGATGTAGTCATATTTTTGAAGGATTCACCAGCAGACCTTATGTATAGTAACTATTTAACCATTCTGCCAACAGAGCATTACTCTTAAGAATTAATGAATGGATTAACTGAATTAATTAATGTTGAAACGGTGGTTTTCAAGAAAGACCAAGCAAAACTGAAACTGCAGTTGGGACATCAGAACAAACAACACACCATTCTCAAAATTCAGTGTTGTATCTCAGCTGGGCACTGTTGCTGAAGTCAGTCTGTTATTTGCATGGATATGAACTGTGAGAATTGGGCTTTTTTTTCTTTTTAATGAGTTATTGATTTTAGAAAATCACTCAGAGCAGAAAATCCATACATTAACAGGCTGGCTTCACTCACCGAGATGTGTTACTTTATAGTACTACTGAGAAAATTCAATGCATAAAGTCCTTTCAGGTATTCTAGACAAGACAGATCAATGTGCCTCTTAGACAGAGACCAAAGCTTTACAGTACTGATCAATAAGGAAATACCTGAGAGACTCCTCCCTCAGAGGGATTAAGATGTTTACACTGTTTCAGTATGATGAAGAGCTGAGATACAGAACTAGGGGGTGAAGTAGATACTGTACACAGAGCTCTTAAAGATTTCCCACAGATTTCCTTGTTTAAGACACTCTAGAGCTTGAGAGAATGTCAATGAATACACATTTAAACAACAGGATGTTAAAGCAGATGCACTTTTGAAGGGAAAAAAGAAGAAAAGCAGAAAGATGCCAGAAAATAGAACTCTCTTAAAATAGTTGAAGCACACAAACTATATATATCTCCAGTTCAGGAAAGCATCCCTATTCAGAAAAGGTATTTATGCACACAATCACGTGTTGTCCATAAGAAGGATGGATTTCAGTATGTGTTTAGTGTTGTCAGTCAGGATTGACACAATAAAATAAATGTGTTCAAATACATACAGAGAATATTCCAGAACTTAGGAAATGCTATGGTAATGAAGTTTAACAGGACTTTTAAAGAGGAATATTTGTCTGGGCTCACTTGCTCTTTAAATACCTCCCCCCACCACCAAAAAAACCCAATGAAACAGTATAAATTCAGTTTAAATTAAGTTCCTGCTTTGACTATCTTAGGTGTTAAAGGTACTCACTTCCTTGTGACTTGTTAACTTACAAATATTTTCAAGTTAAACATTGATTTTCCTTTGCCTCCTTTCATTCCTGTCTTGAGCAATCTCACAGATTGTAGGATTAGAAAAAAAGAGTATGTACCTATATCACTCATTTCAGGTTTCATGGACTGCAGAATCATTAGATCTTTATATAGTAAACACCTCCAACAGCCAAGTCAGACTACATCTTTGGAGACTGCTATTGCTTTGAAACTGAAGTAGTTAAAAGTTAGCAGAGGTGCAATCTGGCCCACTATCTGGCAGGAAATAGTTTTGCAGAGATAACTGAGTGGAATTCTATGGCCTGCAAAATACATATGGTCATATTAGATACTCTGGAGTTTCCTTCTCATCTAAAATCCATTAATTTAGCTATGTTTCCTTGGTAAATGAAAGAGTTTGACGTCTGTATCTGACAAGACACAGATATATTTGCATCTTCACTAAATTTCTGCCGTACCTCTTGAACTCAGTGTTGTCCCAACTTCGGACTAACTTTACTGTGATTTTACTGTCTTCAGTTTGTGAAAGTAATCACAAAAATGAATAAAATAACATCCTAAGAAAAACATTTAGAAAGTAACATGTCAGTGGAACGGATAAAGCCCAGAACAGAAATCTTCTGAATTTTGAGTCTGCTTTGCTACTTCCTCCCAAGAGCTACTTGCTTCATTTTCCTGCATTTTTTTCTTAATAGTAAGCCTACTTGCTTTTCTTTCAAGTATATTGTGAAAATTAACTGATTTTTGTACTTGCTTGTTTTTTTGGTTACTCAACGTAAGTCCCTCATCCAGCAAAGTTCCTAAGAGTATACTCCAGAAACAATTGTACAGCCTTGATGTAAGAAAAGAACACCTTGAACTTGACCTTCACAACTTTTCGTCTTGCTTTCTGCACACTCACTGAAGTTTACCAGAACATTTAGAGGTTCTTGTTAAAATGGATTTCCCTTTGTACACTTGCAATGAGACTGTCTCTAAGAGTAAACCTTTTCTGCAGCTTGGGCTTCTCTGGACACAGTGGGACTGCACCAATGAACACAGGGAAGGGAAAAGCTTATTGGAGAAAGACATAAGGAGATGAATAGGGCTTGATGTTTCTTCTGCAATGAAGAAAGTAATGAACATGGTCTGCTTTCAGGTAATGGCTGATTTTGAAGCTATAGATGATTTATACAGTTTAGTTAAGTCAGGCAGGGGAGGCAGACTATTAAATGTACAGGAGTGATATGTTGAAACAGTACGGACAAAAAAGGTGGAAATATTCTGTTGGTAATTGATAGCTGAAAACACAAGTTGGTATGAGAGTCAAGCTGATACTACAGTGTAGGGGAGGAACAGAGAAAGAGAAATATTGGTATAGATTGAGGAATAACCCAACTAGAACTTGCCAAGAAAAGGAAGCCACTGTACCCAAACTGAAATTTAGGGGACAGGGATAGTTCTGACAGATACGAGAGACAGCAACAGAAGAAGAGACCTGTGGCAAAAATATCGGAGACCACAAAAACAAGACATAGTTTGTGAATAATCGAAGCCAAGACAACATCTGGTATTTGGGAAAAAGATACCAGAACTGCAATGGTTCACATCATTTTGGCATTTGCAAACTCTTGGAGGGAGGTGCTGGAGAAAGTCCAGTACAAAGTCAGTGGCCACTAAATGACCAGGTCAGAAAAGGTTGTAGGACATTAGATAATGTTGCAGAGAACTGCAACTGACTGCTGAGAAAATATTGTTTCATTTAAGTTGGACACAAATGTACAAGACAGTTTGATCCCCCAAAAAACAATATTTGTGCTACATTGTGAATGTTAGGGATGACCACAGAAAACAGCCAACAAAAAGGCAAAAGTCTTCTCCTTACAAAGGAAATATAAACTAAGCATCAAGAGAGATAAACTAGAGAGAGAGATTGCACAGCAGTACCAAAAGAAAGGATTTGCTGTAGTAAAAAACAGGTTCCTGGGTTTTCCTAGGAGTGTACATTCACTGCAAGGGTATGGGACAGAAACAAATGACGACTTTGATATGAACTTTCAGTGGCAAGCAATTTCCCTGAATATATAAGACTCTGAAAGCCCGAACATGTGATATTTTACACTCCTGGGAAAAATGTCCCTGGAAGCTACTAGAATATTTGAATAAGATTATTGTTTGAAAGTAACCAGAAGGGCCAAAAGTTGATTCTATTATCAGTTCAGATTAAGGGGGAAAACTGAGGCCTTCAGCTCTGTATTGGCATCTCTATTCTTCCCCAACAAAAAAACCCTAACATATCTTGAGATGTGCTCATTCAAGCAGTCGAAGAGATCAGATACATAGATTCACTGGGAGAGTAGAGTGTGATATGAAGACAGCGCTCAGTCTAACCGTCCAATACTGATCTGAGAGGACAACAGCAGAGACCAGACCCAAGGGCAAACCAGTGAAAAAAAAACAAAACGGAAAAAACCTGAAGGAACAAGTTAGAGGTACCAGACCCAAAATGCGACTGGAAATTTAAATCTGAATTCCCTTGGAAATTTCTAAGGTGGGTACCAGCACAGCTTTGACGGCTGGGATGCTGAGCTTTCTGAAGACTCACAGCTTGCTGTAGTGGCAGAGAGCATCCTGAACACCCAATGAATAATAGCAATTATCAGATATTTAGACCACATAAAATGGCTGTATTAGGTTAATGTTTTGTAGGAAACTAATGTAATTTATTATGAGCAAGTTGCAATTTCATACATCACAGAGTCTCATATTAAGTAAAGCTGGGTCTGTCAGACACCTTGGCGTGGCAGGGGACTGGATGCTACTCTTGCTTTTTACATGTTTCTCAGTGATGACAGTCCTCTGCCAAAACTTGCAAGGTTGTGCCTATATCAAGTTCATGGTGAATGAGGTAAGGCTCTGCTCACTCTGATGTAATTCGAAATAAATGGGATGGACAAGTGATCAGATTAAAGAAGTGGGTCAGATCTGCCGCTGGCGCCGCTCCACTGACGTCAATGGAACTAAGCTGACTTACACCAGCTGAGTATCTGGCCTGGAGGTTTCAATGTGTTTAGACAAAATAAATAAAAATGGACATAGAAAGCTCCCCTTGGAAGTTCCCAAGTACAAATCTTTCATTCCTAAATAGAGTAAATAAATTATAAGAAAGCAGTTACTGTAGACATCGCTCATTACAAGTCAACAATGAATAGAATACAGGTCAGGCCACCCTAAATCCTTAGCTGCCCCTTACACTCCTGAGTGAGAAAGAAACTGATAATTCAGCACAAAATCACCTTAACTCACACCCAAAACAAATACCTTAGTAGTAACCGTACCTGGAATGAACAGGTGCTGTTCTTCGCCTCGCGAAACATTAACTTCAATCTACACCAGGCAGCTGAGGCTACAAAATAAAGTTTAGCTTTTGCCCAGGACTGGGTCATATCTTTATTGCTGGAGAAAAGCAGTGTCTGTGGTCTATATACAGGAACACAAACACCTTCTGAAAATAAATCCGCACGCACAGAAAAACTTTCAGGCATTCCTCAGACCCCCACATCCTTACCTTAATAAAATTTCCTTTGGAAAATGTCTTTATAATTTATCTTTTTCTAAATAATACTTTGAAAACATTAGCCAGGTAATAATGTATGCACCGTAATACTTTGTAACTTCATCCCTGGGGAGGAAATATTTAGCTGTTGATAGGGTAAAACAACCACAAGAAATGCAAAATCAGGCTTATTATAATGAATTTACAAATCATGCACATTTCTTTGCATATAGGAACAACAGGCCATATCCTCAAACGGTTGGAAATCAGTGTTGCCCTGCAGAAACTACAGAGCCTTGCCACTCACACCAAATGTTTGCTTTGGCACATTCGTTATACCAAAAAAATGTAACACAGCCTCAGATATTTAAGTGACCTAGAGAGGTGGAATTTCAGACAGGTTGAGATATACTTATTTTCACAAATAACCCCAAGATGTATATATTCCATACAAAAGCACTCTAATCTGTGTTTCCAGTTTACTTCAACCTTAGCAGTTCCTAGGTGCTTCTATTACCACTGTGTTGACTTAAAGCACAGATGTTTCTGCTGAGGCTTAGAAGAGAGATGGAGATTTTTATCACATTTTACAAGCCCATCAGAAACCATACATTCAAGAAGCAGTTAAAAAAAAACATAAAATGCTGGACATACAAACTTAGTGTGGCATCTCCCAAGTCTCTATGGCTTGTGTTTGCCACAATAAACCGAGGTGTGTTTACACACACAAACTCCCCACATAATATTTGCAAAGTTAATAGATTTGTTTCTATTTATACTGTTGATATTTTTCCTCACAGAAAGATAACTGGTTTTGACTTCCACAATTCAGCCTCAATTTTGAGGTCTTACGGAGTCCAATTTTCTGCTGACTACACCTGCAAGATAAGCAAGGATGCAAACCTTGGCGATTTGCTAATCTAATCTGTCCTCCTCCACATGCAATTATCGAACCCTCCTCTCCAAACATCTACTCTGGGTAGTTGTATGCAGAATAAGTCTTGTGTTGAATTTATGCTGCCAGCATTCCTAAAATGCTACAGCTAAACACAGAATTTGACCTATAGCACAGTGAAGGAAAAGTTCAAACACAAAATGAGATATCCATTCCAGAATCTGAATTCCAATAAGCAATTTCCTTTTCCCAGTGTACCACAGATTCTCATCAGATAGGCAATAACAGACAGAAACCTTGCCAGTTTTTATTTTATTTTTTTATAACCCATAAAATTTCTTCAAGCAATAGTACAGATTTCAGGCTTCCCTTTGATCGGTCTCTGCAACAATGACTCCGAGCCTTTGCCTAGGTATGATTCCTCAATCCCAACACATACAATAGAAGTGCCCTAGCCCACAGAAAGCCTTCTCATTAAAGCTCTAATCTGTTCCACTACATTCTTGCAAGACAGAATTATCCAGCTTTAAAGCATGCCTCAATAGTGAGCCGTAATAAGACTGATAGAAACAGCTTAAGTAATTGGATTGCTATATGGTATTGAATGTCTGACAACAAAAGATATCAATCTCTATTCTACCACCGAATCTTTGTTCCAGCAACGAATTCATTTAGTAATGCACTTGGAGGCTTGCAGTCCCTGCAGGAGAAATAACAGACTGTGGACACAAAAGCAGGGCCATCTGATGAGCACAGAGAAAGCGACTGTGCCATTCCAAGAAGTTAATTACAGTGAACAAAAGCGCAAGACTATGACTTGTTGACCATTACCATAATCACATTACTATAGTCTTCTTTTATTCCCAGCAGCAGAGGGTCTATTCTTTCTTTCCATTTGGCACTGTGCATCATATTTGTGTTTTGTCACCTGAAATACACTGTAGACCAGACCTCCCTCTAAAGATAGCTGGAAATACCACACTTCTGCTTTGCTGCTCTTTCTTTTACAAATGATTCTTTCAAGGCTGATTTACAAATACTGTAAACAGATTATTTAAAAAAAAAAAACTGAACACAGACAATGGCTCCTAAAATTTTTTGCAAATGAAAATTTGGAAGAATGATTGCCTACAAAAGCTTGTGCTTATGACATATGATACTTCTATGATTTATGTATATTATTGTTACTCAGACATGATAGACTGGTTCATGACAAACCGTTTACACCCACACCACTTTTGGAGCTAAACATACCCCATACTTGCACACAAACTAAAAGAGGGAAGATTTAGACTAGACATAAGGAAGAAGTTTTTTACAATGAGGGTGGTGAAACGCTAGCACAGGTTACCCAGAGAGGTGGTAGATTCCCCATCCTTGTAAACACTCAAAGTCAGGCTGGACAGGGCTCTGAGCACCCTGATCTAGTTGAAGATGTCCCTGCTCACTGCAGGGGGAGCTGGACTAGATGACTTTTAAAGGTCCTTTCTAACCCAAAGCAGTCTACGATTCTATGATATTTAACAATGTTTTAAATCCTTCTGGTCACTCCTTATTTACTCCACTGTGAGGTTCCTTCTAACAATATGTGACAAATATTCTGCTTCAGACAAAAGCAAGTTCTAAGATCTTTAAAATGGATGACTTGATGGAAATAGCACTGGGAACCAGTGTCTTCATATCTACGAGACATGGGCACATGCCAGGGGGCTAGGATATCTAGAATGTAGGGAGCTGGGTGGCATCTGTGTCTGAGAAAACCCTTAGCTTTCGATTCCATATGCCGGGGGACAAATTTTTAACTGATGTACATCAGCCTAACACAAAGTTAATATATGTGGTTCCAATAACTCCACACATTTTATACAAAATACAGCCAAAATAAAATGTAGCTAGATCTCTCCTTCTTCAAAGTAGCTTAAACGGCACAGCCACTTACAATTACTCAAATGGTGCTGTGCCAAAAGCTGTATGAATTTATTTTTTAACACTACAGTCAGCTTCAGTAGAGCAGTAAGTACCTCCCAGTTTGGAGGACAGGAAGAGATGGGATTGTTTGCAGTGGAAAAGACCAGAGCAGTGTCCATTGCTCCCAGAAAGCTCCAGAAACAAGATCCCCAAGTGCTCTCCAAGAAAAGGGAGAAATTAACAAAAACGTGGGGACTATCAAGATCACCAGCTTTTTCTAGTGTTCAATCAGTGGCCAGAAAGAAAATGAGTAAGTAGCAGGAACCTGCCCACAATCCATCATAGATTCATAGTTTCTATACAAAGGGCCCAATATCTCTGCTATTTAATTTAACACAAGGATCATAAATTAGCAGAACAACACATTTGAATTAACCAGCCAGGGTAGCAAGAGTGCTGTCACAGGAGCAACTGAATTGCCAAATGCTAACTGAACAATCAGGCCTGAAAAGAAGCTCTAGTCTATCCAAACCCTACCTCATCCATGGGTGGTCACAGGACACCTTAGCTAGTCAGTACAGTCCATATCCTGCCTCTGGAGTGAACAGCTCCCAAATAAAGGCCAAGGAGGTTTAGTGAAGCATGGTTCTCCAGACCTCAGTTGACCAGTGTAATTTCTACTTTGCTAAAACACATCTCGCCCAAACCGATCCTTTTCACACCCTAAAAAAATCCCTTGCGGACCAGACAAACCCTGAAAAATTTTAACCAAAGCGGCCATGCTATTGAACAATAACTCCCCAGTAGAGCCCTGGGGAGCCCACGGGACGACCACAAGACAGTCTGATAAAAATCACCCACCATTGACTGGAATTGCTCTCTGTGGTACAGTCTGACACACCACAGCACATTTCCTGTCATATGCAACCCATATTCCAGCAACAGCCCATCAATATGAAAAAAAACAAAAATACCCATCACTCCTGAAGCATTTCTCCCCTCCAGAACGGCAATGCACTACAGAGCACTGGCCACAGAACCCAGTGTTCAGACATGGAAACGGTGGCACCAAACAGCAGTGTGGCTTACTGGTTAGTTAACCCTGGAGAGGACGGTGGGTCTCTGCTTACCAGGCCTCTCCTCTTTCAGCTGTGAATTCAGGAATCCCCCCAGAAAGTTTTGTTTGAATTGTGACAGCTTCTAAATCCAGGCCTGACTTTTTAATAGGAGCACCGTTGGTTTGGAAACACTAAGCAGTATAGACACTTCCCTATGTAAAGTAATGATTAAAATCAGCAGTGCTGTAGGCTCTCTTGAAACTTGCTGAAGATTTATTCTTTAAACAAGAGAATGATTTATTTCAACAGCTATCTTCAGGCGGATTAAATTATGTGCTTTCAGAGCTCTTACTCACCACAAAATTAAGAACACTGGGTGCCAGCCATGGAAGCCCCGTGATACTTTGAGACTCGGCACTGATGGAGACTCATCTCGACCCAGGAGAAAGAGCTGTCTCTTTCCCATGGCCACAGAATGCCATCCCTGACCTTCTGCTTGGCTCCACCATTTGCACAAATCCTTTGGCTTCCCCCTACTTGACCTTCCACAAGTTGCAATGAACATATAAGGCACACGGCTCCCCAGGACCGCACTAGGCATGCTCTGGGTCGGTGTAGTGACAGAAGAGTTAGGTTCTGAAAGGACTGACTGATTACAAGCCAGACACCCCAAAGCAATAGTATTTCCTAACAGTATCTGGTTTAAAATGTTCTAAAAGACCAAAGATTTTTTAAGCAAGCAGTAGCTTTCAATGAGCAGACAGCTTCCACCAGGAACACTAAAAGTATTTTTTTAAAAGAATAAAATTTTAAAAAGCTTTTTCTGCATCTTATGAGGGAGGACCCTTGCTTCAGCTAGCAGTCTAGGAGTACATTTAATATGATATAAGGCTACTTTTTGGCTTTGGTGAATCAGGCTGAAGGATGAGACAGAGGGAAGGTGTTGGTGAACTCTTGCTGATAAAAAAACCTCCAAGAACCTCAAATCCAAACTCAAATAAAGGGGTTCTTGCATCAACAAAAGCCTTTCCCCCACTGCTGGAACCCAGATCTCTGTTTCATACAGAAGAACCCTCAAATGTTGGTTCTCCTTTTCCCTTCCCACTCCATTATTTCTATGTCCCTTGATTTCAGCTTTTGGTCCCTTTATGGATTGACAGCTTTTGACAACAAAAGCCAGTTGTTCTGTGTGTACTGGACTTGTTCCTGTTCTTTTCACCGCAGACCAAGATCACTTGAAATGAGCTGTTCACACTGCCTAACGCTCAGTGTCAGCAGCAAGACACTCTGCAATATGGAGAGTGCAAGCCTTCCTAAAACACGTACTCCAGAATTAAAGATACTCAAATATACAGGAAACATTAAAATTGTAGTGTGATCATTCTGTAGAAGACCACAGACCCTGAACCAACAGATTTTCAGTACCACCATGCTATGTCGCTATTAGTTTACCTCCAGCAGCAATATGAAAGATAATGCTCAGGCTGAAAAGTCATTCTCAGTGCTACAGCTCTCCTGTAATTTAAATTATTTTCACTCAGCTATAATTATTAAGTAGTAACAGCAAGGCCATGCCTACCTGGCTCAGCCAAGCCATTGTCTTCTTGGCAACAGAATTCATCATACTTCTACATTGATAGTCTAAAACCTAAAAAAATAAGAGCCATGGATGAGATAAGTGTTGTAAAATCTTGTCTAGACGGTTGTTTATAACGTAGGGGCATTTAGTATACATTTTATTACTTTCCTATTACAATAGTGTTGCTATGTAAGTTCCTTGTCTGAAATACTGAATCCACAGGAAGGAGAGAAATGAGCAGAAAAAAGAGAGGTCCAGAGACTGACAAGTGAAGTGTCTAGTGTCTAAAAGAAATATCTCGGAAAAAACAGGCTGACAACACTAGGATTATCACTCTTAAATCAAAATGAGATGTGAGTTACGTAACGGATCAGACATACAGAAACTAAGCCATGTCCTCTTCTGCCTCTCTCCTAAGAAAATATAAAGGTTCTGCCAATAAAGTAGAACGATAATATTTAGAATTGATTTAAGAAAAGTGTCAACAGGAATAATTAATATGTGGAACTCTGTCAGAACAACTAGGAAACCAAAACCACTGCATTTCAAAATGAATTAGCATTATTTATGACAAGATACAACTGAAAGGTTATAAAGCCTTGTGATTCTGATCCAAGCAACTAACGAAAGGCTCACAATACTTTTTTTCCTTTAGGCAAATGATTAATTGCTTTCTAATTTCTTTGCCCCTTGTATTGACCAATCCTGACAAATGTTATGGCACTGGCTCTCTTATCTGGTATGACAGTGTTGGTGCTTCATCATTGCTTTCCTTCTTATGTAAATGACTTCTCAATAATGTAGGGATATTACACAGCACTTTCCTTTTTCAAAAAACAGTCCCTTCCAAGCTCATAGTTGTTAGAAATCTTTTGGATGCAGGACTTTCATTGTGAAAGTGCTGCTCATATGAAAATTATTCTGATTATAGCTTTTTGTTGACAAAAAGCCAGTGACTATTTTGAGTGAGAATACAATTCTTGGGCTAACATACGTAAGCGTAACAGATACTGTGAAGGAACCACACTGTAATTAAAGCAATAGCTATATTAATGGTTTTGGAAAAGCAGCTGTTTCTAATGTTCAAGGATCCTCTCTATAGGCTTTTGAGCTTCTGGAAGTTTGGAGCCCACTGTTTGTTTATTTTTGAAAAACCTTGGATTATAAACTAATCAGTTTTAATTGTGGTCAAAGTTATCAAATATTTAATCATGTTTTAGAAAGCTGTGTCCTGCTGAAAAATCTGTAAAATAAAAACCCCACAGGTCCTTTTAGATCAGTTTTCAAGCTTTGTTTATCAACACTGGTTGAGTCATCAGAATGAAAGACTAGCCTTGCAGTCAGTCCATGGGGCACACAGCAAGGTACTTCAGCAAAAGAACCTAAGACAATTGCTATCTTCAGTTTCATGCTGAAGTACATATTTCATTTCCTGCCTGGGTTGGTTTTCGTGTAAGGTCTGGGCTAAGTGCTTATTCCTAAGCAGGCTTTCTTATGCACTTTAATTCACTTTATGTCTCTATGCCATTCTTCTGTCCCAAATACTTAAACCCAGTTTTACAGATGAGGATTTGTCTCCTGATTAATATAACTGATCTCTGATACCAGTTATCAGTGCTAAGCACAGCCACCACAATCATACTGGAAGCCGTCTCACAGGAATCAGGCTTTCACTCATCATCTCTGTACAAGGCCTTCATCATGCAATTTGTTGTCCTTAATTCCAATTCCAGTATGTCTTTCCATATATCTGAGGCCAACTAAACACAGTGGGACAGTACAAAAACTCCTAGAGTTAATGAGAGATTTTCCAGCAACCGTGAAATATTCCATATAAAATAACTCAGAAGTTGTCCAGCCTGATTTAAGGCTGGTCTACTCCATGTCTTTCATCAAAGTCTCCTCAACCTTCCTCTCATCAATGAACTGCTTCCAAAACCTCTGCAAGTCCAGCACCTTCTCTAGTGACCAGGATCACCCAGTTAGCCACTGGATGCAGAATGCAGACCAAATTTCAGATCTGCTCACCAGGTATCTACAAAGGAGGTCACAAATGTAACTCTCTCTTGTATCTGGAAGGCGTCACCTTGGGAATAAAGTCTGCAAAAATCCTCCTCTAGTTGCACGTTTCCCTTGGCAAAGCTTGCTTGGGCCTGGCGATAATGCTCTTTCAAAAAAATCCCTCACAATTTTTGTAACCTGAAGTCACAAAAATAAAGACCACATTTGGGTAGAAAAACAGAAGTCACTGTATGGACACTGTCTTTTTAGAATGGCAGCTTTATTTTGCCAGTTCAGGGCTGACAGCCTTGCATTTTGTCACTTGATGTGGATAGGTTGAAACAACCTAAACCCAAGCCATGCACAAACTTCTGTACAGCCACAAATCTTCCCAGTCACTTGCCATCGGTGACTGCAGTGCACTCATCCTGCCTACAGAGCACCAGAAGCACTCTTCCTAAGGGAAACATCATGCTTAGAATCACAGCATAGTGAACTGTCAAGTCTTATTTCCCTTCTTAACGGCTAAGTAAACGGGCTGACATTTTTTTTACAAGCATCTAACTTGTGAATTGATAGTGTTTACCCTTGGCTATTATTTTTAAGGAAGCCTACTCTGGCCACAGTACAAACATCCCTTTTGCTGCAGGCTGCCCCTTTGTCTAACAATCTGATACACGAAGCCTATTGACTGACTGGTCCACTGCTCACACAGAGATGAGCTTCCCTGGATACAGAGCTCAAACTTTCACTAGTCTCCATTAAGGATAAAAAAGGCCATGTTAAAAAAAGTTCAAAGAACTAGCAAAAAATTCCAGAGTCCTAGAGAAATAAAAAATTGTCTAGCGCAAACAAGATTCAATTGGTACAGTGGGAAAGCCCTGTTTTCCACCTACCCTGTAGCTATTCCAGTAACAGTCTTCAGAGGAGCAGCATTTCTACAGTAACCTGCCCTCCACACAACGAGCAGGCATCTTTCTGTGCATAGACAAGGGGAAGATGGGAAGGTGCAACGTATATCCTATGACCTGTACAGGATGGGCGCAGTGGGGCCTGCCCTTCCTGATGGCAGGCTGCTCTGGAAAGCAGAGAAAAGAGGCTGCTCTACACAAGAAAAATCAAATTAAAAAAAAGAAGGAAATAGAATCTTTCCAACTACCAAGACAGCGTAAATCCAGCTTGTGTCTTGTCCTCAAATCTACAGAGCCCTGAGGAACCTGCTCTGCTCCAGCCTCAGGCAATATGGACCAGGGTGCTTTCAAAAGGTATGTGGTTGCAGAAGTAAGAGATGGGGGGGTGAGAAGTAAGGGACACATTCAGTTCTATGTAAAGAAATGTGGCTCAAAAAGAAGTGTTGCCTTCTCACCTGTTGGCCTAGATGAAATAAATCACCTTCTGCACAAGAAAAAAATTGTTTTCTACTAAAGGTGAGATGGGTGCCACACATGCAGCTTCTTCAGCTGTGTAGGCACTTGGAAAGAGCTAGCAGAACAAAAGAGACAGGGAGAGATCTGCAGGACTCACAGGAGGGAACACAGCTATCCTAGAAATCCCAGTCTCTTCATGGCTGTTGGAAAGAGGACCCTTCTCCCTTCTGCATGCTCCTTCCTCTTGTATCAAGAATTTTGTGAAACAAAATCCTGAATAGTTCAGGAATTACATGCCCATCACTTCATGAAGATGCATTCAAGAAAAGACTGGACAAAGCATTCAGCTAAAAGGAGACTTCACTGCCAAATTCCTATCAATTCAATTTTTACAAGCATTGACTATTGCAGCAACATATTTACTTAAACATAAGTAAGCAATGAGTTTAAAAATATTTAGCAATAACTTTCTCTTTCTATTATTTCCTATTAAAAACAGTTCTGAGGTAGATTTGTGCTCTCACATATAAGACATTAAACAAATGCATTCCAGTTTAACCAACTAATACCTACATACAATCAGAATTGTTCTGTTCTGGAAGTATGACAGTGAAGCTACCTAAATATTGCAAGTTTAGTTACAGAAGATGAATAGATGATGTACCTTAAAAGCATCACAAGCAAGCAGTAAAATAAACATGTTTTGCCACAGAGGCAAAGGCAGAGGAAGGCTCAGGGAAGCTAGCGAGAGAAGGAAAGTGAGAGATAAGATAGAGTGGTGAGAGGCAAAAGTTGCTATCAGTAAGATCTGGTGCCAAGTATGTGCCTTATACGTTACTTTGCAAATACAATGGACATGCAAAAACAGGATGGAAAAAATCCTCTGAGGAGAAAAATCTATAGCCTTATGCGCTCCTCTCAGGTATCTTCTTTAACAATCTTGCATTTGGTTTCAGTGTAATATGAACAGACCTATCTGTTTACAAAAGCTCCCCTCTTCCCACCAGCCTTGTTTGTTATTTTATGTGTTTCTGCATCATTTGCAGAGTTTGCTTTGATCTACATTCCTCCTGGATGTGTGGTTTCCTTTTCGGCTACCAAAAGGAAAACTGTTTGGTTTGAGAATTTGCTTATTTTGAAGCTCTGCTGGCCCAAAATACCTATTTTTAATCCAAATGAACACAGCTCAGTGCTTTCAGCTCTTCAGCACTGGTTGCCTTCCTTTCAGGAAAAACTTCTTTGAAACAATAAGTGACCTCTTCATACTCTAATAAGATTGCCAAACTGTAATCCTAGCTGGCATAAATGACAGCATTCTGTTTGCTGCAGCTGAGTTTGAATATTTACACTCGTGTATAATTTGATCCTTAAATCACTTTTATTTTAGCACCATCCTGAAATGGTCAATATTCTGTTCTTCATCTGACACCCAATAACATACACCATGCTGCTCTAAAACATCACCGGAACAGGGAATTATGAATTCTCTCAACATTTCCCTATTACAGACTCAATTTGTCTTCCACTGTTGGCAGAATTCCTGCTGCCTCCAAGGGCTGGCTAGGCTTCGGTGCATTTGTAATACGACTGTCAGCCCTTCCGAGTACAATATACGATGTTGAATGTAAAGTCTGAGCCATTTTAATCCTTCTTCCTTCTTTAATAAGCACCACAATGCCACCACACTAGGAATAGTCCATAGACAAAACACAGTTCATAAATAACAGGTAAACAATCTTCAAATGAGAAGAGAAGGCAGGACACATCCTTGGAATGACTCTTTGACTGGGAAACAGGATATATTCTTCAAGGACCTTGCAGGAATAGTCCCAAAGGACAATTACAGATTAGATCTTCTCTTCTATGGGGTTAGGCCACAGGAGTTAACTTGGGAAACAATTCAGATAAACAAAGCACTGGCAAAAGGAAGGACACTGTTAGGTTTTGCTTCTGTGTCTTTACTAGACACGGGCCTTCATGTCAAGCTCCATATTAAGAACTGTGTTTTAAATGGTAACAGAGCATCAACTCACATTACCAGTATTGGAAAGGAGCAACCCACTTTGATTCTGGAGACTAAATAACTATGGTGAGCATATTCTTCATGAGATAGCCTAGAATTAGATTATCCTGATCCACTGACTGAAAACAAGGGCAAAAGTGGTCATACAACTCCTCCTACAAGAGCAAGAGAGAAGCTTGAAGATTTATGCTCTTTTCATCTGGAGCCTGGTGAACTATAGGCAGTCAAAGGCAGATACACATTGTGTGAATGATTTTCGGTTTCAGAAAAAAATGAGGGAAATTCGCATTCGAGTGCATCTGCACACGCAGACACTGCCACTTGTAGAGCTGCAGAAGTAGCGGGGGAAACAGCGTTCCTACTTTGCAAGAAAGACATTCCTCATAAAAACACAGCTACGTCCACTTCACCAGAGTAAATATTAAGAAAACAGTTATCAAGGATGAGTAACTGAAATGTCTAAGATTAGCTCCCCCTTTTCATATACACATATATGAGGGGAGAAAAAAGCAAATACATGGAGCAATGTATATGCTCACCCTTGTAAGCCTATACAAAGAAGCTTTGCTGGAAGAAGAGAAGTACACAGAAGATCTGAAATTGTAAGTTGCTCTGTATCCAATCTAAACTTAAGAAAATGGAAGTTCTTTCCTGCTAAGTGTACATGGATGAAGCTATTTCAGATTCTAACGTAAAACACAGTGGTTTTCTGTATACACTCTTCGGAAACACAGTTCTCTCTAGCTTTAAAATACAAGAATAAGGATACATTAGAACATAGTGATTAGAACTGTGTGTGGCTCATTTTGTGAAGCCTGTTTCCCTGTCTCAGAAAGTGAGAAGATTAAAATATGACAGAAGAGAACTAGGCACCCAAATAGTAATGCCAGTGGACGATCCAGGGAAACGCCTGGTTTCTTTAAAGTATCTAGAAACCTATCTAAATTGCAAATCTCAGACAAATAAGGTAAAAGCAGGAAACACCACACGTCCCAGCTGGCAATGCATTACAAAAGCAGCACGTGATGGTTACCCCAAAGCAGAGCACTAAGAGCAGCGTCTGTCGGGCTGCCTGCAGCAGCACTGCCTGACATCTTCTGCGCTGTGAGGACCACGGCTTGCGTCCTTAAGACTTGAAACTGATCCACTTCAGTGATTAGGCTGATCCAAGGACACGGACAGAAGAGCAGGATTTAATAGGCAGGCAGGCAGGCAGGAAAAGTCTTTTAACACTTTAGAAAACATTGACTTGGTGGAAGGAATTGGCTAGCTCAAGGGATTAGTAATGAGATACTGAGCCCCTTAGCTCTAGGTCACCACACTGAATCTGGTCCAGGTCAGTAGAAATCAAAAGCTGTTGCTGTTCAGTGGCCTTCAGGAAGTCAGTTGGTGGTCCTACTCCAGCTACTACTGGCAAAATATCTGTACCGTCATTACCGCTAACAGTTGGCAGCACGTACAGGAAAAGGTTTAGGACTGGCACAGTACAGGAAAAGTCTGAGCAGAGAAAGATGCCCCGGCAAACACACTAGGCTGGGACTCAAGAAAAATGAGAAAACAAGCTCCCTGATCATCTACAGGTTTCCAGTGTGACTTGGGGCATGAGATTAAGGACCCTGTCCAAGAAAAAAATTTGTTTCCTCACATCTAGGGTCTTCACATGGCATTTGTGGCCTAAATGTCTCTGAAAGGAATAGCAATTGCGGAAGTTCAGATCTCCATCTTTAAAATGGGAGTAACTAGCTTACAGGGCTGCTGCGGGGAGATCCACAGCAAAGGGGTGATTAGATACAGAAGCTAAACAAGAAACCAAGATGGGTGAGCAAACCTTTTCTACCTAAAATTAGCTCCCCTAACTCCAAATCAAGGCATTTGCTGAGTATCCGCATGGCTCCCATTCGCAGAACTCTGTATTTAATGTGCCTAAAAAAACCCAATAAATTCCCCTTACAACAAAAAGTACCCCCCAAAACCCCCCACATTTCCACTGTTGCTCAGCAGAGCAGCATCAAAGAATCCAGCTGCTCCCAGCTTTTATCCTACCTAGGATGAAATTCTAATGTCTGCGTTGTGCAGGAGGTCAAACACATTACCATAATAGTCCCTTCTGGCCTTAAAAACTATGAAATTGGAGAGTGAATCACAAGATACAGGTCGCTATTGAAGGCAGGATGGTAGGCGGCATAGCTCAGTGATAGGGTGTGATATGGCAGAGTAAATCCCATGTTCTTAGGCTGTGTGAAGCTGGGAAACTGACATTTTGCCTTCTTTGTTGCCCCTCTGGGACACTGAGAGAGATGCAGGTTATTGTAAAAATAAGCCCAGTCCATTTTCAATGCAGCCTAAGAATATTGCTTTTTACAGGAGTGAGTGCATGAAGGATTGAGAAACACGAGTTATTTTCAAACTGGATTAAGTCTTTCAAAAGCTAATAGGTTTCCAATGAGCTGTGGTGTTGCTGCTGCAGCTGCTCTAATTTGAGAATAAAAGAATGCAGGCTTTGTGCCTAGGGACCTGTTATTGATCTGAGCAAGGAGGATGGGAAGGAAGGGGGTAGAGGAGGGTTATCCTCCTTTCAGCTGGGGTGGGGGCGTTCTTTTCAAAGTCACATTATCTGCTAGTAACAACAAAGCCTAACCCCATGACATGCTGCTCTATACAGGATTGCACTTGTTGAGAACTAAAAGCATTAGAGAAAAGAACCTCCTCTGGCAACCTTGCGCAGCTAACTTCATTGAAGGCCCACGAGACTCAACAGATGGGTCTCGAGACTCCCTCATTAGGAAACGTGCCTGTCCCTTTGCATCTGGTGTCCCGCTCCGCTCTCTGCCATGCACTCATTAGTATCGCAGGCCCACAGATTCCTTAGCACGTGCTTCCAATAAATATTGGAAAGAAAGGAGGGGAGGGAAGCCACTGCTTGGAGCAGCGAGATGAGGGGTCACCTACTAGGCTGGGAAATCCTTCTACACATACACACACTCCTCTGCAGCCCCAGAGGAGGGAGGACAATAAAAGGCAGCCAACCACAAATGCACATTTAAAGGGACAGGTGTAGAATGGCTTCTATACAAGTTGTGGCAGATCCTCATTCGTTCCCCTCTGCCACAGTAAATAAAAATCATCATCGTGTATATAAAAAACCAACGATTCCTGGCAACACACAGACTGCATCGGCGAGAGCCTACGGTTCTTTTCAGACATACAGTGGATGTATACTGGGTAATGCCATTACCTTCAGAGAAATTCATTGGTTTCAAGGGTCCCATTCTACACCCAGGCTCTTTTTCTTCCAGGTCTCCACCAAGCACATCTTGCTGACGCAGTGCCACAAACCGGGGATGTTCTCCATCTCACCTGGAGCGGTCCGTGACTCAGGGCCGAGATCAGGTGCAATTGAAGGGAAAATCATCTCCCGTGTGTTAGAAAAAGTGAGACAGAACAGCTGACAGCGAGGCAGGAATGTTAAACCTTCCAGGTACTGTGGAAAGAGCAAAGAAAAACCTTTAATCAGAGAAGCAGGATGACAGGGCACTGTATCTTGCTCCTACTCCCAAGAATAAGGTCTTTTATTTGCCACTTCTCCACCATGCCCCTAGCCTATCTTACTCCATTCCTTCTCATTCACTTGTTTCCACTATCCTGCTAGTAGGTGCAGACACTTTAATCACGGCTAACTCTAGAGCGGGACTCTCAAGCTCAAGCAATTTAAGTGCTGAAGTTAACACAGACCTTCTTCAAAATGCTATGTTTTCAACACCAAAACTCTCAAATCAGAGCAGACTCAGACTCTTTCGAATGCTGCTGGCTCTAACCTAGTCATGTTATATTTCTCACTGCATGATCAGCAAGAGAAAAACCTTTGATGCGCATACAGGTAACATCTGCATGCCAGTGGCTCTGTTGTAACATGCAGTATGGTCAAGAAGTTGGTTTTTTTTTAATTCCTATGTAAAAGACTGACACAGAGGAAGCCATTTTTAGCCCCTTTGCCTAGGACCTTATCTTTATCTGTACCACCTAGGATGCTAGCCACCTTCTGGGTGCTTTGTCTAAAAATACTCAGCTGATACAAAAAGCTTCCTTCTGCCATGGAGCAGGGAGTGACAAGGGATTACATAAACACAGGCCACTGTGTCCCTGTATATACCCTTAACTCTCTGGAGAAACGTTTTCCCTGTAGATCAGCAGGGTCACTCCCATCCACCCAACTTCGAGGCTCAACGCACTGGCCATTCCAGCAAGTTACTTTAAACGCATCCCAAACTTGAAGTTTTTTGTTCCTTGATTTAGGCAAATTTATATTTTGGGCTGAATCTGTATTTTAGTAATTCTATCTCCTCTAAATGTTTCTTCATGCCAAATGAAGTAACTCCCTTTATATCCCCCATGTGGGACTAAGTAAACTCAAGGCCATGATTAAGATCAACTACGGAATAATGCCGAACAAGTACATATACTACACACCAAAATTTCAATTTGCTATTCACAGCTCTCTTCTTTTCAGCCATTTCCTTCGTTAAATGACGCCCGTGTATACTTCACCCTTAGGATAGCTTGTGATTGAGAATATATTGAACATATGCTATCATATGCAGTTAACAATGAAGAGAAAAAAAGCTACACACAAAGCAAATTTCAGACATTTTGATGCTTTCGTAACAAGAAAATGAAACATGATCTGAGCACTTACTCAATAAAATGGGCTAAAAGAAGCGCCCTTGCAGAAAGCTGTGAGGAAAACCCTACTAGAAACCTGGAGCTCTCTTACAGGCATTTGTTGTTTACTGGAGACAGGGCTCAGCCTAAGTTTCGGTGCAGCCTTTTCCATGACTGACAAGAATAGCTGAGGTTACTGCTTATCAAATGCAAGTGTCATCTTGTCTGTGACAGACGTGCCAGCACTGCTCAGTGTCAGTCTTTGCACCTACTGGAAGCTACTTTAGCTTGATAAGCTGTAGCCATACTCAGACCTAAAACTGTAGTCTCAGCTCTCCCCTGTTTTTAGAAAGCAGGGATTTGAGATCAAATCACTAGCGTATAGGAATCCCACCACTGGAAAGGATAACTGAAGGGCAAAGCAATTGGGTTCACAGGTTAACGTGGAGGCATTCGATCCTTGAAGGGTTAACAGAGAAACAACGAGAAAGCAGGTTTTATATGCGTACAAATAAAGGAAACTGACGGAGAAACAGTACTGTTCTCTGGAATGGGGTAAGGTCTCAATTTTAAGCTGTGACAGAAAGCAATAATGTTATGGATTCGGTTAATTACAGCTGGATAAAACTTAAAGGCTCTACAATAGATGTATTTTTTTTGGCTCTACAACTTTTACTTCTTTTCAGGGACTTTACTGGTTCTCATTACAGTCATTTCTTTTTCTAGTTTGTTTTGTTCTCAGAGTATCCTCTGAATTAGATTTAGTGTCTCATTTTAATTTCAGGGAGTTAAGGCGCAGAAAAACTGAGGTGAGAATTTCAAAGTCCCAAAACACCCATGCACAATATACACAAGCAACGTGCTCCAGGGAAAAAGCAAAGTGTTTATGGCAGCAAACTGGGTCTCTGGTCACTAGAGCATCTTCTTCTCCAAAATCTTTTGACCCATTTGGAAAGCTTGCCTGGAGATACAGCTTTAAGAAATCACAGAGCTCTGAAGAACCAAAGCTTTTGTGGAAGTAGGCAGGCACTGCTCAGTGTCTGGTAAACTGTACTCTTTCTCCTAACCTCTGCCGCTTGCTCAACTTTCTCATCAGAGGAGGCTTGCTCTCCTGATCCATTTGTGAAATAGTCTAACATGGGGTGTGGCCTCCCCACAAAACGCTTTCTAATTAGCTTCTGAACATTAAATGATTATGGAAGCGCAATTCCCATTCCACTCAGGTGATGAAAAGCTTTACAGGAGTTCAGTCTCACTTTGTAATTAGAGAAATTAGCTTTCTAAGTTTAGATCACTCAACTGTGCAAATGGGTTCATCTTCTGGAATGTGTTGCTCTGAAATGTGTGTCAGCCAAGCAGCACGGCACAGTCCCTATCTCTGCCGCTGCGACACTCACCCAAGTGGGGAGGTCAGCTCCGGTATAGCAAGAGGAAAATGAAGTGTTACGGGTGTATTATAGGAAAGGTCTTATCTAGAAGCTCACTCATCCGTGATTGACTGTAGTGATATGTTCTCCTTGCAACGGGGAAGCTTAACTCCTAAACAAAGGATTATCCAGATGGATAAAATTTTCACTCTTTTGCTTAGTTTGTCCAGAATTATACCCGTAACTGTAGCAAATGAATGAGGGTGGCTAATTTCAAGACTACTAGCATAAAAATCTAGAGAAACAAAGGCCTCCTCTAGCCTCTTCATCTGCTGCGAAATGAGGTCATCAAAAGTTATGAATTCTTTATGACTGCAGATTCCACACTTCAACAGATTCTTTCCTGGTAGCCCTTTCTGCTGCTTTATTGAAAGCTGATGCAGGATCAGGCCCACACGATTACGCAAATGTCTTGATCGGCATTGCGGTAGCAAACAAAAGTTTAGTCACTAACTTGAAAATGAGACGGATCGGGTTCCTGAACGAAGAATTTTTCCAGAGGCGCCATTCCAAACTTACCTTCAGGTATCACAAATCTAAGGAAATCCTGTGGGATTGTTCACAGCCATGATTCAATGAGTCACCGAGTTTTAAAAGGAAATTACACCTTTCCTACCACAAAGAATTGACTTCGCGACACCTGACCCTCATAAGCCAGGCACTCCCTCTAAAGGCTGTGATCCTCGTCCCGCTGAAGCCCTGGGCATTCTCCCGGTGGCTTCAATGAAGTGACATCTAACTCTATATTAGGGAACTGATTCAGTTCAGGCCTGGAGCAAAGCACTGTCTGTAACACTGGACCTTGGCACACTATAACTAGATGTTTATAACGGCTTCTAGTGTGGATGTAATCTAATTATGTCAGAATAGGAAGATTAGCAGGAAGTAACTTTACGCAATGTAAAAAGCTAAATGCCAGACATTGGAAAGTTCTTCACCAGCCTCAACGGAAGACACGCCGGCGCCACAACTCATGAAACACGGACAGATCAAGCAGAGCATTGCAGCAGGAATTTTACAGTCTCAGGCTACTCAAAGCAACCCCAATTCAGGCTCCCTGTGCACACGCAGCCATTTGTACATGGCTGCATATGCAGTGATACGGGCATCTTGAAAAGATCCTCAGGCTGCGTAATGCACCACGCTCAACTGGTTTTCACTGCTGCTGTGCTAAAGGTCTGGCCTTGAGAGCTCAGTGACAAAAAGCAAGAGATACGACTAAAAGGGTGAAATTCTGGCCTTCCTAAGTCAAGGGGACTTTAGTCCCAACTTCCGTGAGGTCAAAATTTCTTTCCAGGCTATGAAGGAGAGGGTTTGCAGGGAGAGTCTGCACATGACTCGCACTCTGCCTTCGTTTACCCATCAGTAATACTTTGCGTCTCAAGACATTGGGAAGCTTAATTAGTGCTTGCAAAGCATCTGAAGTTGTTGAACAAGTAATTCTGTTTAAGGGCAGCTACACTGCTGAGTCACAAGCACTGTGGGAACCAGAGCTCTGGATTTCCTAAGCACTGGAGTCAAACAGGTGGAGTAACCTTTTGCAGAAAGGCCAACTCCAGACCTGCCCTAAAGGTACGTAGCATACCAGCAAGCAGCAGAGTATTTAAAGGCCCAGAGGAGCACATGTGTGGCACTTGGGAATGAATAACATTTAAATAGGCTGCGGAACCTAACCAACACCCACTGAAAAAAGAGAAGAGAGGCGCTATCACCAAACTGCAGGCGCTTTGTGGATAAAACACCATTGAAGGTTTACCAGCCTAAGAAAACTTAATGACTCCAAGCAAGCAACAACCGATATTGTTAGAACTTCTGGGCTGAATGAGGCTGGAAGGGGTAATTTGGCATCTGCGCTCTTCACAGGCCTGCCAAAATTGCGGGTATGTAATCCAAATTTTGAACTCACATGTGGAAAGTGATCTGCAGGAGTCTGAGGAAAGTATGAGCGTGGTTCGAGGGTTAGAGGCACAAACACCACCAGCTTCACAACTTTTGGCGTTCGATAACAGGACAGATGTCACCACAGCCAAGAACAAGCATGCACTTTGCTTTCGCCATAGGAAATGAAAACAAAGGATATAAAATTAGGTCAGAAATCTTGTTTTCCTCTATGTCACCGACTCTGGTGTATAAAACAGACCTTCGCACATCTCCTGCATTAGATCAGGGTGGAATATGAGATAGGGAGGTAAGAAGAGCTGTTCTGGGTCAGACCAAACGTCATATAGGCCAGGTTCCTGTCTCCAGCGCCTCAGGAAGAATGGCACAGTGACGCAATGACAGTTTCCAGCACACTCACCAAACTTCTAGATCAGCGGCTCAGGGACTTCCCAAACCAGAGACAAAATTAGGGAGTTTTTTGTTGTTGTTGTTGTTCAATGCCCTTTGATGTGTGGCTTTTTCTCTGGGAGCCAGTCTGATGAGTTTTGGCTACTACGCAAACTGCTGGGCCTCTCAATGTCCTGTGACAAGGCGTCCCACAGGTAACACCTAGCTAAGTGCATCTGGGCCCTGCTCGGGAGAGAATAGGGCTGACAAATCCCAGCACTCACTGGGAAGCCGGTCAGCCGGGACACGCATCTCCAGCATTGGGAGCAGGCGAGCCTCTGTACTCAGCCAGCGCCGTCTTCCCAGATTAATCAGCCCGGAATTGTAGCTGAGGGATGCGCCCCGCGTCCAGCTCTTTCCTCCTGAACCACGGCAGATCCGTGGCGGTGCGGCCTCGTGTTAGGGAGAGGACGAGTCCCGCGGTGGCGACCGCCACCTCCGCTTCTGTCAGGAGAGCCGCCTGGCCGGCGCGGCGGCCACCACCTCAGAGACCGGCCCGTCCGTCCCTTTTTTTTTTTCCCCTCGCGGGGA
>VWZK01019594.1:255278-277318 GCA_013396935.1 Baryphthengus martii
TTCCGAAACTTCTTTTTCCCCCCCTTTTTTTTTTCCTTTATTTATTTTTTAAACCAGAGCTAATTGCGGTCCCCTTGAGGTGACTAATGAGCAAGGTCTGAATCTCAGCTGGGCAGCCCAGAGCAGAGAGGCTGTTTTCCCCGTCTCAGCTGAGAGGTTGCATTTCCAGGGTGCTTGAGCCACATCGTTTTGTTGGGTTTACCCTGGTGTATGCTCGCTTGGTTTGATTTATTTAGTTTTATTTCCTAATGATTTAGAAGCCTTCCTTCACAAGGTGTTTTTTGGAGTTGGCACTTAAGGTTTCTTTTTAGCATTAATGGCATTATTTGGTTGGGGTCATTTATGAGCCTTTCTTGTGGATGTCTGATAAGGAGAAGCTTGGAGTGGTTGCACTTTTAAAAAAAATTAATATTTATGTGGTTGAAAACACGCTTGAAATGACTTTTTCTTGTCTGCAGAGTTGTAGATTGCATTTGGGAAAGAAGTGAGGTAACTGTGTTTCTTGTTTTCTTTTTTTTGGTTTGTTTTTTTTTTTTTCCTCCTCCGGTTCTTTCTTGGGATTAACAGGTGACTTTAGCGTCAGGACAGTTCGAGTTGGAGATCTTATCCATGCAAAATGTGAATGGAGAACTGCAAAATGGAAATTGCTGTGATGGCACCCGGAACCCAGGAGATAGAAAATGCACCAGAGACGAGTGTGATACCTATTTTAAAGTTTGCCTGAAGGAGTATCAGTCACGGGTCACTGCTGGTGGTCCTTGCAGCTTTGGATCCAAATCGACTCCTGTCATCGGAGGAAATACCTTCAATTTAAAGTACAACCGGAATAATGAAAAGAACCGGATTGTTATCCCTTTCAGCTTCGCCTGGCCGGTGAGTTGCGTGGCCTGCTCTGGCTCTGCCGCTGTTGGACTGTCCTGTTGGAGATGGCCATAGTGAGCCGAGCTCTAACGTCTCTTACATGGGGAGAGGGACCAGGATTGGGGAGGGAGCAGGCATCTTGGCAAGAGCGTCGGGAATCCGCAGCACAGAAATGAGTAAAATGTGGTGGTGTTTTTGTTTTTGTTCCCTGGGGCTCACAATGCACAGCCTGTTAAATTTGAAAGTCAGATGTGCAGTGAGGGAGATCTAAATGGGTCAGGGAAGCAAACCCAGTATCTCTGCACTTTACAGCGTGAATAAGTCTCTTGAGACTTAGAAGGTCAGAAGTTCATTTTTTTTTTTTTCCTCCCCCCGCCACCCCCCAAACCAGTGAAATCTTGGGCTTAAGCCAAGAGAGCAGTGGGTTAGGGGCTGGAGAGGGATCCCATGTGAAAAGTGTGTATCATAGCTGGCCTCTTTCCCTGGAGCGTGTTTGGGAAGGCTTCCTGCTTCTCCCAGGGGGAAATCTTGCTGTATTGCTCGGTGTTGATGAGAGATGCTGTTGCTGTTCTTCGTGAACGAGTCACCAGCTTCCCTGGGAAGCTTGCTGGTTAAAGGTACTTGTGGACTTTAGAAGTTAAAGACTAAGAAAAGCCTAGGCTTAGTTTTTGGTCCATTTCACTGCACAACTTTTCCTGGCTACTTGCCTCTGCAAGTCCATAGATTCTGACTTCCCTCTAGTTGTGTGCAAAACTCGATGGCTTAAGGAGGTGAGGCTCTTTGCCAGGCACTTTCCCAGCGTTGTCCACTCCAGCAAATACTGGTTAGCCTTGTAGAGTGGTGAGATGGAGGACAGGTGACCCCTTCCTTAGCTGAAGCCACCTTTCTTGTTAGTCCTGTAAAGAACAGTCACTTAGATTTCAGTGCTGCTTGTTTCTTCTCGGGTGCTCAAGAAGGTTGAAACTTTGATATGGGCAGCTCCAGAGGGGAGTCCTCTACTCACTGCACAAAAACTGAGGACTGTCTTTCCAAAATGGTCATCACCTGGGACAGACCCATGGATGTGCGGTCCAGGGCCATAGGGTGTCTGGACATGGCAGACTGCCATGACCTTGGGTAGCAGGCAAGCAAAAACTGAGGGTGACTGATCTAGCGGGGGGCTCTTATGGACACCCAGCAATCTCTTTTGAGATGCCTCTCTGGGATGCTGTGCTAGGAAAGCTGAAAACTCCCAAGTTTACATTCCTAAAACTTTTATTTAGAGATCACCTAGGAAATAAAACTGTTGTTTCCCCCCCCACCCCCTTTTTCAAAGGCGCTGAGCAGACAAGTTCCCACCGACTGCCTTGGGATATGTTGATGCTCAGCAGTTTTGAAAATCCAGTCATCCTAACCTAGATGCCTAAGGTCGTTTTTGCAAGGGGAGGAGGGCTCTTATGTGGGCGCCAGGGAGGAGTGAATCTTGTTTCCTATCCTCTGTCACTACCACTGCTGGTGAGGTGGAAGCCATGTGTAGACTTTCCATTCCCTCCAAAGCTTGGCCTTTCCTAGTCAGATAAGAACTGGTGACTGGGAGGGTGAGGACTTTTGTTTGTTTGTTTGGTGGGGGAAGCCCACCCCAAAAACATTCCTTCTCTGGTTGTAGTTTAGACACCCACTTTGTAGTCCTAGTGGGGAGTGCTGCAGGCAGCCATGTGTTCTTGAAGTGTCCTGTGCTGCCTCCTACCTGCCTCCTCTGTCAGTTGTGACTCCTGGAATATTAAAGGCTGCAGAGGCACAAGGGTGAAATCAAATCTGCATTTTTAAGGAGATGGTATTACAAAGTACAATAGCAGAGTTAACAAAAGTATTCTCTGTTGGAAGTACAAGTCCTTTCTTTCTCTTTTCTCTCTCTTTTTTTTTTTCTTTCTAACATGAAATGAGATAAAACTGTTATCAAATATGCCATCAAAGGGATAAAGGGCTTTGTAAAAATCTGAGGTATTTGAAGCTCTGCCAATGGCTGCAGTGCTTGTGTTGCAGATTTTGACTTATTTTCAGAAAAGGCAGGTTCATCAAGGATGTTTGTTGTTTGTTTTTTTTTAACTAGTCTCCTGTCCTGCTCTCGGTAATTAGAGTGCCTTGAATCTGAAGATTGGTGTATGCATATGAAAATGATGTGAAAACTTAACATGTTCCTTCTAACAACCTCTCTCTTTATAGAGTTGGGAAGGGAAATCTGTGCATAGAGTGTGGGTTTGGGGGGGTGGGGACCCTGGGAGAAGTTTCTTAAGCTTGCCTGCATCTTAGTAAAAGAAATGCTTCTATTGTCCTGCTGAATCTAATTGAGCACTGGAATCCTAGAGAAGCAGCAGCAGCAAAACTCCAGAGCAGCCTTTGAAATTTGTAAAAACTTGACAACTTCAGACACTGCTTCCTCAGACTGGAATTTTTGGAATAAACTCTTGCATATTCCCATGTAGAAATGGACTCTTTGAGACTGTGATGATAGTCTGTTTGCAATTACCAAGCCTGCCTCCCATCTTTAACTTCCATAGGACACAGCTTTTATGCTGGCCATTGTGACTTTCAAATGGCTTTTGAACAAAAGAATATCTAATGTGGCAAAGCTCTTATCTGTACTAAAATTGTGTACACAGATTATTTTAGGCATTTTGGAAACTACAGATAAAGTAGTAAACATAATTAGTCCACTCAGATCTGATGCTGAAATTTCAGAACGTAAAAAAAAAATGCTTTAGATGGGTAAATACTCTTGACTTGGATAAAAGCTTGAGACTAGCAGTGCATTTACCAATGTGGCTCCTCATGAGAGTTGTCTTTGAATACATCCAACTGTGAAAAGCACAGTAAAGGTAATAGGACCTAGACTAAAATGTTAATCATACTGCACTTGAAAATTTATGCTCATCTCTGAATGTACTGTTTGTGTTCTACTGTCTGAGGGAGGCTTTTCTTGGATGTTCCACCTTGAGTCAGTAACATTAAGAAGCCTTGTTGCCTTGACTACTTTAACAAAAAAAAAAAAAATAATCTCTTCCCATGTCAAGCTGCCCCCTTACGCCGTTTGTGAAAAATAGTTATATTGCATTAGAGGGGTTTATTCATTACACAAGAGAAGAAGAAAAGTGAATGGTGTGCTTTAAACGTTCTGTTAGATTTGGCTTGTAGTTGTAATGTAGATTGGAAGTGTCAGAGTCTTATTAATAACTCATGTGGTTTGCTCTTGTCAGTTTTGATATGTACCCCTGTGAGTAATGGGCGTGGAGATGGTGGGGCCATAAATTTAAGTGATGGGAGGTCTGAGTAAGTTGCTAGGAAACAGGGCAGCAGAGCAGCATAAAGGGACCAGAGTGCATCAGAAAGCTGCCCATGCAGTAGCTAGCAGTTCGTCAGTAAATTGAAACAATAGTGATGTTGATTTCAAGGAAAAAAAAAAGAAAAATACATGTGGGCTTCCTTCTTACATTCATTTTGAGACTTCAGTCACTTATTGACAGACAAACTTGGCATACGAAACCACAGAGAAAAGTACGGAACAAAAGACTTTCCATGTTCCACTTGTCAAAGTCTGTCTCAACAAGTTTTATTCCATGGCAGACACATGCTCTTCTCTGACATAAATCAAATCCCTTGCCTTTGTCAAAGGATCCAAAGTGCGATGTGTGCTATACCTTAAGGGAGCTGTGCATGAATTAACTAAGCAAGGCTTAGCACCAAACTTTGCTTTTAAGTGAAGAAAGATCTTCTGGGGGTTTGGCGAGACTGTGAGTAAGAAGGAGGTCAAACTTGGCGATTCCTTTGGTATGCAGGGCTCCATTTTCAAATGGCTTGTTTATCCTGGAAATTATGATCCTTGTAATTATTTAATATTGGGGCCAATTGCACCAACACACCAGGAAACTACTGAGGTGGAAAAAACCCCTCCAGCATCTAAATGACTTTAGCATAAAAGACAATTAAAAAGTTTTGAACATCTTGTTTCAACCTTATTCTAAAAAATGAAACAGTCAGCCTTTCCCCTCTTTAATGACAAATCTTACCACTACTGGTTCCTAAAGTTGTAAAATATGTTTTCTGGGTAGGCATTGTTTTTCCTGGCTAGAAAGAGATAATAAAAAATCTTTAGTGTTTTTTAAGCTTTGTGAACTTTTCCCCCCTGTCTTGACATAAGAGGCTTCCAAAATACTAATCTGCAGCTGACATTAAAGTAACAGCCTTTTGAATCTCAGAGAAAAATATCACTTCATTCAATTGCCTTTTTTAAAAAAAAAAATAAATAAAAAAAATAACCAAAGCAGTAGGTTACAGTCATAAACCTAAAGCTTGGGGTTTTTTCATTTTGTTTTTCCCCTTCCTCCAGTTATCTTTTTGAAAACTTGTAGAAGCAAATGCTAGGTATTGTTCAGGCTTTTCTTAAAGAATGCCTGATAAGTCATCTTGGAGCATGGGCAAATCAAAAGAAATTTTTATAATAGCAAAATGCATGTTAATCAAATCCACACCGTGTTGTTTATTGTTGACTAATAATTTAAGAATAAATCTTCAGCACTCAAAGTGCAATTTCTTTGCCTAGGATGGCTATCCAAAACAGAGCTGAGTATTAAGTGGCATCTGAAGCACAATTAGCATCCACAAGGCACGTTTTTCCCCAGGACTGCAAAGAACTGATGCATCCATTTGGAAGTTTTGGACTTCTTACGTGTTCTTAAGAATTATTAATGTTGCAGTCAGTTCAGAACTTCATCTTCCTGGTAAACCCACTTGACTGTATTACCATAATATGTCTAAAAATAAATCCTCATCCTGCGTGCTCCCAGACTTCTTGTTCTTGTTATACTAAAGGCCTGCTCCAACTTAACTTCAGTGGCAGCTGGACCGAGCCTGGTGTTGAAGCTTATTCCTAAACTTTCTCAGACTGCAAACGTCCAGCACTGTCAGCTTGTTTATGCAGCTGGAAGTCTGTGTGGCTGAAAATGAATTCTACAAAATTGATGCTTTATGCTAAAATTCTAGTTAACTCAAGGAAACTTACTGCTTCTTTACAGACTGAAGGCTGGAATAGAAGTAAATTAGTTCTGAAGCAACTCCAGTTGGGCCTCAGCTGGTTAAGTGAGTGGATGTGCCACAGAAGGCGCTTGTGCTCACAGGTGGCCCTTAGCCCAGCTTGGGTTCTTAAGTCAGGCAAAAACCTTAAGCTCTAGTTCTTGAAAGTCTTTCTGGATAGATAATGCTAATGATGTGATAGGTTTTGAAAATTCAAACTAAACTCGACTTTGCATTTCTGCTGACAGATAGAAGTTTTATATGTTAATTGACACAGTTTTAATAATTTTACCTGGTAACCCGTATGTCTTAACTTGAGGAAAGATGCCAAGACTAGAAGCTGTTGCATTCATTTCTTGCTAGTTTGTGGAGTTCATGGTTCTGCGGTCGCTGTTGTGCAGCATAAATTATGCTCGTTATTCTTGCAGTATTCAGAAGAAACTGTAAAATGTGGACAGAAGTGGTTAAAGTGGCTTGTAAATAGTCAGACACCCAGAGTCCCTTACCTGCTCAACCCAGTTCTTATGCACTTAGGTAAATAAGTAGAAAGGCTTCTTGTTCAGGCTTGCTCTATGTGAACCTGACTGTTTTGCTTGGCTGGCTACTAGGTATTCTCTCTATTAACCTTGCCACCCTTTTGTAACTGGTGCATTTAATTATCAGTGGGATGCTTTAAACAGGTAGGGGGACTGATAAGAGCAGGTGATCTGCTTGTTGGGGAAGGTTGAAAGCAAGCATTGACATTTTGGCCTACCTGCTCGTCTTTGACAAGCGGGGCTCCGTGAGAAAATAACTCTGTAACTAGATAAGGTGCTGATTCAAATGCTGTTGTATGAAGCACCCTGGTAGCTGAGAACTTAAAATCATTAGTTTAAAAAAGAAAGAAAGGAGAAAAGAAAAGCTATACTTTTTTCTTTTCTTTCTTTTTATTAAAGGAGGGGAGGAGGGAGGACGGCAGGTCTCCCCCCTCTATCCCAATACATTGTTGGGTTAATGCATGCTTGTTTTATGATTGGAATACATTGTAGTCCGGCCACCCAGACAGAGGCATTGACTGCTAATATTAACCAAGAACAATAGTGTGGCCATACTGACTGCAGTGAGGATTACAGAACATAATGGGGCCTATCCAAAAATAATGCTAATACAGGACAAGCAACAGGAAGCAGCAGTAGACTCAGCATTGCTCGGCTCCCAGACAAACCATGGACTTACTTCACACAATGGCAACTTCAGCACATTATGTATTCACAGGATACTCATTATTCCAGCAGGCTTGCCAGATCAGAGATCAGCCTGGTTTACTGGATGCTTAAGCGTATGCATAGTTTGGATAGCGGTACTTTTGTGTCCTTCATCATTTGGCAGGACGGTGGCAGCTGCATCACAGAGAAGGTCTTGACTTTGGTTACTGGCTTGGCTTGTGCCAAGGCAGAATAAGGGGGGGAAAGTCTCCCCTGGAAGCTGCTAATATAGTTAAATTTGTTTTCACGTCTTCTCCTTGATGTGGCAATGAAGTGTTTGCTGGCACAAACAGCAGTGAAGGAACTACTCAAAATGAAGACTGAAGGCACAGCGTGCTCTGTTTTCATGTGGGTGTATTCTGATGAGGCTCTTGGCAGGGCTGCCTGCTTGAGGTTCAGCCTAGCTCTTGGCCGTGGGCTCTGAGGTGTAAGATTCTCACAGCTTAGACTTTGTTCATATACACAGGCCTGAGAGAGTAGCAGCTTTATAGGGTGTTGCTTTCTCCTCTTGTTGGCTGGCCCAAAGAAGAGCTTCCTGATGATGTTGCATTCAACAAAGGGCGAAGAGGGTTGGGTTGTTGCCCTCCTTTTCCCAAACACATCCATATCTCCTTTGGATGAGGAACCAGTTTTCTTCAGCTGCTTTGAAGGATTATCCTGTTGTCAAAATTGACTGGCTGTGCATGGCACAATGTCATGCATCCATATAGCGTCATCGAGCCTTGTCATGTGACAACAGAGGTACCCAAGTGAAAGTCCTGCTGACGTTTAGGGGAAGTGGGTTGTTTGGGTTTTTTTGCCTAGTCTTAACTCTGCTCAGAGATGTCCTCCTCCCTGGCCCTTGGGTACTTTGAAATACGCTTCAGCTTCCCTTTTCCCTATCTTACCATCTTCCAGCTGAAGGGAGGAGGGATTGCCGGAGCTCTTGGCAATTTGCTGTGGCCTGCTGTGACAGCGTGCCAGTCTCCTAGTCTTCCTCCCTGGGAGGCGGGCAGGGTACAAGAACCGTTCTCAAACTGGTCTTCACAGCTGTGCATGGCTGGCAAAGTATGAGAACATCGCTGGGCTTAACCTGCTCTCCTTGTTTGGCCGAGGAAGAGCAGGCGCAGCACTCAAAATGCAAACTTCCCACTGCATTTGTCTAGTCATAGTTTCACATGCTCAGCAAAGCTCTTGCATGGTTTAACCGCAAGGATAGGAGAGAAAGAAGTTTGACTAGTTGCAGCCTCTTTCAAAAAAGGAGGCAGTCCTTTTGCTAATGAGCCTGATGTTTTTAATCTTGCTCTATCCCACTGACTCGCAGAATGCCTTCAGAAGCCAACGTATAAAAACACATCTTTTGGCTGGATGTCCGGATGAGGGGAGGAAAGAAGGTAATCAAGCCAAGCACTTCAAACACCTTCTGCTTATCTGGAGCTACTAGTATTTAATTTCAGTAACCTGAAAAGAGGTTCCACTGCCCTTTCAGACTCTTGAAAGGGACAGTTTCTGATGGATTTCAGGGTCTTCAAAGTCTTTCTTGACTGGTATTATCAGTGGATCAAGACTAAATCGTGGTGTCTTGCATTGCCCTTGCACATTGGTGCTTTCCTTGATTGTGTTGTTTGTTTGTTTGTTTTTTTGAGTGTGACTGTAACCATTTCCATCTTCTCATAGCTTAACTCAAAGGAGTTGTGCTTAAATTTGACCATGCTGCCTTTCAGTCCTCTGGGATGATGAGACTGTGGATGTTCTGCAAAGTGTGCTGGCTTGCTGCGCTTTCAAGCTGCCTTTCCTCTTGAGCCAGAATCCCTGCCTTCTGGTCAAGCTCAGGTTTACAGTGGCTAATTGGGTGTGACTCTGGAAAGTTCACTGCTGCCTTGTTGCCTGGGATATTGCTTTGATGGAATAAGGTGCACGATGTGGAATTCTTCTGTCTGGATATATATATTTATTCAAAGATGGGCAGAGGTCATTTATGGGCATGGGAAAACTTAAACCTCCACGCTGTAAGTAGTCATTCCTGAGATATCTGAATCGTTGATCTATAGAGTGGGGATGATATGCACTTTAAAAAAAAAAAAATAATCTCAGCAGTGCAGTCTTTGCACAAAACTGGTTTGTAGGGGTTGTTTTTTGGGGGGGGGGGGGGGGAAGAGGAGGTAATTGGCTAGAGGTATGTGATAGTTGGATGGTTGAGGGGGGCTTGCTACTGTTGTGTGGCTATGCTGAGGCTGGCTGTGTGCCTTTTGTTTAGAAGTGTCCCGTCTTGAACCCAAAGTCTTGTCCTTTCTTTGCCTCGTGCTGAGAGGGACAGAACCGAAAGATTAAACTGCCAGTCTTTGTTTCCTCCCTTTTCAGGACAGCGATTCTTCATTTAAAATATTCAGATGAGGTGAGAGGGGGCACATAGAAACAAGGGAATTGCTAGGGTAGATCTATTTCCCCTGCATTTTATTTCCATCCAGTTAAGCAGAAGAGTCTCCTCTTTAAAGAAACTCCTGTGTGGTGTTGGAAAGTGGTCACACAAGTATCTAGCAACAGTAGCACTTAAAGCTGAGATTCGGCCTTTCCTTTCCTTAAGGGCTAGGTGTGTTGGTAAACAGTCCTGAGAACCAACTGGGAACTGTTGCTATGAGTTTAGACAAAATATCTTCCAAAACAATTATGCAAGGCCAAAAGGAAAACATCCTTAACTTTATTGGAAGTAGTGCTAGTTGCCATAATTCATTGTCTATATCATAATATTTTTCTTAAGCTTGTAGTAACATGTTGTGCTTGGGCTTCTCCGTGTTGGTAATTAAACCAGTGAGGAAGCACCCAAGATAGTGCAATCTGTAACTGTAATATGGCTTGGGAGTTCTATTCTGGTTTTGTTTGTTCAGTTTGTAGGATTTTTTTATTTCTAGTTTGTATAAGGACTTCGTAAATCCGCTTTAAGCAGCATTAAATGATTGTGTTGTGTTTTTACTTTCCGTTTCTTTCAAGCTAACAGACTTGGTCTAAAATAGTAACAAATAAGATGAAACTTTCATGAAATATTAACGAAAAATGGTTTGGGCCAGTGGAGCCTCTGCAAAGAAGTTTGGGCGCGTGTCTCAGCTTGCCCAGCTTTGCTTACTTTTGGAAGCATTTTCCCACAGTTATCAGTGAATTAAACGGAATCCTAGTCTGCTTTGAATATGAAACATATTTAGGCTATATTGCAAGCCGGTGTCCATCAAAAACTAGGTTTTCATTCGGAGGCTGCATGCTGTGTCCAGTCGTGAGAAAGCAGTGTGCTTCTACTCTTTTTTTTTCTTCTTTTTTTTTTTTCTCTCTCAAGGAATTTAAGATCTGCCTTATGTTTGCACCTTGTAGCAGCTTAATCTCAGAACCGTATTTTGGTTTCTGTTACAGAAAAGGTGTTAAGCACTGCAAACCACAAATGAGCAGACTGTGACCTGAGCACAGATACAATTAAGAAGAAACAAACCTTATAACACAGTTTCTATGGCAAAGCATCAAAACCCTTCATGGAGAGTTTTTGTTTGTTCTGTTATTGTTCTGCTCACCAGAAAGACGTTATATTCAATTACTTCATTTATAGTTATTGCTATACTTTTTACTTTTCAAGTCATATGTTTCCTAAGCTTTTTTTTTTTTTTTTTTGGAAGGGGTGGTGTAGGGTGTGTTTATTTTGGTTAGGTTTTGATTCATTGTGTAAGTTTGGGTATGGCTGGCTAAATGGCAATTTTGAAAGATACAGCCTGGATAATAATATCTCGAGTAGAGCTGGGGGAGGAGATGTTTTAATGGCTCTTGTTCTCAAGTTAGGATTGAAGATAAAGGTGGCTTAGATGTAAAAGCTGGCATCTTTCCAACCCATGGAGTCATTTGAGTTAGTTTATGCTTATGATTATTATTACTGGAGTGCTAGTGAGCTCACTGGCAGCTTAGTGTGTCTGTAAATGTGACACGGGGTGCGTACTGCGTCTTCCCTTTCCCTGCTCTTCCAAATAGTCTGATCTTAGCCTTTGTTTTACACTGCTTCTCTCTCACCCCACCCCCTTCCCATATCCCTCAGTTCTTCCCTCAGTTACCTGATACTTGTGGGAGCTGCGATGGCCCTCGTGCAGACAAAGCTTTCAAAGGGGGTGCTGAAAAGCCAAGTCCCTAGAGATTGCGCTGTCAAGGCAGAGCACAGTAATCTTAGCAACACTTCTTGCTTTCAGGATGGTTGGGGGAAGGGACATCAAGACTACTTTTTTTGAATTAAAATTCTTTTGAAGCAGGTTTTAAGGGTGAGGGTTTGGTTTTGGGGTTGGGGTTTTTTTGACGCTGCTCCGCTAGCATGGTATTTTCTATCTTCTGTGTGCAGTTCTTCCACACGTGCTTTATTGTGGCTGAACGGCATAGTGTCAAAGGCTGTACTTCCTGGTTAAGTACATAAGATGCATTAATGATGACAAAGATGAGCTATCCAAGGTGAAAGGTCTTCTAAGTCAGACTGGATAAGGTAGCTTATGGGGTTTCAAGAAGATCACGTTTGTCTCAAGTATAATCTATTACCTATTTATGTTTTCAAGTGCCCCATTTTAGGGCAGAGACCAGCATTTTTCTTTTTAATTAAAGTTGTGATACTGTGGTGTTCTTGTTTTTTAGTCATGTGTGGCTTTGAAACTAACTCTTAATCTCTTTTGCAGAGATCCTACACGTTGCTTGTTGAGGCATGGGATTACAATGATAACTCAACGAGTAAGTATTCATTCCACTGGTTTGCTTAGTTTGGACACCTTGATTTTCCCCTCTACTGAAAGGCCTTTGGTGGTCTAACCAGCTTACAGTGAAGTAGAGCATGAGGAGAGGGGAAAACTCTCTCCCAGACAATTTGAGCACCTACTCCAGGCTCTGCAGCAGCCTGTCCCCTCACATTGCCCGCAGAGGGTGCATAGCTCACTCACCTAGGCACCAATGGTTTGATGCCTAAAAATAGATGCTGTTAATTCCCTCTTTCTCCTTAGGGAGAGTAAAAGCCAAGGGGTTTCTTCAGGGATTTTTTTTTTTGTTGTTGTTTTATTTTTAATTAGAAGTGATATTCAGAAGCCCAAGTCTTGTTGACTTGGGAGCTCTGTATAAACTATGTCCTTCTCAAAATTGAGTATGCTGGTGTTCTTAAAAAAAAAAATAAAAATCTACATAAGACTTGGTATTAGATACCCATCTAATGACTGTAGATGAGAAACAGGAGTGACTACCAGGTCTTCCTTGGGAGTTGAATGTCTAAGGATTTACTTTCAGGGGCTGGAAAATATTTACCAGACACCATCTGGTAGAGCTGGCTGGAAATCAGAGGTGGGAATCTTTCGCCTGGAATGTCTTTGGTTGACTTCAGAAATTTTCTGCTAAGCTTTTCCTGTTGGCTAGAGGAAGCTGGAGTAGAGTCTCTTGGCATATGAGCTGTTCTGCTTATTGCCTACTGTTACTGAAGTCGGGGGACAAAATTGGCTCTATTTTCAATCTAAGGCTTTAATGTTGTGTGGTAAAAGCCACAGCAGAAAGCATGAATCTGAACTTATAAACTTTCTGTTAACACAACAAGCCTTTTTCTTCAACGTGGAAGAGACAGCACCGTGGCCCGTCTTACACAGATCTTATAACTGCTTCTTATAGTCCACTCTGGAATGGCAGGCGAGATCCACACAGGAATGAAATGAACTTCATGCTTCAGGAAAGAAAGGCCTTGTAGAAATGTGCGTAGTGCTGTGTGGTTTTAAATTGGTGAAGAGTACACTGCTTGGGAATGGCCTTTGAGTCTGGGGAACTTTCTGCACAGATCCACTCTTTAATTTTTTTTTTAATATACGTGGGACATCCTGTTAGTTCCAGAAGAGAAGCTGTCCACTGCAGATGACTCACGTGACCTGTCAGTTATGGCCACGGTTTGCTTTACAACTGGCCACGTTCAGTGCTGTTGCAGCAGCTGTGATTTCAGGCCCCACCCCAGCACAGTCATGGAGCAGTGTCTGGGAGACTTCTTGGCTCTTGACTGTGGAGTGTTTTACGGAAGAGCTGCATTGAAAATGGAAGATGCCTGAATTCAAAATGAAAGTCTTGTTTACAGTAGGATCTGAGAGTTTTTTCAGACTGGGACTCGGCCACTTTTACTATTATTAGAGCTCATCTTTTTTTCATGAAACAACTGCATTTCCAAAGCTACACAATGAACCCTTTCTTTGCTTTCATGTTCTGGAAGTACAATTGTCTTCAGACAAAATTGCCTCATTTCTCAGCAGTGCATTTTACCAAGTGCAGACATGTTCTTGCATATGTTCCTGATTTGCATTCCTGCGCTAACTTTGCTGTCACATATCCATCTGTGGGTCACTTCAGTCACTCTACTGCACAAAGCTTTTCCTTTGTACGGCATCGCTTTACTCACAGTCAGTTTTCCCACAGCTAAAGAGTAAGTCTGGAAGAACTAGTTAAGGAAATCATTAGAGCTAAACAATTGTCGTCATATAAACTGATGAGTATTTTTTTTGATGTCCAGGATTTTCTTGTACCCTAATTACCACTGAATTGTAAGGACTCCATGAGAGCGCTCTCAAAAAAAAAAAAAAAAAAAAAAGGGGGTTTGTAAGGCTTTGTGTAACTCTTCAATAGCTTCAGCATCCTCTGATCAATGCAGTCATTAGGAGATCCTAGAGTGGATGCTTCCTTCCCCCCTCTACATTCCACTCCTCCTACGTTCCCTTTACCACATACTCTCTCTTGTCTCACTTCCAAGAGTGGCTTGCAGTTAAATTCTGGCCCTGTTGAAGTTGATGAGAATCATGCTTTGTTGGAGCCAAGAGTCAACTTAAACGGTTTTCTTACTCTGATTCTTGTCTAGATGCCATCTTGCTACTGTCGCTTCATACATAAAGCTAATGGGGCTGACATTGCATCTCAAACTATGTCAAAGAGCTATTGTAAATTACTGGTATCGGTTGCATGTGAATTCCAGTCAGGCATAAGAGACTTCAGCACAGTGTAAACCAAGCCAGAGCTGGAAGTTGTCTGAAACAAAGACTTTTGAAAATAACTGTGGTGTCCTTGGCCACCCAAACTGCTTAGAGGAGTCTGGGATTTTTTAGTTGTTGTTTGCTTCCTGATGATGAGTAGTAAAAATTTCCAGAAATTGGACCGCTGAAAAGCAAAGGTGGACAGTCAAAATAGCAAATTTCCCTGTGCTGAGAACCTCCGATACAGTTGCCCACTGGATAAAAAGCCAGATTAATAGCTTTGAAGTGTAGCCACAAAAAGAGAATGAAAGCCAACAAACTCTGCGAGAGCGAAGCGCAGAGTGGAAGCTATAGATGTACAGAAAGCCTTTCTCTTCCACTTCATCAATTTCTAATTGGTTCATGTTTCCTCTACCCTTTCTATCAAAGCATGGGCTTCTGAGTCAGATGATGTCAGGGGAGTTAGGAAGATCGCTTTCTCTCAAGCCTGGCTGATTACTTCTTTTTATTTACTTAACCAGTCTGCTGCTTTTGGCATAGCTTACTATAAAACTTAAAGCACTGTTGGTGCAGGCTAAGAATGGAAGAGTTGTTGCAATGCCTTCCCCGAAGCCTGGGTCAGCACCCTTGTGTAAGTGCCTACTGACAGGTGGGAATAGGGAAGGGCGGAGAAATTCTTGTACAAGAAGGAACATGCCAATAGTTCATTGTGAAAACTCTGGGTTGATGGCTAATGGAAAGGGATCTTACTTGAATTTAAAGGTATGGTGGTAGCTTTAGAACGTGGATCGAATAAAAGGCATTTTAGTCGTGATCCGAAGGGGAGTCACAGCTGGTTTTCATCTGGGCGCTTAAAAAAAATAAAGTCCAGTGGACTAATAAGGATGTTTCCATTTGAATTCAGCCTGTGGTTAAGGGCTCAAAAGAGCTGGCGGCTGGAGTGAGATGTCATCGACATACAGCAAGGACACGCTTCCTAGTGAGCTGGCAGATAGGGGAAGAATGATAGAGCAGAGGAGAGAAGAAAGATCTCCTTTCCAAGGAGACTGTTTTCCTGGTGCCAAGGACTGAAATAGCTGTCAGTGGTATGTTCCCAACAGAGAACAGGAAAAGACTGGAAAATCAGGAATGAGTGTGTGTGTGGAGGCAGGGGGGTGGTTTGCAAAACTAAATGGAGTGTCATTCCCCTTTTCTCCTGCCACTTACAGGAGAAAAGGCTGGAGTTGTTTTACTCGCAAGAAACAGGATGTCTTTATGCACAGAGTTGGTATTTGGAGAAACGCATTTGCTTTCCAACTGTGCTGCGCTGTAGATCGGGGTGTAATCTTGGCAAGTGCAGCAAAGCCATCTCCAGCACGCATGAGTGGAACTCTAATCGCTTGACTAGCCCCATTCAAGGCGAATAGATATGCATCTGCTTAAGTACCTCTTAGAATTAGTCAGTAATCTTGTTGATGAGATCTAAGAGCCTTACACCTGCACAGTACAGGACATGATATTGCTCTGGATATACCAGTATGGAAAAGTCCTTAGGCATCTATATGACTTGTGAATGGCATTTAAATTAATAAAAGCCTCACATGCATTTGAAAGTCTTCCACGTAGATGTGGGGTTGGGGGCTTAGTGCCAATGAATAATCAAAACTGATTTAAATGGAAAATAGGATAGAACCAGAAATACCAGAAAGTGAATAAGAAGTTGTTGCCCTCAATTTCACACTGTAAACACTGACTGAATGCTGTAGTCTCAAGCGAAGAATACCCCCCAAAATGGGCAAATGCTTACAGTGGCTGGGTACTGGCGCTCTTTTGTGGTTATGCAGCAAGTACTTTGACTTCACTTTATTCAAAACTGCAGACCAGCAGGCAGGATCTTGTGGCAAATTGATAATGGGTATCATCTCAGGCTTGAGAAGTCTGCTTGGAAGTGTTTTGAAAGCTATGAATTGAAGGTCCTTAGCAATACACTTTAAAGTATTGTAGATTAAAAACTGCCCATAAGATGACACTTTTAAGCTTGATGTAGCTGCTTCTTTAGTCTTCAACTCTGCCTTCTGTAAAATCCCCAAAGTTTCTCTTGCAACTGTTAGAAGAACAAGCTGAGCATCAGTAGGTTTTAATTCTCAATGCTCGAACGTGGTAGTACTTCACATGCTGCTTTGTAACACATCATTGGCAAACTGCCTGTCTACCTAAAATTCTTCTGTTGCTGGATTATGCTCCCATATACAGAACAGTGTAGCCTGGTACTTGTTTTTGTTGTTGTACTAGGTCTGCAAGGATATTTTGGCTGTTTTATGATAAACTTTCACTCGGCAGTCAAGTGCTTGTAGCAGCAGGTCATAAGGCAGTGTCAGATCATTTAAGTCACAAGACCTGGACTACAAAGTGAAATACCACAGATATATACAATGTTCTGAGCTAATGTGAAATATTATTATTTCAAGCCATAATTTAGACAGTTGTAGGGCTCTAAAAGGCAGAAGATTTTTGTTGGACCTAAATCTGACATCTGAACTTTGAAACGCTCTATAGAGAGAAGGGGGATCTCTAGCCACATACATGCAGTAATTGAGTTCTCTGCTTCGAGCTCTGGTAGTCTTGAATTTTTAGTGTCAGCTAAAATCTGAAGAGACAACGTCTACAGTATTTCTCAGACAAAACCTGGGGAGATCACTGATACTATCTCAATGTCAGAGTCACTAGTTTACAACTTAGTGTTCACACCAGAGTCCCAGAAGGCTGCAAACCTTCTGTGGTGCTTATGTTCAGTTTGTAGACATTGCTTTATTAGGTTATTGTACTCTGATGTTTTCATAAATATTGCAGTTAAAAACAAAGCTAGGACCATTAACGGAGAAGCCTGGAAAACTACATTATGTACCAATCTATTGGAGCTCAAAGTAAAAACAGCTGGGTTTTCTTTAATCGCGAACTGTATGATCCTTACTGGATGTTTTTACAGTGCAAAAGAGATAAGTGATTGTCAGTAACCTAACAGTTTCTTTTGATTTCAAGCTTTGTTCAGTTTGATAATGCTGCATGTGTGTTTCACTTAGTGGTTTGTAGCTCCAGGGCAGCCTTATCTTACTCTCTAAAACAGAAAATTAATAAAACCAACCGGCTGCCTCAGACTCTTGCCTGCAAAGCTAGAGAGCTGCGATGTGGGAGATGATGACACCTAAACCAAGTTTTAACTCCAACATTTCTTCTGACTTCTAGATCCTGATCGCATTATTGAGAAGGCATCTCACTCCGGCATGATCAATCCAAGCCGTCAGTGGCAGACCTTGAAACACAATGCAGGAGCTGCCCACTTTGAGTATCAAATCCGTGTGACTTGTGCAGAACATTACTATGGCTTTGGCTGCAACAAGTTTTGTCGACCAAGAGATGACTTCTTCACTCACCATACCTGTGACCAGAATGGCAACAAAACCTGCTTGGAAGGCTGGATGGGACCAGAATGCAACAAAGGTTTGTGATGAATGCTTGACCCCTAAATGAGCAGTGGGCTTAGGTAGGATTTGGATGTATCGTGTCCAGGTTGCCATTTGGTGGTCAGTTTGTGTAGACCACAGGGCCAAGGACTGACGGGACAGTGACTAACTCTTCACGCAGAGAACTAGGGGCAGGAGAGGACTAGTTTCTGCCTTGTTTGAAAATCTTGGAGAGGTCTGACAAGTACTGGGCACTTAGCAGATGTGGATAATCAGAGAAAGAACACATCTTTGCCCTTGGGAAGAAAACCCAGCCCACTGACTTCAATGGGAGTTCTGCTGCTGACTTCAGAAAGGATTTCCCCTTTGGTGCAGAACTTCAAGACAAGCAGGAAGGAGAGACTTGCTTTAGAGCTGACCTGGCAAGTGTAAAGCTTTGGTGTTTAAAACGTCCTAGGCTGTTTGTACTACCTGAGATGATGTTTAATATGTTTATTGGGGAATAGCAACTTCCTAGATAATTTCAGGAGAAAGCAGGACTCTGAGTAGGAACAGACTATCAGCCTGTCTTGCTGACGGAGCTTACCTGAATTTGAATCGACGCTCATCTTAATATCCTGTCTGTGCAGAGCGATGGCTCAAAAGCACATCCAGAGTAGTTTAAAAGTTGCTTTGAATCAGAGGTAAAGGCCGGGAGAGTTGGCCAGCTCACCTGTGAAAGACAGAGAAAGGAAACCTGTAGACTCAAGTGTCTTGAGCTCTCTGAGGCGAGACCATTTCTCTTGCATAGAAACAACTCTGAACAGCATTAGGTATAATTCCTCTGCAGATTTCCTATCCCAGGGAGCCACCTACCTTGGTTTTCCTTCCAGTAGGATTGATAGGAGAGACTTGTTAAAACCTTGGATTTAGTAGGATTACACTGCTGGTTAGAGATTAAAACATTCCCACGAGTGTGAAGATGCAGGAAGCAGGCAGCATGCTGATTTTTTATTTTTTTTTTTTCTGTTTTAACAGCTATTTGTCGTCAGGGATGTAGCCCCAAGCATGGTTCTTGCACAATTCCAGGAGAGTGCAGGTAAATGCTCCCTCTCCCTCCTTGTTTTCCCCCACCTCCCAAAACAATTAAACAAGTGATGTTAAACACAACAGGGTTGGGGAGGGAGAGTTTTTGGAGTCATGTTTTTAACCAAGGCACATTATTTATGCTGCCTTGCCCAGAATAAGTGGGGGGCAGGCTTTTAATGCACTGATAATTTTAAGAAGCTTTTAGTTTGTGAAATGGTGGCACTGGTGGGGAGGGGAGTATGGGATAAATCATGTGAATGCTGCCTAATGAGCACTAACTAATTGTTCCTGCATAAATAGTGCAAATGTTTTCTGGGTATGTTGTCTTTTTCAACAGCCTGATTAATAGGCTTTTTTATCTACCAGCTGAAAGTACAGTGTGGCTTTTCTCTCCTCTTCTCCCTTTCACTGTTTCCCCCTTCATCCCTCCCACCCCCTGGTTTCTTCCATCAGTACGCAAAAGTCAAGCATTCTTTAGAATGAGATTAGTTAAATCTCTTGGTTCCTTTACCATTGTGAGCCAGGCTCCAAGTGCTGAGAGGTTAATGGCTGGGATGAAATCTTGTCAGTAGGCTCTGATGAATGCAGAATTTTGCTCCTGTGCTTTGAAGTCCGTTCTTGTCCTGGCAAGGAGACAATGAAAAGCAGAGTTTATCCATAACCCAACAATTAAATATTTAGAATGCCTCAAAATATACAAGATATATTTGCCTCACAAAGTCTTTTCCCTTACTAATAGAGGTTTAATGGATATTGAATGTGGACTTCCTTTATCAAAAAACAGGTTGTAAGTTGGTTCATGTAATCCGTAATCCTTTATCATATCTGTTTACATGAGACAGGGTTTCTGAGGTTGCAGAAGGTTGATACTGATCCTGGGTAGGAAGGGTTAAAAGTGAAGCTTGGGTATTCGCAAATAAAATGCAGAAATCTAAAGGAACAGAAAGTAATTTTTCTGCCCAACATGTATATTGATGGATTCTCTATTGCTGAAAAGTTTTGCATCAAGTGGAATGCGTTTCTTACTAGATAAGCTTAGTTCAAACAAGAATGTAATCTGAAGGTGTCTAAGACTATATAATATAAGAAGTCAGCCTAAATACTCACAGTGGTTCATTCTTTCTCTCTGCCCTTGTCACCTAGCTTCAAAACCAAAAAGAAATAAAAGTTTCAAGGAATGTTCTGAAAGTAGGAAGTAACTTCTCGTCCTCCATGGAAGGGATGGCAAAGTGAAAGTCAAGATGTAGGATGGACTGTTGTAGGTTGTTCAGTGATTTTTAATGTTGAGCAGCATTGATATAAGCTGGTTAACCCCAGAACACAAAATCTAAATCTTATTTTAATTAAAAGAAAGTCTAGCAAGTAGTAGGAAGTATCGGGGAGCCAGATGGTGAGAGGAGCGTTATCAGTCAAGGCTACCAGTGATTTGTGCTTCTGTCATCAGAATAAACATGCCTTATAGGGGTTGCTGTCTCCCAGTCGGAACAACAGGCTTTGTTTCCAGATTTTTTTTTTTCTTTCCTTTCTCTTTCTAAGTCTCTTACCTCCCACTCACTGCCCAGACATGCACTAGTGCTCTTATTTACTTAAGGTGCAACTTTCCCACACTTGATTTGCATAGTCTTGAAACAATGCTGTCCTTCTGGTGCTTTCAGATAACTTCTGCTTGCCAAGTTAGACCAATATCTTTAAAGTGAACACAGAAACAAGATTTTATTTTCTTTTAAGTTTTGATGAGTCATATAGCCTGTGTGTTACAAATGCAACAGAGTTTAAAAATAACATCCCAGCAGAAACTGCTCTGGGTTCTGGTACAATAGACAACTTGCAAACATTCTTAAAATATCCTTTTCCCTTTTGGTGCGAGTCACTTTCTTTAATGCAGGCCAGCCAACAAAACCCTATTTACTCATGAATCACTGTACAAGGAAAGTTTAACTTTCAGTTTCTCATGAAACTGCTGCATACATATTATTAAACAAGAATTATTACCATGAATCTTTTTCTGGAATTGATACCTAACTTTGTTTTTAAATGCCCATAGCCTTATCCAGTTTTGTGTTCAAATCTTTAAAGCTGATGTTTGAAGAAAGTCTTATCTTTGGCTCTAGAACTCATGGCTTTTTTTCTGTGTTGTTTTATTATTTTTTTTAATTATGTGTTTGTCTTTACACTTAAAGAAAAAAAAAAAAACAAAACCAAACAACTAAACCCTTTGATTTGTCCAAAGGGCGTAAAATTCTCTATTTGGTATTGCAGGTGAGGTCTCTTAGTTTGCTTGTGTGCAAGCTCACAGGCAACTTGCTTTGAATGCAATACAAATTAAAAGGGTATGCTGCTAAATTTTGATCTTTGTGCGTTCTTATTATATCCTCTATACAGAAGAATTTTCCAAGAGCTTGAGAGAGGTCGTTCTGTCTGATCTGGTTTTCTTTCATGTTCTTTGCACACAAAGACACATAGGTTGGACTAGCTTTTTTTTAAACACAAAAACTAATAAGAATTTCCCATTGACTTTGAATAGGCTGCTGTTGAAACAGCTATTAGGAAAAAAAAAAAGTTAATTAGGATGCAGTTTGTCACCTGAGATTTTTAGAAGGAAAGTCGGACTCGGCACTAGCTGTGTGTGATTACCCGATGGGTAGATCCTTTGAGCTTTTTCCCATGAGAAGAAATTGCCAATAGAAGAATGGTGGGGGGTTTTATAAATAGAAAGCTTAGCTGACTTCTGTACAGATGAGGTTTGTTTTCATAATTTAGTGACAGCTTAGTGCATAATTGCTGCTGACCAATTACTCTCAGGACCTGTTAATGTTACCTCAACAAACCCTTGCTGTTCATTTTCACTTGTTTTCCTTCTTTCTATCTATAGATCCACTTTAATTTGAAGAATGCTTGGGTCTGCCTTGCTAGGGAGAACTCAATGAGAACTAAAATGAGCTTTCCCTTAAGGGCGCTTTACTTCAAAAGAACATCTTTCTTTTAAGTACAGAATTCAGGCAGCTCATTGATAGTGGCAACAAATAATTGAATAATACTAAATTCTCCTCCAGACATTAAATCAAAGTTTCTCAGAATTGGGTATGTCTTACTTATTTTCTGAAAAGAGGTTAGCGTAAATCAAACTCTGAAATCCACTGACAGCTGATGTTTGAACACATGTAAAATCCTGATGTGTGCTATTTTCTTTTATCAATTCCTGTGGCCCAGTCCACGCTTACCATGTGTCTTCCCGTTCAGAATAAGGTTCACTTCTGATGGAGCAGAGACCTCCTAATGCTTTGCTACTGCCTTGCCGAGGGCTCTGAGTTGGTGTTTATGGTTTTGTTTTTCTTCCCGCAAGCTCGGTGTGGCTGAAATGCCTGGAACCCTGTATTCATGAGGATCTTGGGATAACTATTGTTCCCACTGACTTT
>VWZK01019594.1:277357-394138 GCA_013396935.1 Baryphthengus martii
CCCTGTCAAAGTCCAGAGATTGATTTGTAGTGTGCACCCACCCTCTCTGCCACATTTGTATGAGGCTCCAAAAGAGCATTATTGTGCTGAACGGCCTCATGCTGGTTCTCTCAGAACAGTTATTCTTTTGTCAGGAGGCCAGCTACGGAGACCTTGGCAAAACTACTAAAATGTTTGTTTACAAGAAACCATCAAACAAACCTTGAATAGCTTCTCCCCTCCCCTCCTCTTGCCCTCCTCCCCCACCCCCCAAGTCTTTCTCCAAGCTTTGGAGTTCCACGCTCACATCTACGCAGAGCAGTTCTAATGGGTTTTTGGTTTGTTTCCCTGTCACGATTTTTTTTTTTTTTTCTTTTTAAAATGAAGGTGTCAGTATGGATGGCAAGGCCAGTACTGTGATAAGTGCATTCCGCACCCAGGATGTGTCCATGGCACTTGCATTGAACCATGGCAATGCCTCTGTGAAACCAACTGGGGTGGTCAGCTCTGTGACAAAGGTATGCTAATCTTACAGAGAGCCAAGTGTAACACTTGAATTTTAACACTGGTAGACTTAGCAAGGAGACAGAGCACGTGAGACGGAGCGAGTGCGCCTCCTGAAACATGGTGGGAGTGGTTTGGGGTTTTTTGTCCTCCAGACTCTTTGCGTTGTCTCCTCTGCTGCTCTGGTGTTGTTACTGTACGTCCTTAACTTTTTCCTGTCCCACTCTTGTGCGCAGATGTAGTCTTAAAGACTCCAGAACAATGGAGCAAAGTGTGCCCATGGTGGTGTTTCTGTTGCTTTTCAACCATGGCTTTAATGCTCCTTGCCTCTTGCAGATCTGAACTATTGTGGAACCCACCCGCCCTGTTTGAATGGTGGTACCTGCAGCAACACGGGCCCTGATAAATATCAGTGTTCCTGCCCCGAGGGCTACTCGGGACAGAACTGTGAAATTGGTAAGTGTGTGACGCAGCTGCTGAGCTGCCACTTGGCAGTTAATTCGTGCCAATTTTAGTGGCTGGGTTTGCGTATATTTTATGAGATTGGGGAAAAGTCAGTTTCTAATGTGAATTACGATGTCAGGGCTAACTACAAAGATCCAGACTTGTTTGTTCGTGCTTCATCATGAACAGTTGGTATCTCTGAAGAGCAGCCTTCTGCTTGCTGGAGAGATCACTGCAAGTTACCTTGGCTGGCTCTGGCTCTGACTCAAGTGGGTCAGTTCTCACAGGAGTGCAAAACGTGATGTGTCCAGAGTAGAAGCGCGTGGCGGGAGCAGGGGGTGGCTGCGGTGCTATTGCTGTAGTCCCTACCGTCCTGTCCTTCTGTCCCGGTGCAGCGGAGCACGCCTGCCTCTCCGATCCTTGTCACAACGGAGGAAGCTGCTTAGAGACGTCTACAGGATTTGAATGTGTGTGTGCACCTGGCTGGGCCGGACCAACCTGCACTGATAGTAAGTCCTTTTAAAATTGTATTAAAAATGTACTAGTTTGCTGGTTTAGATCAGTCTTTCTAATCACAGAATCACTAAGGTTGGAAAAGACCTGCAAGATCGAGTCCAGCCATCTACCTAACATTATCATGACTACTAAACCATGTCCTGAAGTGCCATGTCTTTTAATCCCTGATAAAATTGCAGGGCAGCTACTTAACCTTTTCCAACTTTAGCATTGGTTCCTGGCAGCCATTTATACCACCGTGCACAATCTTCTCCTGTTCTTGTACCAAGGTTTTTGTTAAACGCCAGGGGAAAGAACGGCCAACAGCTTCTTGAAAGAAACAGAACACTGAATTTTTGTAGCATTTGGGCAAGTTGATTAAAATATTGCTTAGAAAGGCTTGCTGGATCAAAATTTGACTTCCACTTGCAGAAAGGCCACAGGTGTAAACTTCTTCCCCTTAGCTTTGAAGCCCTTCTCGCACTGCTGTTATTTCTAAAGGAGGCTTTTGCTGAAATCAGAGTAGACCTAGAAATTCCAAGGAGAAGTCCTGTTGCCTTTTTGTTCCTCAGGGTAAATCCCAGTAGCGGGAACCATTTATCACATTTGTCAGTTACTGACATTGCCTGTTGGGAACCAGAGCTAAGCCTCTCCTTACTCTGCCCTTCAGATATTGATGATTGTTCTCCAAATCCCTGTGGTCACGGAGGAACTTGCCAAGATCTCGTTGATGGATTTAAATGTATTTGCCCACCTCAGTGGACTGGCAAAACGTGCCAGCTAGGTGAGAACTGCTTTTCTTTTCATCCAGTCTTGCAGGGGGAGGGAAAGGTAAATGCAAGAGGGATCATAGTCCAGCAGGCAGGGGCAGGTGTTTGCAGGACTGGGGTCTAGGATGGTCTCAAAGCATCGAGTGGCTTCCTTCAGTCGTCGCTTTGCTGCTGTGCACCGGCAGCTGAAGGAAATAGTTAACTAAGCCAAAGAGACATACTTGAAACTGTACATGAACTGAAGTGGGGAGGGTGCATGTGTGTGCCTTCCAGTCCCGCCCCCACATGAATTTCTTCCTTTAGCCTGTGAGAAAGTTGCTGTATCTCTTCAGCCGTGTCAACTCCTCCAGACCAAGGAGTTCACAGCTGGGTTCCAAAATGTGGATGATCTCACGAAGAATGAGCTGTCTGCATTCTTTACACAACACACTAATCCTAATGACCAGGCTGCAGCACTCCTCCTTCAAAATGCTCAGTTCAGATGTGTGTGTGGTGGGGGAAAGTTGCTCTTAATGAGTGGCTGGGTAATTATCAAATAATTAGTGTAGCCTCTGTGTTCTAATTGCAGAGGAATTGAAAGAGACTTCAGAGACTGATGTATGATTGACTTTTTGTTCGTTCAAGTCACGCTAATCCATACTGTATATTACAAGTTCCTCTTAGATCTGAATGAGCTGCTGATTATTGCTGTGAAAACCAGCTGTAGGCTGGTTGTTTTTTTCTTCTCTCCCTGCACTACAAGCCCTGCATTGCCCATTCCCGTTGTTTTTTCAGATGCAAATGAATGTGAGGGCAAACCCTGTGTCAATGCCAACTCCTGCAGGAACCTGATTGGCAGCTACTATTGTGACTGCATTACTGGCTGGTCTGGCCAAAACTGTGATATAAGTAAGTGTCTATATCCTGAGGTTTCTTAAAGGCCAGTTGTGCGTGTATATGTATATAAGCCACTCAGTTCTAAGCTCAGATTTAACTACCAGGCAGAGCCCCAGCAGTTGATGTTTTTAGAAAGGGAGCAGTTGGTGTGGAATGAAAATACACGATTTTATCAAACTCATTAGTCCATAACATAGCTATATTCTGATAAAGTGACTAAAACAATGATGTGAAGTTTCACTGCCTCTAGTAGAAAAATCCTGAAAGGTTCCCACCCATTATAATAACCTTATCTCAAGGAAGGCATGCAGGAAACTTGACAAAAGGTTTATCTAGCTGCAATTTTAGAGAGACTTGAACTCTGTATCTAGTGTAAATATATTTTTTGCCTTCTAACCACACTAATTTTTTACAGATATTAATGACTGTCGTGGACAATGTCAGAATGGAGGATCCTGTCGGGTGAGCCACTCTTGTTTTATTTTGTTTTTCCTGAGACTTGCAACAGCAACTAAAACACTTGAGTCTAAACACAACTAGTGTGGAAAATAGCAATTAGCTGCTATAAATTGTCATTTCTTTGAGTTGGGGGGAGGGCCTATGTCATGTTATAGCATATCAGGGTATGTCTGTAGAACAGCAAGAGCGAAAAATATAACTGCAATAAATGACTCACTTTCACTGCCAGTGTCACCAGTGAATGGGCTGGTTGTGCAAACAACCTGCTGTAAATGTAGATATTCCACTTTGAAATGTGGATTAATGTATCCTGCCTGGAAATTAGTAATGGAAGCCAGTACTTGTGTGTTTGTGTGTGTTTTTCTCCCTAAATATTCTCCTTGCCTTGTTTGGACACAGAAAGAGGACTTTTAAAATTTTTTGGACTGTTGTCTGTCTTTTTTTTCTGTAAGAAAAATATATCAAGAGGGAGGAAAAGACTTTAACTCAAAACTTTCTTGTTCCTTCCCAGGACTTGGTTAATGGTTATCGGTGTATCTGTTCACCTGGCTATGCAGGAGATCACTGTGAGAAAGACATCAATGAATGCGCAAGTAACCCTTGCATGAATGGGGGTCACTGCCAGGATGAAATCAATGGATTCCAATGTCTGTGTCCCGCTGGTTTCTCAGGAAACCTCTGTCAGGTAAGAAGCATGGGTGAAAGGCAGGCCCTCAGCCAGTAGCGTTTCTGCTGGCAGTCTGGATCTGTACACTGAATGCCTCGCATCCAGTGAACCATAGTATAAAGTTGTACTTGATATCGCTGTCAGTCTGCCAAGAAAGTGCTTGATTAATATATATTGGGGAGAAAAAAGAAACCAACAAAAACACCCTGACGGGCTGCTGAGGATTCTTTTTGTTAAACAGGCTCGAAGTGTTCGCACATCAGGTTTTGTTGTGTGCCGACTATTAACTTTCAGTGGCCGTTTAATATCAAGTGCTGTCCACTGAAATGGTTGCAGTCTGTCTAAACTCTGTGCATTATGAACAATTCATTGAGGCAGCAGATAAAAAGGTCAGATTCCACAACAATGTCTGCCTGTCATAGTGAGGGAAAGCTATGATAAAACTGCTGTTTCACTCAGCTTTTCCCCCTCCTCGTTTTTTTTGTGTTGGGTTTTTTCCCCTTTTTATTTCCCTTTCCTCTCTCTGCACTACTTACAGCTGGACATAGATTATTGTGAGCCAAATCCTTGTCAGAATGGTGCCCAGTGCTTCAATCTTGCTATGGACTATTTCTGTAACTGCCCTGAAGATTACGAAGGGAAGAACTGCTCCCACCTGAAAGACCACTGCCGCACAACTCCCTGTGAAGGTTTGTGTCACCCCCCAGGTGAATGGGAACGACTGGCAACAGCTTCTGCCCCTCCTCTGGCTGGAGCCACAGTGTGGCTCTAATAGCGTAGCCACCAGAGTAGCTCTTGTATAAAGAGACTGAATTTTGCCCTCTGCCTTATTGGCCTCTTTTGTATGAGAAGATGAGTAATATTCATAAATATCAGCTATTTGAAAGACAGCGTTATGTCAAATGTGGACACACAGCAAATGGCCTGCTTTGCTGAATTTATTCCAGGCCATGGACGTGGTCCGGCAATCTTCAGATAAGATGCTGTGATTATTTTATACACAAACAGTTGGTATAGTCCTTTTATTTTAAAGCAGCAAGCCTATTTGGCAGTGCTGCATTGATGGTTGGAGATCTGAGTCTTTTCCAACCTAAATGATTCTATGATCTGCATGTCTACATGTCCATCACTGGAAATGAAAATGTAGCTCCTAGCTTAAGTGACCGAATAGAATGGGCAATCCTCACACAGGTCTCTGTTTCTTCTGCAGTGATTGACAGCTGTACTGTAGCAGTAGCTTCTAACAGCACACCCGAAGGGGTTCGTTACATTTCTTCAAATGTCTGCGGTCCTCACGGAAAATGTAAGAGCCAAGCGGGTGGAAAATTCACCTGTGAATGCAACAAAGGATTCACCGGCACCTACTGTCACGAGAGTAAGTGCTAAAAAGAGAATATCTTTTACCTTTCTTCTTGGGAAAAGATTTTTTTTTTTTCTCCATCCTTTTCTCCCAGACTGCTTTAAGGTTTCTTTTTTGAAATAGAGTGAACCTTGGAACTGCTTGAAGTTTTCATATCCCGCTTGGGCGAGGCAGATTGGAATTTGCTAGGCCTTGGGGAAAGTTCACAGTAATGAACCTTCTGGCCTTGGATTGTATGTTTTTAAAAACCTTATGTATACAAGGTCTGAGGTAGCTAATAGCAGGGTTTAACATGGATCTTAAGGACTCCCGGTTTGGTTTTTTTAATAGCAATTGTTGAGTGACAGGCTCGTCATTTTGTGCACTGTTTTTCAGCTATTTCTCATCTTGGTTATAACTCTTCCTCTCAAATGGGTCTTAGAAATGGAAGTAGTACTACATAGGCTGCAGTAAGAAAGTGACTTCTAATAACTGTACTTCAATATTTTCGTTTTTCTTTTTTCTCCTCTCTCCTCCAAACTGTTGCAGATATTAATGACTGCGAGAGCAACCCCTGTAAAAACGGCGGCACTTGTATCGATGGCATCAACTCCTACAAATGTATTTGTAGTGATGGATGGGAAGGAACATATTGTGAAACAAGTAAGTTAACCATTCTTTAGCACACAGAGAGAGCCCTTGGAAAAGCTTCACAAAGGAACGGCTGGTACCGTCTTTTAAGATGATAGTGACCAGTGCCAATTCAGCATAAACTCTGCTCCAAAGGCCACAGCAGAGAACAAGGTGTCCTTTTTTTAATTTATATTTTTCTCCCGATTCCCAGGCTTTAGTATCAGAGCTAAACGCAAGTTAGGAAGCTAGACTGGGAGTAGAACCTGGCTCTCCTACTGTTCAGTTTTCTGCTCTACCCTTTGGATAAGTTTGTGTAAGAAACCCTCAGCATTAGTACGCACCATTTCAGGAATGGCACATCTATGTATCACTCTTGGATTTTGTCAGTCGCAAGAATAGAAGAGTTGAGTGCTCAGTTCCTATCCCCTGACTGATTGGATAAGTTTATGTAACAGGCCTTTTCACATCTTGTTTACTGAAACAAGATGACAAGATGCAAACAAACTGAAGGAATGTGGTGGAATATTCTTTATCTCTGTGATGGCATTTAAAGCTTTAAATGTACTGTCCTAAGTGTTTAGAAAAATATTAGGGATGGGATACGTACCTTTCAAGCATTGTCAATTCTGTAAACGTTGCTCAGCTTGCTTTCCGTCCTTAACATATCTAGATATTAATGACTGCAGTAAAAACCCTTGCCACAACGGAGGAACTTGCCGAGACTTGGTCAACGACTTCTTCTGTGAATGTAAAAATGGGTGGAAAGGAAAAACTTGCCACTCCCGTAAGTTCAGCATTTCCAAAACGTAACAGGCATGCTCTGTTAGGCTGCTTAAACTTGTTGCATTGTGTTAAGCAAGCACTGGTATTAAGGGTAGTTTGGGTTCTTCACAGGTGACAGCCAGTGCGATGAGGCAACGTGCAACAATGGAGGAACATGTTATGATGAGGGGGACACTTTCAAGTGCATGTGTCCTGCAGGATGGGAAGGAGCCACTTGTAATATAGGTAAATATTCTGCATAATCACCAGGAAGCAGATGCAGCTGAATCTGTGACCTCAGTTTTTCCTCTTGGCTCAGTTTTGATGGCTTTCTAACAACTTAGCGGCAAACCTTGTTTCTGTTACAGCAAGGAACAGCAGCTGCCTGCCAAACCCCTGTCACAACGGTGGTACCTGTGTAGTCAGCGGGGATTCTTTTACTTGTGTCTGCAAGGAGGGCTGGGAAGGACCCACATGTACTCAGAGTAAGTCGTCTCCGCTTGAACTTTTCCAGAGTGTTGCACGATGAGAACATTAGCTCATCCTGTCGCCCTTGGAGTCAAGATTGAAACCAGAAGGGAAAGCTTGTTTGATGTCGGCTTTAGCATCACCTGAATCTTTGTTTTTAATGACTTTATGTGATAGAGCCTTGACCTGGGCATGAGAAAGTTGCAAATGAGCTAAGTGGAGACAGATGGTGTCTTGTTTGCTCCCGCATTCTTTTTTTCTACCAGCAGCTCTGTCTGCTTCCACTTCCCACCCTCCTCCCTGTTAGATTCTTTACAAGGATCTCTTCCTGTGTACATGTGTTCCACAATGTAGTTAACAAATTTTGCGGTAGAAGCCTGGAATCAATTTAGTAGAGAATTTCAGCATATTTTTGGTAAAGTTGAGCTAAGTCTAACAACTTGAGCATTAGGAGAAGTTTGATCCTTCTTTACTGACAGCAAGTCAAAGCCAAAGTCTGCATATTTAATGTTGTCTGTCTTTGCTTTGCAGACACAAACGACTGCAGTCCTCATCCTTGGTAAGTTTAACGGGTTTACCTTTCATCCTTTGTTTTTTTGGTGGTTGTTTTAGAAGTCTAGATCCTTTTTAGCTGTAGCAGATTTTTAACATATATAACTATTTTTCTTCACAGTTACAACAGTGGCACTTGTGTGGATGGAGACAACTGGTACCGCTGTGAATGTGCTCCAGGCTTCGCAGGTCCCGACTGCAGGATCAGTAAGTGTGTTAATGGCACCTTCCCTTCGTTCTTGTCTCGCCTGAATCTTGTTGCGAGACAATCATCTTAATTGAGCTAAGTGGTAGATCAGATTCACGATAGATGTCCTGTGTCTTCTGTATCCGTACCCAGATCCGTAGCAGATACGGGGAGGGCAGGAATTGCCTGAAAATAAAAGAAATGTTAAAGTTTGTTCAGCTGGAGCTGAAACCTCTTGGTTCAGCTGAGTGGGCAGAATGCCCCTCAGGGTAGTCTTCCCAGTAAGAATGTGTTTATGTGGCATAGGTTTCTGCTTGAGATGAAAGTGTGCCAGCCAAAAACCTTGTCAATTAATAATCCACCCACGAGCCCTGAGGTGATGTATGCACTTCCCTGTAATTTAATAATAATTACAGGTGGGAGGACACTAACACTTTTTCTTTTAATAACAGCCGTGGAAATAGAAGTTTCACAGTAGCAATAGAACAGGAAAGGGGTTTAACTTTGTCATCGGTTGAAGAATCTAGTAGGGGGGCAACACTGGAGTATGTCAAAGAGAGGAAGTGTGGTTGTGTGTAAGGAATGTGTCCTTGCCCTTGAATCGCTTAAGTAGCCATAGGGGTCAGGTTTTGATCTTTGTTAGTGGCACACAGCAGAAACTTCAAAGAACTTGCTCGGAGATTATACTGGTGCTGCTAAGAAAAATCTATCTCCAAATAGACCCTAGAAAATGAACACAAAGCTCCTGTAGGCAAATTTATTGTATGGTTGTTTTTTTCTGACAAAAGGATACTATAGAGTAACTATTTATTTATTTATTTATTTTTATTTCCTCTCCTTCTCATCATAGATATCAATGAATGCCAGTCTTCACCCTGTGCCTTTGGAGCTACGTGCGTAGATGAAATTAACGGGTACCGTTGCATTTGCCCACCGGGTCGTAGTGGTCCAGGATGCCAAGAAGGTACTGTGGATGTCATAGCTGATCACAATACTTGCAGTAAGATCTGTGCAATTGCATGTGAACACGCTTGTGGTTCTATGGGATTTTGAGGGAGTGGTTTGTTGTTGTTTTGAAGCAAGTATCTTCTTTCTTATTGAAGATGCAAACTCATCACTATGTTTAGATCAACTTAGGAAAGCCTGGGTTTTTTTCACTTTTTTTGCTATATTAAGTTTGTAATTCTGTTCAATCTCCCTTCAGTTACAGGAAGGCCTTGCATTACCAGTGTTCGAGTAATGCCAGATGGGGCCAAGTGGGATGATGACTGTAATACCTGTCAGTGTTTGAATGGAAAAGTCACCTGTTCTAAGGTACGGCTGTGCTCTGTGGTGGGTTATACCGTCTTGTCTCCTCTCACCAGTGGTTACTTACTGGTGTTTACTCTCTTCTAGGTTTGGTGTGGTCCTCGACCTTGTGTGATACATGCCAAAGGTCATAATGAGTGCCCAGCTGGACATGCTTGTGTTCCTGTTAAAGACGACCACTGCTTCACTCACCCTTGTGCTGCAGTGGGGGAATGTTGGCCTTCCAATCAACAGCCTGTGAAGTCCAAATGTAATTCTGATTCTTACTACCAAGACAACTGTGCCAACATCACCTTCACCTTTAATAAAGAAATGATGGCACCAGTAAGTAGCAGAACATAGCTCCCTGTGCTGCGGCACGCGCAGGTTTGCTGCCATGAGCAGGAAACAACTTTTTTGGTCGGTGAAAGTGCAGTAAAACCTGATGTTTTCTTTTTATCAAAGAAAACAGAAGGTAGGGAAGGATTAAAACAGACTCCTACCCTAAATGCTTTTGTGTCCAAAAACAAAAGGTGGTTTGGAGGGAATTCCGCCTCCTCTTCCCTTGAGAACTCTCACCTCAGGGTAAAAAAAAAAAAAAAATAAAAAAATTCTTATATCTGTGTATTCATGTGCTTACATATATATATATTTAAAAAAACCCAACACGTTTTTGGTATCCTCCAGGGACTTACCACAGAGCACATTTGCAGTGAACTGAGGAATCTGAATATTCTGAAGAATGTTTCTGTTGAATATTCCATCTACATTACCTGTGAGCCCTCACACTTGGCAAATAATGAAATACATGTTGCTATTGTAAGTATTCCTGGAATATTTTAAAATGTCTTAGTAGTTAATTGCTTGGATATGTGCACAACATGTGGATTTCATAAAAATCGTAATTCCTGGCTTTGTCAGCAGACCTTGTGGTTTAGTTGCCATCTCAATTCCCTTTAAAAATAGGGAAGAAATCCTGGTTACATGTGTGTACCTGAGAGCTGCCATCTGATAGCAACTCTAATAGGGGTAGTAAAACATTTTTCTGTTACACTCTCTTGAACACTGCTCTCCTGGGTTGGGTGTGTTTTGTCGTGTTTTTAAAGCTAGAGACAAAAATTCTGCATTATTAGTTTCTGCCCATAGCTGGGCTTTTTGTTTGTTTCTGTTTTATTTGTCCTTGTTGTTTTAAGTATTAAAAGTCCTGAGAGTCTTTAACTGATTGCGAAAGTTTATAAATAGCAGATAACCCATGCGTTTGATCTGGCATTTGGTATTAATTGGCTGACTTGTTCTGCAGTCTGCAGAAGATATCGGGGAAGATGAAAACCCAATCAAAGATATCACAGATAAGATTATCGACCTTGTCAGTAAGCGCGATGGTAACAACACGCTAATTGCCGCAGTCGCGGAAGTCAGAGTACAACGGCGCCCAATTAAAAACAAAACAGGTGAGCTTCTCCTTGTCCCCAAAAGTTTGCCCGCTTGCCACGACTAGAACAGCCTTTCCGAGTGAGTGAAGCTTTTCCCACTTTCGAGATTTGTAGCAAGTCTGCGGACCTCCTGGTCCTGTTAACTGGGAACAATAAGGAAGCTCTGCACCAGGATCTTATCACATTAAAAAAACAGAAGCTCCAAAAAACGTGCTAAACCGGTGGCCTAACCTGTTAAAGGGACTGCTGCTTTTCTGCACTCTTTGTGGAGAAAGAAGGAAGCAGAAAGCAACTAGCTGTCTCTGGAAGCTCCCCTGTATTTACCTGGCACTGCCACCGCTGTCCAGGTGTGACGAGTTAAATATTGTCGGAAATGTCCATTCATAGTGCCAGGCGCGTACCTGGCACCTTACTGGCAGCCACTAGAGGAGAGACAAGTGATCACAGTGGGTGTGGAGCCAGCTGCCCTGGGGGCAGGAGATGTTTCCTCTGAGCTGGGAGCCACGGCGGGGCAGTGTCACCAACCCTGTGTGACTCTTGCCAGCGATGCATGGCTCTGGGCACAAGAGGAGGAACATTCCCACGAGGGTTGTCAGTCAGTACTACCAGTCCTAAACTCACTTTACATGTTCTGTCTTCTGTAAGAGCCAGGATGATCCTTACAGTACCATCTGGACTCCAGTGGAAAAAAAAATTGGTTTAAGAACCAAGACTTGTTTTCTTTGTAGAAAGCCTGGACTAGAACACTTGGTTTGCAGCAGGGTTAACTGGTCTCGTATCTCTTCCAGATTTCTTGGTGCCGTTACTGAGCTCAGTCTTAACAGTAGCCTGGATCTCCTGCCTGGTAACTGTGTTTTACTGGTGCATTCGAAAGCGCAGAAAGCAGAGCAGCCACACTCACACGGCCTCTGACGACAACACTACCAACAACGTAAGGGAGCAGCTGAACCAGATAAAAAACCCCATTGAGAAACACGGAGCAAATACAGTCCCAATTAAAGACTACGAAAACAAAAACTCCAAAATCGCCAAAATAAGGACACACAATTCTGAGGTGGAGGAAGACGACATGGACAAACACCAGCAGAAGGCCCGATTTGCCAAGCAGCCAGCGTACACTTTGGTAGACAGAGATGAAAAGCCCCCCAACAGCACACCTACAAAACACCCGAACTGGACAAATAAACAGGACAACAGAGACTTGGAAAGTGCACAAAGCCTAAATAGGATGGAGTACATTGTATAGCAGACAGTGGGGTGCTGCCATGCAGGGCCTTTACGTATCATTATAAAGGCACTCAAGAGCTTGTAGTTCTTAAACTGTTGTGTAATATTTGAGTCTAAGGCTATTATTTACTTAGAATCCCTGTGTTAATTTAAGTTTTGACAAGCTGGCTTACACTGGCAATGATAGTTGCTGTGGTTGGCTGGAATACCAAGTGCTGCATTTCACATCTATGCAAAACTAGTCAAAAGTGCCCTCCTGTAAATTCAGCTGTAGCTGATACATCACAGAAACGTTTCGTAAGGTATTACATAGCCTTATTGCTCTTCCTTAGTGTTAATTTTTTTTTTTCTGCCAGATGTCCCGATTTATACAGTTCCTTTCTAGAATAATACATTTTATTTATATTTATTGAATTTGAGTTTTTTGTATATTGGTTTTATGGTGACGTACAACTAGTTCTGTATTTGAAAGTGCCTTTGCAGCTCAGAACCACAGCAACTATCAAAAATAAGTTTATTATTTATTTTTTTATTGTATTTTTGTTGGGGGCGGGTGGGGGGAACTTGTCAGCAGTTGCTGGTAAATGAAGAATTTAAAGAGGAAAATGTGTCAAAAATAGAAGTTTGTATAGATATGTAAATAATTCTTTTTTTATTAATCACTGTGTATATTTGATTTATTAACTTAATAATCAAGAGCCTTAAAATATCATTCCTTTTTATTTATATGTATGTGTTTAGAGTTGAAGGTTTTTGATAGCATTGTAAGCTTGTGGCTTCTCTATTTTGAATTTATTTTCTTGTTACATGTTGCCTATATGCCAAAACTAAGGTGTTCTAAAATAGTTTATTTTTAATAGGATAGGCTTTCATGCCTTGATGCTGGTTTTTGTACAATGTCAAACATTTGAAACACCTTCCATAGTATCATCACTTTAAGACTATTTGTAAGTACTGACTGAGGCAGTTTAGATAATTAGACTAGGAAATTTTTTTTTGCTGCTTTAGACTTGAAAAAAAAAAAAAGAGTGACAGGCAGATAATCTGCTAAGAAGCAGTTTAAGGGAACAAAACTGAGCTATTACTTTATGTAGATGAAATGTGAGTGGTTGCATGTAATTAAAATATCAAATTAAGTGTGTGAAGTTGGAAACACAGCAATCTTATTTTGTAAATTCTAATTATTTTTTTTTTCTCACCATGAATATGTAATACTGAACCACTTGTAGATTTGACTTTTTTTTATAATCTACTGCATTTAGGGAGTATTCTAATAAGCTAGTTGTTGAATACTTGAACAGTAGAATGTCCAGTAAGATCACTGTGTAGGTTTGCCATAGATTACACTGCCCGCCTTAACAAGTGAGGAAATCAAAGTGCTATTACAACGTTTAAGATCAAAAGGCTTATAAACATAGTAATCTCAGTGGTTAACCATTGAGATCATGAAGATACCTTGTATTGTGATATTAGTGTTATATGAAAATGCATCTTTGATGTGTTGTTCCTGGCAATAAATCTTGAAAAGTAATATTTATTAAATTTTTTGTATGAAAACATAAAAGAGCGTGGAGATTATTGAGCTTGGAGCCACTCCTGACTAGTGAGCTGTGCAAAAACAGTGGCAGGTGCCTGTTTATGTTTCCAAGGCCTGCCGCTGATTTCGGTGGAGTCAGTTATTTGTTAGATGATTACATGTTCCCCTCTGGCTCTGCATCAGAATGAAGGGGGCTGAGAGCAGCGTGTCCCTTGTTCGCAATGTCTCTTGGCTGATGTACCTCCCTGCACTTCTAAGAGGAGGAGGATGTGACTGGAATTGTGCAACAGATTTACTTTGCATGGGCCAATGAGCTACCACCAGATAGTAACCAAATCTAAGTAGCTAGGCAAGATACAAACTGCTGACCCAGATGGGAAAGGATCCACAGATTATACTGATCTTTAATGGGCATAAAAGTGCTTTGTAAAGCATAAAATAAACTCTTAAAATATTCAGCAAAAGGGCTTTTAGTGCTAACTAATACAGCTCCTCCTTCCTACAAAGGGTGGTGTGTGGGGAAGGTGTCTGGTCATCTACTCTCAGTGTAGCCCATTTTCCTGATGAAGCTATAAATTTGTTTTGTTAAGGTGCTAGTACAAACCTGGAGGAACAATTAACGTGTAACAAAGTAGAAAAAGACCAGAAAATAGGGTCATGCTATTCAGTCAAGGTTACTTCAGCTTAAACCAACCCGCTGCAAGGTCAGGCCTTTTCATGCATATCTTGTTTGTAGTCAATACAAGTATTTTATATAAAGATTGCTGCGATATGAATTCAATGAACACTTTAAAAATCTGATAACAAGATATATTCTGTTCTGTACCTTCTTCACAGCTGTCTAAAAAAAAAATGATAAAAGCTATTTAGTGTTACTTTTTATTTCAAACTCACTTTAAAAGGAGGTTCTTAACTTGTCACTACCCTGCGGTGAAAGCAGGGGGCTGCTCTTACTCTTCACAGTCCCATGTCACATAACTTCAGGACTAGAGAGTCATCAGTTTACTGCCTGCTGAATGGGAAGTCAACAAGATTAGCTTCATCTGGCCACTTCAATAATTCCTCATCAGACAAATCCCATGAGTATTTCTTTCCCTTTGTTCCCTGACTTGTACAATCTGCAATAAAGCAAATGTGCTGTGTCTAAAAAGCCACTTAAAGACAACAGAATCTTTCACCTGCCTCAGAAGTACAAAGCAAGGCTATTAACTGAATGCTTTTCCATACTTTTAATGTTGAAGTAACCACCCTCCTGCTGTTTACTGTTCATGAATTTAATGATGCAGAAACCAACTACCTCTTCTGAAACATTTATACCTGAATTTGTAGGAATAAATCCGAGAAATAGGGCTTTTGCTAGTCCTGGGAATATGTGACAGGCTACTTACTTCAAAATTTACCAAGGCAAATTCTAATGAGAGACTTTAATCATTTAATATAGCGACAAAGCTGTTTAGACCTCTGAAGTCTCAGTGTAGAGCAAAACCTGCATGCCTCAAGCTTCAAAATGTGTCAAAGCCTTGAGCACAGTGCATTAATGTATTTATTTTCAGCTTTTCCTGTGCTACAAAGCACTGTATTGACCATGCAGAGGTTTAGTTACTGCAGAGTTTCTCCATGCACAACCTGTTTTTCCCATATAATTCATTTCATCGCTAGCCCATAGTGTTATAAAACTGGAGCCATGCAAATTGTACAGGGGGAGGGAAGAGAACTGTGTGAAGTTGCAATCGTATTTTTAAATTATATCATCATATCTCAGTGGTAGCTTCAAAATTTACACTGGTGGATATACACAAAACCAGTCTTCCAAAGCCCAGAACCACCACCAAGCTGGGGGGGTGGTACACAGAGTGTTTTCCATTGTCAGGAAAATACAATAGCAACGTCAAGTTTAAGGCTTTCCCGTTAGAACACCAAGGCACATTTATTTTTGTGGAAATTGTACTTTTCCAGTTCACTGTTTACTACTCTGGGAAGACACATTCTGTTTAGTCAGGAGAAGTTTCCTGCTGCTTGTGCGTGTTTGTTCTTTGGATCCTTATTCAGCTAAGAACTGAAAAATGTGTGCTTCCTGAGCTGCCACTTAAACACAGGAGCTTTAAAAAAAGAAAATGGTAAAATGACTCCCCTTCACACCCCTTTGCTCTACCGACAGCTAATTGAACCTGTCGGATCTGGCTTTGGTTCAATCGAGCTGAAGGCAGCCACATCAAAGCCGCTGCACCTCCGCATGGAAAGGGCCCATCTACCTTACGGAGAGGTAGCCGGCGAAAAGGCGCTGAGCGCGCACCTTACATCAGCCTTAGCACCAGCACGGTCCTGTCACTGGGGGAAAGCGCCTTGGGAACAGCTATTTCTGCATTGCTAATAGGGGCAAATGACAGCCAGCGAGAGCTTATGCCTCTGAGGCCGAGCAAGTGAGCAACAGAAACCAGTTTAGGGCCTAAACACGAGGAGCATATTCAACCGATGTTGCCGATGCAGCTATTCTCTCCACTTGTCCTTACAGCAGCTGGCACACCCGTGCAGCAAGAGTTAATTTTTTATTAGTGTATGCGAAGATGAGAAGTTCTGACAAAGGAAGTACCAAATTCAGCCTTTTCCTCCCTAGAAAATGGAAGTGATTGCATAAGCCCCCCCTCCCTTTCTAAATGGAGCGAGAATATTGAAGTATATTTAAGAATCTGTCAGCTTCCTCTTTTTCAGTATTGACACCAGTGGCCAGCAGGATGACTGCTCAGCAGGGCACAGTTAGTTTTCAAAGGTTAGCTATTGTTCCAAAGAGGTAAACAAAACCACACTAAAATGGCTGTGCAACGACTAATTCCCATTTCTGTGGGTGAAGAGGAGGAAAGTGGTGAAGGTTGTGCACGTTCTGCTGGCCAGTGGATGGAGGTTCAGCAGATGGCTTACCTAGCACCGGGGCAGCAGTGGAGCGATGCGGTATCAGACAGGGCGTCAGACTGGAGTCCCAGCCCAGATCTTCCAGTGAGCGCCTTCTCTGTGATGTGCAAATTGTTTCAACCGGTTTCTCTACAGGGTGGAGAAATACATCTCTATTCTTTTCATTCTAGCACTATGAGATCATATTAATATTAAAAAGGGGCATGCCCATCTCTAGAATTATAGCTCAAGACACTTTTCTTTAAAGATCTGATGCATAAATCAAGAAGATAATTATTATGGCAGCAAATAAAGCAGTTATGGAGCTAGATTACCAATTCCTACTGCTGAGGTTCTATGTCTCACCTATACTAAAGGATTTATCTTTGACAGAAAGGGGGAAAATCAGTTAAATTCTCCTTCAAAAAAGGTGCACTGTCAGCTCTCATGGGAACCAGTTCCCAGCTCTGGAATGATTTAAGTGCATAGTAAAGGAGGTAGGATGGTGGAGGTTAATACCCTGGACAATTTCCAGGTTACAGCTGAAATGCCCTGTGACACTACATCATTTTCACAACTCTCTTATGACTTCTCAGCCCAAGCCAACACCAACCAAACAAAGAGTCCCCATCTAATAACGTCAACTTATTGCCACTGTGGAAAGGACAAAGTCACGCACTACCAGGTTCCATTTTAATTATCTGGGAAAAAAGAGTGAACAAATGGGTGAACTGCATTTAAAAATACTTGAGTGAGTCAATGAAAGAATTTGCAGTACAAGTTTCCTTACCCAGCTTGCTTTACCTTGAAGAAACTGCTTACCCTCAGCGCTGCCCCAACTGTCAAAATAAGCATATTCATATCCCTCCCAGGTTCAGCTGCAAAATGCTTTGATATCCCTTTGATGAAAGGCTCCGGGTGCTGCTATTCCCTCGTTCCACATCTGCTTGTTCACATAGGATTTTGGATGCTAGTTAATGCTTATTAGAGAAGAAAAAAGCAGAAAGCAAAGAAGTGAGGAGTGCCTTTTACTAAAGCTAATTTCTGAGGCCAACCCACACTTCCCACTGCTGGCTAAAAGATACTTGATACTATTAACTCTGTTTGCTCAAGCCTGCATTACAGTGTTTTAATACAGCATGAAACCTTTTCTTAGATACTGATACAGCCAAGGAGGTGACAACTCGTAACATGCCATCTGTAGCCTAAATACACGTTACATCTTTCTTATTCCAACTGCAAATAAAATAATATTTCCTCCACCTTTTTCCTTAAAAAAAAAAAATCCATTTTCCAGGCAAAACGCAGTGAGATGACGATATAAAAACATCAATTAAAATTCACCAATGCGACCTGCATGCAGAGTGGCAAGAGGGAAGGAAGCTCACACTGACAAAATAAACACCTTCAGAAAGCTACTTAACACCTCACTTGGTCAAAACCTTCTGCAGCAAGGAAAAGTTCTGGTTCTTAAGATTTTTCTTTCTTTTCTTTTTTTTTTTTTTTTGTTGTTGTTGTTGTTAAAAGCAGGTGCTCTTGAAGTTGTTCCAGTCAGAAATTCCACAGAAATGTGGCTCCACAACCATAATAACCCACTAACGTATGCTCTGGACACTGGTATGCAGAACTACAACCCGACAGGTAATATCAAAACTAGTACAAAGTTTTTTTACTCAAAATAACTCTTAAAACCTTCCTGCCGATCAACACCGGGCAAGGGAGGTTTTACATCAGCCTGCTTCCTCTTTATAAATAAATACGTAAAAGGCTGGTCTAGCTTTTGATGTGTGTTTAAACACAAAAGTTCGCTAAACAAATATTTTTAACTTCTTTGATGTAAAGAATAATGGAAATGACAGTCTGCACACATTAGAAAGTGTTTGGCTAGGAAAGGACTGTTTCGCTATCAGCAAATAGCACAGAGCAGATTAATCAAATGATTCATTAAAAAAAAACCAACAACCCAAAGCTAGCTTGTTTGGAATAGACAGTTATTTCTCCATAAGACAAACATGTATTTTGCAATGCGAGCTCTGTGTTGTGGGCTTTAGCCAGTCTCAGATCTATACATATTTCAGAGGAGTTCAAAGAAGCTCTGAAAATGAAAAAAAAATTTAAAAAAATCAACATAACAAACACATACAAAAGGAAAAAACCGAACCAAAGAAATGGTTTCTGTGCTTCAGTGGCAGTTTCAGAACAGAGCTTTAAATATTTATTACTTCTAACAGAGAAGTATGGTAATGATGCTCAGAAGAAAACACATACTAGAAAGCCACAGCCAAGACTTGCAAAGTGCTGATTTTACCCCAGCTCAGTTTCCAGGGTTTTTTTTGTTGTTGTTGTTTTTTTAACCTAAACCTGACTTAGGAAATCAGGCTTGAGGTTCAACAGCGTGTCAGACCAAACCTCTGCCAGTCATCTGAGTGCAGGTGGATTGTTGATAAAGAAAAAATGCAAAGACTGAGAAGACAACCTTGGCCTTGAAGCACAAAGATAACAGAGACATACGGTAAGAACACAGCCCGGATGTCACAGCATCACGTAAAACATCCACCAAGTTTGCAAAAGAGGAGCTTTTACAATAGTTCTGCACAGACAAAAGAAAGAACAGTTTTGAGTAGTAACACCACCTAAAAGCCAGAGATGACCATGAACTTCAAGCTTTTTCCCTGAAAGAAGCCAAGACAACTTTTAAAAGTAACTATGCCCTATCTACAGAGCTACAAGAGCCTAGGAACCTAACAAGTCAGGAAGTATAGTAAGAGTGAAGGGAGTCTGCACTTTTGAGAAAGTCCACTTGTACTTGGTCTGAGTCTCTAGGCTCTAACGCCTTTGATTGATCCAGCCCTACATTTCTTAATGTTGCACAACCACTGCTTTAATAGGAGGATGTGCTCATGCTGTCAGTGAGGTAATGAAAAATAGCATTTTAAGTAACACAACAAAACATCCCAAAGGAAAAATCAAGTGTTCTTGGCTACACAGATGATAGTTTTATCTACCTAAGCCCCCTATAAATGTACAACATCCATTTGTAAGGGTGCAAGCACATACGTTATTCAGTTAAGAGTAAAACTTAATTACCATTATAAGGTTGAACTATATATAGTAACAGTCTGCAATAAAATAAAGTATAAGTGGTTGCCCTCTGCTTTCTAATACTTGAGTTAAATGGATTAAGAGAGGAGAGAGGCAAGAAGATGGGAAGCTACAGAATCCCAAACTGATAGCAGTAAAAGTTTTGAGCGTGCCTGCTCAAGATCATCCACAATTTTTACAAGTACAATCAGTGTCTTCATCAGTTTGCAAAGGCAAGCGTAAGGTCTTTAAGGTCTTTTTCCTAGCCACAATGAAAAGAAGTGACTGAAGTCATTTCATAAATTCAGCAAGTGTCTGTTAACTGCGTAATCATCTAAACCTCTCCTGTAGGAATCTGTTACAACATCATCACAAAGATCTAAGGAAAAGTAAAGTAGAAATAACAGAAATTTAAAAGTGCAGTCTAGAACATATACTGGTACGATTTCTTAGCAATTTATTTGCCGCAAAAAAACTTCAGGAAGCCACTCAGAAAATCTATGCTAAGACTTTAATATAAACTATCAAATTATTCTATTTTTATTACTCTTATTTTTCTTATAAATACTTAATTAAAAAACCCTTACACCTCTTTTAAGTCCATCAAAAAGCTGTTTTTTACTCCCTTCCTGGACCAGTACCTCAAGTCCATACAAAAGACAACAGTAACCATACCTCAGGCCATTCTTCCTCCAAACCTGGCTTCATTTGCAGCCTCAGATTTGCGGTTACTAGGACAGAGCTTTCTGCAGAGCCCGAAGAGCAGTAAGCATTAGCAACCTTATTGCAAAGCACTGTGAGTAACGTCACGCAAATGGGCTGAAAGAAAAAAAAGAGAAAACGTCTTCCAGCAGGCACGCAGAATCTTCTCATTTATAACAAATGCAGGAATTATTTAAAGCATAAAGATGCCATTCTACTGACAGGGTCTTGCTGTCAATAGTTGAGTTCCTGCCTCTTGTAAGGACCCGAATTACACTACCAACTCTGCTGCTTATAGGATGTCAACCTGCTTAACCTAGATGAAGATATCCCCAGTGCTAAGTATACGTGAGTAAGATTTTTCAAAATTACTTCACGTAAAATGTCTGTGGTCACACTGGTTTTAAGGGAATGATGAAAGAAAAGAGCTTACAATTTTATTTTAAGTATTTAAAAAAGATAAGCATGAAATAAAAAGTTACATTTCCTTAGCCCATTAGCACGTTACAAAAGCAGTACGAAAAAGCATCGTGCAACTCAAAATTACCTCTACCTTAAAACAACAAATAACTCAAGTACTGCTAATGCACGAAAAACAGCGGGTTGCTCTTGCACACAAGTAAGGCCTGATTTTGAAACATGCACAAAGATGGAGGTGCAGGTTTACGTCTGAACTTTTCCCACCAGCAACGTCTGCACAGCCAGGTGACTGCACATATAAAACCAGTCTTCATGCTGCCCAAGACCAAATGCATAACCACTTGTACCCACGACTCGGCTTAGAAAGAAGTGTGCATATCAAAACTGCACTAGCAGAAACTAGAGTTATTTTGGAACCTCACTGAAAAGGTGGGCCTTAAATTACCAGTAACCACTGCTTACAGATTTATATGAAATAACCTCAATATGCCTTAAAGATCATGTGAATAAACCATGGACTTGCTAAAACAGAGAGAGAAAAGATTAATTTTTACTAAAATAAACTATGTTCGGAAACAAGCAAAACACTCAATAAGGGCAGCGGCTAACAGGTCATGAAAGTGGTTTTCACTTTTGCTGTCATCAGCTGATAGGACTTTTAAATTGTACTAAAACATAGGCAGATCTAAAATTTTGCTTCGTAAACATTATATATTTTTCTTTCTATAAATACTATATGGGTTTGTATAATATTAATTTCTAATTCCTAGAAACTTGGCAGAATTACCTTCATTACTGTTCCAAATGACTAAGATACTTAGTTAACTAGATTTACTTAAAAAATTTATCCAAGTTTGACTTTTAAAAATGATATTTCATTATTTTAAATTGCTTCCTACTTTTTGCATATGCTTTCCTAACACAAATCTGTCTGCCCACCCATGCCATCAAGGTGATATTTCAGACTTCAGGACTTCTTAAGCCTTCGTAGTTTTAACTTCCCGAGACCATTTTCAGCTTCTTTTTTTCTTTTCTGGACAAGCTTCTCCGAAGACACGGGCCGCGGTTCTAAACAAGATGATGGCATCGCAGGCAATTCTTCAGCGGTCTTGCTTGGCTCATTTTGGCTTGTCTGCACTATATTGTTCCTCACAGAAAGAGGCCTGGAGAGGGGTTTTCTCAAAGTTAGTAATTCCTCATCAGACGCAGTCTTTGTCATGTCTTGTTTAGAAAACAACCTGGAATTAAGTGGGGTCTTTTCCTCCAGGAATGGACCTACGCGATCATCGTACTTTCTCATTTCTGTATTGCCAGGAATTAAAGGAGTCCCTTCAGAGGATACTTTTTTGAAACGCTCTAACTTCTCTTCTGAACCACAGCTCTTTTGTTGAGCCTGTGTTTTGGTGGCTTTTTGACTTTGTTTTGGACCTAGCAGTGCTGACTCAGAGCTACACCAAGAGTTCTCGCTTAGAAGACTTGACTTCAACCACTCCAGAGAGTGAGGTTTTTGCTGGCTGCTAACATCATCTGGCTGTCTTTGATTAACATAATTTTCCAGCTCTACAACAGGAAGCTCCAAGTTGCTCTCAGCTGTATTTATGCAGTCCTTTAGAAGCCCCGTACTCCTGCATTTCGCTTCAGATTGAGGGCCGAGAGAACTCTGACAGTCATTCTTTCTGTTCCCCATCTGCGAGTTTACCGAGCCAAGATACACTTTCTTGGAGTCCTTGCTGATTTGAGGTTTGCTTGTGCTAGTTTTCCTTGTTTTTGTCCTTTTCACACTGCAATAAAAAGGAATTTTGTTTTTAAATTAAAAACTCTGAAACGCCACTAGGGTAACCCGATGTCTGAATGTGGAAAAAACCCCTGTATTTCATCTTGACAAGCAGTAATGTTTGTCTAGTGTGGATAATATCCAGTGTTATCCATCTGATTTTCCACTGCACTAGGGGAACCCTATTTAATAGTGACTAAGCCATGAAGGAGTTCACATTCTATTCCAAGAGGCAGAACTGGATTCATTACAGATGTTAAAGGTCAACACAGTCTAAGTCTATTGAATTCCTTCCCAAACTGGCTAGATAAAACAGTATTTCATAAGGGCCTAAATAATTTCAAGCCATTCCCATATATTCACATGCATCACGTATATCTAAAGAAAAGAGGGGGGCAGGCAGGGAGAGGTGGCGTGCGCATCTCGGTGTGAGAATTTCTAATCTCTATTTCAGAAAGTTCCTTTGGAATTTTTCCCAGGCCATTTCAAAGCAGCACTTTAAAGTTAACCACTACTCATCTAGCATCAAGCCTGTGCATCTGGGAAGGACTTGGGTAATGCAAGTAGATGATACTCTAAAAGGAATTATACAGGAAAACAGGATCACAAAGGAACCTGATGGAGTGTCAGTACATAAACACTCCTCAGCAGTGTTTTACCTACAAATCCAGATTTCACACAGCCTGGAAGATGAACTTTATGCACAAATACTGAATCTGCCTCTGTAAGGTTTTGAATCTAAAGGTATTACTATAGATTGTCCCAGGCTGCAACCGCTTTCTGGTCAGGGCATCTCCCTCTTCAGAAGGAGGGCTCTTCCAAAAGAGGTAGAGCTGGCATCCCTCCAAACCTAAGCTCATGTCTAAAGACAACATAGGCGAGACAACATGGGTGAAAAAGAAAAGCTGCCAGAGTTCACAGCAAATCCCTGATTCCACAGTTGATTTGGGGCTACTGGCAGCTTGTGCCAGTAAGGGTGGCATCCTGGTACAGGAGAGGACCAGGCCAATGTTCAGCTGATCAACTGACCCTCCCTATCCACGACACCAGGGACACTCTTTAACAGTGACCAAAGATCCAGACTGATATTGAGGTAGACTGCAGACTCTCAAAATGACCAAAAAGTGTATTTGCAAAGTGGTTTTCCTCAGACTCAAACATCCCATATTTGTTTTGGCTCAGAGCTTTATTCAAGGAAAAAACACCCTGTTTTGAGTCTGCCTCACGCTATGTGAGATATCTGTGTGGGTAGTAATAGCTTTTTTTCATGCCGTACCAAACAGCAACAATCATTTAATGTGCTTATCCACACTTGAGTAGCAGTCTCTTAGTAATGTAAAATCATCTTTTGTAAAGGAGTTTATAGTATTTGACATGTTATTACATACACTAGATTCTATTTACCCAAATTTTACCCGATTATAAATTTACCACCTTAGAAAGAATAATGACATACATTTCTTTCAAGATGTCTTTCTTTATTTGTTCACTCAGACTAATCTTATGCTTCTTGTTCTCAGCAGATTCAGTAAAATATTCTGATGTCCCACTGGAAAGCTCTTCTTTCTGCTCCAAAAGAAAATACAGGTTTAAAACATGACACATCAAGCTCTGATTATTCAATATAAAACTCCATTTCTAATACTAAGACTTACAGCTGGTTTTTATTATTTTGATCTGAGCAGTCTAAGAGAAACAATTATTTTAATCTTTTAATATTTGGGAGTCTAGTCAGTTCCCTCCCCTTTCAGACTCCCAACAAACATATTTCATATGCTAAAATATACCACAAACAAACAAGGCTGTAATGTAAAGGATGTAGCTTTCCAAGCCGTCTGAGGATACTGTTGGCAAATATTTGACATCTTTGTGGCTCAAACTGTGACAAATGCCAGGAATCTCTCTTGCAGACAGGAGCATGTTTGTCAGGTTTTTTTTTTTTCTGAAGAGACTGACTGGCGCAGTGGTCTCTACACTTATTCTCAGAAGAATTCCCATGATTTTCCATACTTACGCAAATATATGCAGTGTTATTTGCTCATGTGAGAAGGCAAGGGTTAAAACTTTTAATACGAATGTTGAAACGCTTGCAGCTTGTAGTGGTTGGCTACTACTGGACAACAGGGGAATTCTTTCTGGTCTCAGCTAACAGCAGCACCATGGTTTTATATAATATGAGATTGGGGCGGCAGGGAGGGAAGGAAAAGGCTCTTTTTCTTCAAGCTGTGAGCATTTCCTTTCACAATGAAACAATCTCAATGAGAGAAGGGCCATTTGCTGACTTCAACTACCACATACTTCAAAAAAGTATTATCTCTGAGGCGACAGAGAGGAGAGAAAAAAATATGGCAAAGTCAAGAAGAGAAGAAGCTTTGTGCATCTCCTTTTCTTTGAGAGCGTTTTTCTTCATCAGCCTGTATGATGCAACTTCTGATTGGGGCACATCAAATAAATGTAGGGTGAGGTTACTTACACCATTTTTCGCTCTGCACTGTGAAGCCAGCACACTGGAGCCAAGCGGCACGGAGCAGCTGAAGAAAGCAGAGGAAGACTATGGAGGCACAAGGCCAAAGCGTGTACACGAGTGCTGCCTGGAACACCCCTCGTGGACCTGTCACTTAGAGGGGATTAAGCCCTGCCTGGTTATATTTTCACTTCTATTTTAAAGAAGAAGGGGTAAACCTCACCGCTCCTTCCAGAAGAATGAGCCAGTGATAACAACTTCCTGTTTTGTAAGCAGAAAGAGGGTAGCCAAGCAAAGAAATAAAGCCCTTTCGACAGTTTAAATAAGTACAGCTGTTTTGAGCCTTCCTTTTGGAGGCAAATTACGCAAACGTGTTTGTATGTGGTGAGAGATGCATGAAGTTCTGTCCACTAATGCTGCAACATGTGTTTATAGCAGGCAGAAAAGACACGGGACGCACATGCAATGTGATTTCAACCTCAGAAACCAAGCCCAACTAGTTTAATCTGAGGGATTAATTGCCTCTTCTGTTCATGTTAGAGGTATGGACTCCCCTAATGTCTCTAAATAAGTTTTCGTATTTTTTAAGCTATTAAAAAAGGGAATATTATTAAGATGCATAAGAGCTTTGCTAATTTTAAGACAAGACCCGAGCTCTTAACTGTAAAGTCTGTAGAAATTAGTCGAATTTCCAGTAACATTCACATAACTCTGAAGGATCTTGCACAATCATTCTGGATCAAAGCAGCTGGAGAGCACTCTTACTTAGCCAGAGAACAGGAGCACAAGTATTTGAATTTCTACTAGTTGGTAGCTGGAAAGGCTAATTCTATTAAATCTTCTTCAGTCCTCAGCTGAGGACATCAGCGCAGCAGACTAAGAGGATCACCAGTCCACTAAAGCCATTCTTCTAGATGCGGTAAGCAATGGGTGGAAAGGAGAACCTTGTACAAAATCCAGGAGGACCGGGGACGGTTTCTGTCCACACACGTTCACTGCCGCAGATAAACCACAGCAGTAACCCACAGCTCTAACTCGCATGCCATTAGGGGCAGCGCATGATCGTTGCCCAGTGTTTACCCTCATGCCAGGGTGTGAAGAGCAGACCCTGGAGAGAGGTAAAGACGACAAAGCCACGTCACTCCTGAGTTGAGTCAGACTGGAGTTAATGGTCCACAGTTGAAGGGCTAACACATTCCCTCACTATGCCATCATCAGCCTTTTATTTTGTTTCCACCTTGCTTATCACATGAAGTAGTGATAGAAAAGGGTTAAGGCGTTCAAAAAAAAAATTAAAAATCAAAGTGATTTATATGTGAAACACTTCTGAACATGCCCTCTAAGTACAGTAGATTTTCCCCTTGGAACCACACCCTGTAAGTGCTGTATTTTGAGAGCTGAACAATTAACATAAGGCATATGAGTCAGTCTTTGAAAGACTGTGTGGGAACCAGAGAGCCTTTTGCTATTAGAGTGATGTAAACTCCCTAAGGCTGGAATAAGTCCACAATAGAAGGCAGAGAGTCATAAATAACAACAATGGGCACTCCATATACCACTAAGACACTCAGCCATTACTGGTGATACTTCCTTTATTTTCTTTATTAGACTTAATAATTTTAGTTAATTAAAAAAAATAAAAAACACTGCCCATTTTGGGAACACTATTTATTTCCTATGGGAACTTCAGGACTTGTTCAAGAAAGAAAAAAAGCTAATCTGCTCTCATCCTGTCTAGTAATCCCAAATTCCTTTTAGGCAGTGAAATAATTAAAGAAAAATATTCCAGGCATAAAAAGGAGGACGGCAGAAGCAGACATCATATAAACAATGACACCATGACAGAGAAAAACGTCAAAGCACCGCCAGACTTGTGACTTGACTCTGAAAGAGCTGCAGGGAGTGGGATTGCTGCTCACAAATTAAAACCACATTTCTTGGCAAATTGTTAAAGACAGACATATTTACATTTGTATAGAGACTGGGTGGGCACGAAAGATTAAAATGCTTCTTTAGCCCTTGAACTGCCAAGTTCTATTAGAAATATGTGCTCTCAAGATCCTAGGGTAAGCTCTCTCCTTTTTGTCACTTAAAACTCGGCAAAGAAGTGCCTGCAGAAATGAAACTTATGAAGTCTTACTCCCCTACCTGTTCATAATACTGGCCTCTCAAAACATGATCCTAAGATCCTCAGCACTTATCCAAAAAGATGTCTGGGAAAAAAGACTCTATTAAGACCTTCAGAGAAACATGACTGTTAGGCACACGATATACTTGCTTTAAGGCTTATCAAATCGAAAATTCATTCTTTTAACTATCTTACTCAACTCACTATCTTACTTAAAACGAAAAAGAAAGCCTCAGAAATATAAGAGTGGTGAGTGCCATCTGCAGCTCTCTCCAGGAAAACTGAGTTCAGACATCACAGGAAGAACTACTCATAGATGTGCACTTGTGAAGAATCCTTACAAGTCATTATCCCAAAGGACAGTGACAGGTTTGGCATTTTCAGCCTGAATATAATACTCATACAAATATTGATTTCCCCTCACGCACAGGGTCTAGGGATTGGGATACTGGGCTGAAAGAAAAATCTCCAGAATGAACAATGCTGCCTCCCTTCCTGCCTCTCATTTGGTTTCATACTCTCTACTTGTCTCTTACAGTGCTTAGGATAACAGTTGCACACACATACATACCAATAAAGTAATGCTAAGGAATAATTAAATTTTGTGTCTGGTTAACAAAAAAAAAACACCCAACCCAACAAAAACCACACATTGTTTCTGAATTGCATTTATCAATGTGGCTCAACTTGCTCATCAAAAAGTCCTTAATAGAAAACATCAATTGGTCCAGTAAATCAAATTTTGTGTCCAAGTGCCATACGGGAGGGGACTCTCAATATAATAACGTAGATGGAACAATGAAATAAAGTATTATCCCAGACACACACAAGTGAATAGAATTAACATTAGTAAAAGGAATCAGAAACAGTTCCTTCTGGGAGCTTTATGTGAGCTTGAAACTGCAGGAGTTCTCTTAATGTCACTCTAAGCAGTATCATGAGCTCAACCATCTAAGATAACCTTTAGGTCTAAGAACCGTTCTATTAGATGATTGGCAGATCAGAGAGGTCATACAGGACTCTTTCCAATCTGATAAACAGAAAAGGGCTCCTAAAGCAAGTGAGGAGGCTTGTCAGTGAAGGATGAATCAGACACTGTCATTTAACTGATAGAAAATCGACAGAGACAGGACTTTGAGTCTAATCTTCTGCTCTCTCTCATCTCACATGATGGAAAAGCTTCCCACAGTTCCACGATGAAAATTATTCAGCATTTCCAATACAGCGATGCATCTGTCCCAGCAATTCTACTTATGAACTCCCACCACATCATAAAACATTCATAGAAGTTTTCCAAGTACAGAAATATATTATCCTCAAACCAAAATACAGTTCCTTGATTGGACTTGCAGAATATTGCTCTACATTTTAAAATGGGACTGTTCTGTTCTAAATGTCAGCAAGTTCCAGTAAAAATTATTAAGGATCATTCCATGTTACACATGGGAGTACTGACGTTTCATTTGAAATAGGTATCTTTAAGGAATGCTGGTGGTTTTAAAAAATACATTCTTTGCCAGATTAAAATTAGAGAAACAAGCAGAGAAAACTGTATCTCTCCAGTGAGGAGCAGAACTGTATAACCTACCCAATGGCCCAGCACAGAAGGCAAAAATCTCTTAGATCAATACAGTCTTCACTATCTTCCACCAAAACTCAGTTTGATTTGACATCACAGATCTTAATTATTAAGTTTTGGCCAGTCAAAAGTGCCTATGGTCTGTACTATGTAGTCCAAGAGCTGGCCCAGTCTCTTACAGGCTCCTGCGACACACGCTCTGCTTTCTTAAAATACAACGTGTGGACTCAGGTTTCTCATTCGATACGTAAGTCCTGGCAATTCCAAACACTCCAAAGGTCCCCAAAGCATCATTGGATTAGCTTAAAGCATATGACTTCTACGAGGAAAATGCCTTCTTGCTTTTGAAGTCTTTTGTTTGGATTTTAATCATATTTTACATACAGCAGAAATCCCAGACTATTCTGAATGTAGGAAATTCAGAGTTCTCTAGATTTCCATTTGAACACTTTCTAGAGAATAGAAAATAGAAAAATTCCTAATAAGCTGTAAATAGCAGGGAAAAAAACAAACAAACAAACAAAAAGTTATGATACTTCATTAAAAAACCCTTATGTTGCAGGGGGGCCTTTTTAAAACTGGATACAGATCTGTAACACAAACGGCAAGAACATTTTCTGAATCCACAGAAGGTGCTCCCAAAAAAAACGATTTATTTACATACTGAGAAGCACGTGACATGTGCTCTGTGTATTTGCTTGAAGGCAAAAAGTGTTAAAATTAATGTTAAGTAATTGAGCTATTAATCATTCTGATTTTATACACTGATGCTACAAGACTCAGATTCTATCTTCAGAGAAAGTGTCCACTGATAAGAGACAGAGGAAAAGGCAATAGCTTTTCAACCAATGTAACTTCTCTCAATGACACTGAAGAAAAGATGTAAAGCATATTAATGACAAATTTTATTTTTTTCAAGAAAACCAAGGTCTTAAAAGCATGCTAAAGCCTTTCCAATCAATTTAATGTCGCTGCCTCCAGCAGTTACGAAACAGGACGTGCATGCCAGATAGACATGTTTTATACTTCAAAGACTTTTTTTTAATAAAATAAGACTACAGCAGTTTTATGTGGAGCTCAACCGCTTTCCCCAACGTACAAAGCTTGAGGAAAGGAATCTACAAAATTGTCACATGAGGATCTGAACAAGCCAGGCGCTCCTGTCATCTTCTACTACAGCTTTTAACGGCCTGGCACGAGGATCCTCTATCTGCCTCCCAGATCTAAATGAGTATCAGAGCCAACCAGTACAGATGTCTAAACACCTATCAGTAATACTGAAGTAAACTTTGTGTTTATCCTTCCAGATATAGTATGGGTTATATGACATAACAAGAATACTACTTACAGTATCTGATGTATACAACGTTATTATCCATATACTTAAAGCTTCAGTTCCTCCAGGGAAAAAACCCAAACAAACAAAACGTAGAAAAATACAGAACTTTGAAAAAACAACTGTTTTCTTTATACAGCTACAATAGTGCTTAACAAATGGAAATGATCTTGGAAAGAATAACTAAGACTCTCGATCTTGCTGGATATACAAAAGCAAAACATGTAAAATAGAACTGCACAGCTCAGGAGCTAATTATTGTTCAACAATTAAGTCAGTGTTTTAACTTGGTTTCCAAACTAAACACCACCCCTCCAAAAGCCCCTAGATTTCTGAGCTCACGCTGGAAATCTGTCCCTCCAAATACTTTCAAATCATTACAAATTGTTCAAAAATCCTTCCGTGAACTTTACCATCATATATTTCAGCTTACTGTTCAGTCAAATTATGAAATTCCTATTAGTCCTAACAGATTTCTACCGAAGGATGAGGAACAGATTGCTCTTTAAAACAATTAAAAAAAATTAATCCGTTGAATATTCTTTGCGTAACAGGAATATAGAGAATTATTATTAAAAAAAAGTAGTAATTTAAACCTTTTCAAGTCCCAGAGTCAAAAATCTCACAGATGCACAGCAGCTAAATAAAACTCACTGTAGCTTTCAAGGTTATCGCTGCCAGCCTTCCACCCTGCACCCTTGTGCCCATCCTCTCAGAGATTGCAGAGAGGAAAGAACATCATTCAGTGCAAAGTCCAGAATCTTAGCTCAAATCCACATTAAACATCCGCATAAGCTGAGACAGCAAGAGAGCGAGAGAGGAGAGGAAAATGAGGGAGGTGAAAGGATGATGACAGATGATAATATCTTAAATAACCACAAGGCTTTGACAAATGAGGTCTTGTGAATACTGCTAAGTAGTTACATTTACATCAAGTGGAGCACTCATATAAGAAGCAACTACCAAAATCAGAAAAAGATTACTCAATTTGTCCCTGCTTTTTGAAGATTGCTTCATATGGAATTCATTTTATGTGCTTAATCATTTCTATTGCAGTTACAGGACTTTTTGCATTTCTGTTGTTGTTCAGCTAGATTTTGCACAATGAGAGGTGCAGAATCTCTTACTGAAGATCTATTCAACTTATTGGCTTTAAGACAATTTAAGTATTATTTTTTATTTCATTCCATATATACTCTGTCTACTTTTCAGATAAATAACGTTGAGGAACAAAGATTTTTAAATCAGTTCCTTGTAGCAATACCTTGGCCTTTTTCCAGAGACCATACAGTGAATTCACTCAGCGATATACGTGAACACTGTAATTGCTCTTTTCAGTAAAAATCCCGTGCATTTATCGACAGATGATTTTCATTTACAGTCCTAGTGCCCCTCTACCCAGCCTGTGAGGTTTCTCTGAAATTCTCTACGGCCTTCTCCAGTCATGACTAATTGAAATAATTGTGTCAGATTTCATTTCATCATTTGTCCAGTTCTCTCTATAACGAACAGCAGACAACTATTAAACTTTTGCCACGCAGAAAACAAATCAGTCGGTTCGTAAGCTATCAGAACAAAGTAAGACAAGTTCAAACAGCTCTCACTGAGGCAATTCGCAGCATTACCACTCTCGGGTATCCTCCCTCCCCTTTTACAGGAGGTTCCTACCCCCACTGCCAGACTTGGCAGAAGGGAGCACACAGACACGCCCCAGCTGCTCCCACCGGCAATTCTGTGCACGAGCTTCAAAACTAGGGAAGTTTGGTTTGCATGCATCCACAAGACTGTGATATGCAGCAAGACGAGATGCAGGCACGCAGCCCTTTTGGCAAACTCCGCTCTAGGAGTGGTAACCTCCAAGGAGAAGAGGCAGACAGCTGGGACAAAAGGCAATATTGTAAAACTGCCATAGCTTTCTACTTTATGACCGAGTCCAGTCGTTACTAATCATTTCTTTGTGATGTAGTTTCTCAGAGAGAAACTTGAATCTTAAGTTCATTTAAATCTATGCTGACATTGAAAGGGGAATCTCACCCTTACCCAACACAGAGTCGAGCCAAGTCTCTCTATCAACACCAGAAGTTTACGCAGCCCTGCAGTTAGAGCCTGACCGAAGCGACCCAGCTGAAAACTAACCATGCAAACAAGAAAAAACACCTCAAAATCCCAAACACCCCTTTGTTTTCAGAGGGATCAATGAACTAACCCAGCTCCCCACACACACTGGTACCAACAGACACAGGACAAAAATGCACGGCTAAGAGAAGGGAATAGCAGGCAGGAGGGACTGCGTATTTCAGTATCATCAGACTTGCATCAGTTTGAGAATAGCGAGGATGAGCAGGAAAAAAGCGACGGAAGCTTAAAGTGTCAAAAGTGAAAACTCACCAAAGAGAAAAGCTATTCTATTCCTGTTCCACTATGTGGTATCTGGACAGGGTTCATTAATCTGCAGTTTCCTCCCTCTCTACCTTTTTGAAAAAAGTAGTGAACCCTGTTCATATAGTTATTGAACTACAGCTTAATATTGTTTTCCTCTAACTATGTTTCCTAAAACCGGCTGAAAAGAATTAAGCGTATTATCCAAAAATACATGGCAGTTAGATTTTATTATATTAAAAAAAAGGAAAAATAAACAGAAACCCATCAAAAGACAAGGATAACAACAATTGTAGCATTAATGTGTGTTTTGGATGTTGCTTCCAAACCAGGGTAAGTATCAGCTGCTACCTAAAGGGGTGGTCCTGCTTTCTTCACCCAAACCCTGGCTGTGTGCTCCCGCAACATTTTTTGTGCCGCAATTGGCAACTGTTTGGGTACAGGATGAATCGGTTCACTGAACTGACATGACAGAAAATTAATCCTCCAATAAAAAAAGCAGAGAACTTTCACAAATAAATCATTTTCTGTTGGATCAAGTCAATGAACTAATTCATTCTCGACTGAAGAATCACTTGGTCCATTGTAATCAGAAAGGAAAGGAACACGTAACTGGAATTAGAGGGGATGTGGGCTGACCTTTTCAGTAGTAGCCCACCACTATAGCAGTTTAACTGTGATATTTTACATATATATATTTTTATATACACACACACACAAATAGATAGTTCCATGCCAAGATTAGCACTTATACTCTGTGAATTGTGCAACTGTATTTCACAGGGTTGCCTTCTTCCCCTACCCAATCAGATATCACTTAACAATAAAATACTCTGTATTTAAGATAACCAAATTCCACGTAAAGTCTTCTACTAATCTTTACAAATTGCTTCTATATGAAAAAAGTTTTCATTTTACCTTCCAGCCACACTATTCCAGCAGCATGCACTCTACTGTTAAAAGTCTCCTGTTAATTACAGCTAAGTGTACATGATTTCATGAAAGAACCAGAAGTCTCTTCCCAACATAGTCAAAATCCAAGCAAATCATGTCATTTACACTTTTATGAGTTTGTAACATACTTATTTGGTTGTTGTAAGCTGAGTCTGTTACAATGACACAATTCATAAAATCAGACATGTATGAAAACATTAAACGGTTTGGTTTTACTTCTCTGTCAGGGATTTAAAAAAGTACTGGGCATATCTTTAGCACTTCTCTCCTGCTTGTGTACCTATGCAGGTTTTTTTGTTTGATTGGGTTTTTTTAAGGGTAATACTCTGCTTGGAAAAGAATCTGTAGTTTTGTGTAATATTCTCTGTAACTTAACAAGGCTCAGTGGAAACCCTGAAATCTTTCTAATCGAGACAGGATCTTTTACTTCCCACTTTCTTTTCTGATTTCACATGAACAGTAATTTCAAATTTCCACTTGAATATCAGCAGCAGCTTAACCTCCTTCAGGCTTTCCCTACAACTGCTTCCTCTCACAGATTCTACTATAAAGTTGATGTAGTTATCAATGAATACTCCATTGTTAGCACATTTTCAAATGCTCACAAGCCTCCAATAAGCCTTCCACCCATTTCCATTTCCACTGTTTCTTCAGATAACCCATTTCCAATTTTCCATTTTAGCTCTCTACATAATAATCATCAAGAAAATGTCGTCATTGACAAAGATGACTAATCCCTCCAGACCTCTTAAATATTTCCCCGCGTTTCCTCTTTTGCCATGTTCCCAAAACTGACATCTTTTTCAAGATAAAACTATTCAAGATTACAAACCTAGTTTGGCAAAACAGGAAACAATGGTTTAATGTTTAACTTTGTATTAATCAGCCAGGCTATTCTTCCATCTTTTCCTTGAGACTTACATTTTGCTTATGTATTTTCAATGACTTGCCGTATTGTTCCTTTAATAGCGATTTCCCTTCTTCCAAAATGATTATTACTGCTTGCAGCCTGGTTTTTAGCTGAAACATTCATTCCTAAATAGATTCTAGAAAATTACATATCAATAGATTTTATTCCATTGTATTTCAGCTCTACTCCTTAGAAGTGCTCTCAAATCTTTTATTAGTTTATCCTTAAAGCTAATTTGACAGAGGCTGCGTAATCCACCTTTTCCTTGATTTTACAACACGCATCACAGAAAGCTTCAAGTTGCTTCTCTTAGCAACTGATGCTAAGGTTTGTGCTTGTATCTCAAAAGCCATCTAACTACGATCTTTTCTAAGATGTAGGGCCTAAGAATTTCATTTCATAGCCGGCTACATCCCTTAAAAGTCTTGGTTTATGCACAGTCTAATGCAGAAATACAGAGAATAGCCTGAAAGGCAGTAAAAAGGCAAAGAATAAATTTCTGAAGATAGGTGAAAAGTTACACAGAGTGAAAGAAATGTCTATCAGGCTGAGATGAAACTGGTTCCAAGTAATGGGAAAGCTGGGCCTTGAGCCTGACTTGACCGACCTCAAGAATGAAAGCTTGACCCAATCCATAAACCAGCACAAAAGTAATTATATATATATATAAAAAAAAAAAAGACAGGTTGTTAAAACTTGACTAAGTCAATCACAGTGACACTCAGCAACACTGAAAAGCGACAACATCCCATTAACGCGTAGCCAACCACTTTATATAAAACACAGATAGGCCCTCAAAACCAAGGGTGTGAGCTGATTAAATGTTTTAAACAACTCGCACGCAACATTATGAAATTATTCAAACCCAAACAACATACAAAGGAAAACAAAACATATGCCTCATTTTTAGCCCGTGACAGAATACGCTGGAGTATATCAACAGAAAGGTCTTCTGGGTGGTCTCTTGTAGTCTAGTTTAGAGTTCAAGCACACTCACTGCTAAATTGCATTGAGAAAAGTCCACATACAAAGTGGAGATCTTTAGCCTTTACTTCTGCAGTGCCAAAAACTTAAAATTGCCTCTCAGTGGCAAACACGCCCCCAGTTTGGCAAAGCACTGAACTGGAGCGTATGACAAATGTGGTATTAACGTGCAGTAGAGACTCTAGATCAACAAAATGGTCTGGAATGGAAGTTAGAATGGTAAGAATTAAAAAGATACTCCAAAACCTTTACTGAGGGCCTGTTCACATCTTCTTAGCTCCTCAAATTAGGGAAGATGGCTTAGAGATAACTTTTTCTTACTCTCTCCTACCAACATACTACACTGACCATTCCAGCCAATTCTCTGTACATAGATTGCATCTGCAAGTAAAGCAAGCTCCCAAGACTGTATTATTGATTAGGCTGTGATCCCACTACAAGATTGATTTATTTATAACCATAAACATGTTTAAACTCCATTTTTAAAGGAGTTCCTATAGATCAAGATCAAATGTTGAAATAGTCAAGCTGAAGTCCATAACGTTGTATTTTTCATTTGCCTTCTCCTTACTAGACAGAATCATGGGAAAGAAACTAAAGAAAGCTTCTCATCTTTTATTTTACGGAAAGATTAAAAATACCAAATGGGAGAATTGGATATCTCATAAGAGATACTTAAAGAAGTAAAAAAAAACAGAAAATTATTTCTCAGTCAAAATGCAGAGACAGGCTTTTCTACTTAAAGCATCTAAGTAGTTTTCAAGACAATACTGACAAAGCAGTGATTTTCAAAATAGCAAAGTACTTCTAAAGAAGTTACTTTTTTTTTTTTCCTCAGAGAAAAACATTTGCTTGATCCTTTGACATTTAAGGATACTTACCAATCTAGGAATCAAGATAATAAAATCTGCATTTCACATAATAAAAACACCCTGCTTGATACTAAAAAAATACTAGAGTTGAATGAGTAGAAGCATTTATTATATTTTTCCAAGGGTCAAATATACTTGAATACATCTAAGATCAACTACTAAAATACACATAGACCTCGGGTTGTAATTTTGACTCTTCCTGTGGGCCCAGCAGAGTCTGCCTGCTGTAGAGCAGGCCACCTGGGTCAACCTGAGCACTCCTGAGAGAAGGAGCAGTTAACTGCAGCATAAAATGCGTAAGCCTTTGACCCTGATCCAGCCTTCAGGATGAAATATTTAAGTGGAATTGTTTATGGTGCTTAACTACACACCAGTGCCTTTTTCTCCATAAATGTTAGGGGAGGATTTTTTTCCCAGTGGGGCTAGCACCGATCCATTTGAGTTGTTTTGCTGAACAAGTGCTAGGAAAACATACAAGAAACTCACAGGCATTAAAAGCTGCCCCATTACAATTTTGGAAAGGAAAATATTACAAGGTCAAAATATAAAGGAAAAAGAGATTGTTAAATCAAGGTGCTAAAATCATACCTAACTTTCGAAATACAGGGTCTTTTTTTTTTTCTCTGAGCCGTGTATAGCTCAGAAAATTCTGAGCTTCCAAATATTCCCATTTTTGCTTCAGACTCACTTCAGGATGTTCTTTTGAATATTTTGGCCCAGTTGTTAACGTGACTTTCTGGTACCAAGATGACAGGTACAAATATGCAAATAACTACATCGATATATACGCATTCATTTTACCTCTATATAATAAACTAGAAAAGTTATAGAACAGTTTTGTACCTACCAATACACCATCTTCACATGTCCAAGAACTTGGATCAGATACAAGCTTACTGACACAAACGATAAATCTCTCTGGAAACACACGTAGCTCTAAACAAAAAGAATTGAAAAGATGATGGCAAAACCTATAACCATATTCAAAACCACACATAATGACAACATAGATGTTATTTTAGTAAACAAAATAATTTACTTTTTAAATTGCACACTAATTCACTTTGTGCACTCCACTAGTTTCTTACCTGCTTTTTTCAACATCCCACCCTTCCTTTTGTTTGGCTTTTTTAAACCATTCAAAAAAAAACAAACAAAAAAAACAACAAACATTAAGTCAGAGTAAATTTAGTTCCCAAGAGGACAGTCACGGCTGCAAATTAGTCCACCTGCACCCTTGGACAAATAAACATGAGACAGAACCAACAGACAAACCACTTCATGATGATTTCTTTTGTGTTGTTCTAGTGATGAGCCTTTTCATCACAAAAGCTGTAAATTACGTTCGTAATACAGCCCAACATACTCAATCAGGAGTTGGCATAACAACTCCACATAAGGCTAAGTGTTTCAAACTGACTGCAGTGATTTCTAAAGCCATTAAACAAATTGGTTAACTACTACCAAATTACATATTTTACTCAAGATCACATGGTTTGTTATGAACACAACAAAGTTTTTATTTACAAAATATTAAAAACTGAATAGTTTACAGATTAGAATAGACTAGATAACACTTTCTACAGTATTGAACAATGCTAGGAGAAAAATGTAGCTGGGTATTTTATTTTAACTTCACATATTATATTTTACATATTACATTTTATTTTACATATCAGATTATTTCCAGATCACTGTCTTCATATTTTCAGCTCCGATTTTGTTGTTGTTGGGGTTTTATTTTGGGTTGGTTTTATAAAAAGGTAGTTACTATTTTTTAAAGTTTGTTACCCTTCAAAAATAAATCATAACACCTATTTTCTGGGATGAAAAAGAGCCAATGCATGCAGAAAAAACCCACACAGTTGATCTCATAGATTTTTTTGGTATTGTGCAGAATTTGCCAGTGATGATCAAGTCATCCATAGGACAGCTCCTCTCTACAAGGTTGCTTCTTCACCAACAGCCTATGTCCCTCAGTACCTGACTAATCTCTCTGTGTGCGACTTTTCTAAAGTCCTTACAATGAAAAATGGGGATGTCAAAACATCTTGCAGTTGCCACCAGTTGCAAAAGTTCACACAGAGACCTCATGTGTGTCTGTATTGGCACAAGAGCTTACTAAGCTACTGTAACTTGATAATGAATATGAGCCTTTCATAAGCCTTTCAGAAATATCAACTCTGTTAGCAAAATTGTGCCCAAGGAAGTATTCATGCTGTGCCTTAATCTCCAGACCATTCTTTCTCTGCTTGTATCTGGAAAGCGACGTGCAAAGGTCTAGTACGCTGGTTTTCACGCTGCGAGCAGTCTACGGACATCTTCCAAATGGGCTACAGAAGAAAAGCTGGACAGCTGTTGCAAGGACTGAATGTGTTCCAATAATAGCCTCTTAGGTAAGTTGACTTTAGACACTGAGTGAGCATCATCGGTTAAAGTATGTAAGATGCTGCTTTTATTAGGCTCAATCTCAGGATTTTGTTTGTGAATTCCTAGCTGTATCTTACAGAAAGGAAACACTGGTGCCAAATTACTGATTTCTTTTTTTTTTTTTTTAGCATATGTGCTTCTTTTGCCATCTATTGGGAGTAAAACCCAGCAAAAAAGTTACTTCCTTGTTAGGAACTTCATGTGGAAGCAAAGCTTTGACTGCAGCACCAGAGCCTCTCTTTTTGGCAGTGCTACTAGGGCAAGCTCATTCCAATTAGACATTTTTTTTGTTGTATTTTGTAATAATCTCACATGCTGGATAACAAAATGAAAGTATCTTTAGGTATTCACTGATGCTTAAATAAAAGTTCAAAGCTAACACACAGAAACCACTGTTGAGATATCAATGCAGACAGACTGCTATTCTTTTCTAACCGTCCTTCCAGGAGGCTAGCAGGAACAGTTTGATGAGATATTTAAAATTCACACTCCAATCTTTTCAACCAATATGGATATAGAAAACAACCAGATGGCATTTGAAGAGACATTTAAACATTTAGGGATATAACGAATTCCTATAAAAATGAGAAATTATTAAAAAATATCCATTTAGTTATTCAATATTTTTAAGGGTACCTAATTGATTCATTTTGCTTTTTTTTGATACGCAAAGGTCAACATAAAGAGCGGTGATCGTTACAACTCTTTTTTATTGCTGTTGGTGGGACGGGTTTGATAACACTTTCTTACAGAGCATCTCGGCTTGAGAAAACATGAAAAAAAGATCAGGTCCAATGACATCACCTACATAAAGATTTTATAGCACTGAGGTGAATGCAAAGCCTTTTCTTGCATACACTTGTACTGTACAGTTGATGTCACAAGACACTCGAGCAATAATGAAATGATTCATACAGCAACCTCGAGTTGATTCACCCTGCAGAGACTCAGTAAAATGCTGAGTCTCATCATACCTACAGAATTTGGTGCGGCTTCGCTGATTACCCTGAGGTAAGACGTACACAAATTTAAAATTAAGTTTAAAAAAAAAAAATCCATCATATGTTAAGAAATACTTCTTTCTCTCTCTTTTTTTTTTTTTTNTTTTTTTTTTTTTTTTTTTTTTTTTTTTTTTTTTTGTTAAGGAAATATCCTCTGGAAAAAAAAGCTAAACCAAGCTCTGAAAGAAATTTTCATTAAGTAGAGCAAAATCTGAAAATGTATTAGTTCATGTTCCTCTTTTTTCCTCCCAGAAATGCGAAATTCTAAGTAAAATTAGAAGAAACTGATTTCTTACCACGATGTTTCCCTACAGCACAACGGAGATTAACCCATCTCTTCATAAAGTAGGCAGTAATGTGAAAACTGTTGGCTGCAACATAAAACAAAGGGATAATAATAAGTGTAAGGGTATCTCGGGCATTCTGATCTCAAAGGGTTGCACTTCTGTGAAGACAAGACTGAGAGAAGACAGCAGCAGCTCAAGAATACAAATGAAAATGTAACTTTAAAGGTGTATTTTTAAAAAGAAACTGCTCATACTGAAGTCTCAAGAAATTTTTATCTGAATGAGGGGAAAAAATCTAAACAAATTACTAACAAACAAGTTCTGGGATCCTGATCAATTAATTGATCAGAGATGTCATCTGCTTAATAGCTTAGTGCCATGGTCACTAGTCCAATAGAATCTATTCACTACAATGCTTTCATACATAATCTACAAAAACTGTACAGATAGCTGTTTACTTAACTGCCTACTAGAGCAAAACATACTCAAAGCTGATAGAAAAAAATGTTGGTTATAAAAAAAAACAACCCAAACAAACATGAAAGGTCTTAGTTATCTATGATTCCATTGAACTAAGCAAGGAATGCATACATTTAAAGTCCTCAGTATCTACAAGAAGATAGAACTAGCCTGGCTGATCTAGCAGATACCTGGAACATACACAGAGGCTTCTTCAGTTTCTGTTCCTGAGAACAACAGAAACCCTTGTGCACCCAGACCATAAGGACAGAAAGGATTATGTTACAGTGAAGAGACTTCTAGACTACAGTTAAGGAAATCAGCTTTTACTTTTGTTCTACTTAAATTCCCAAATGACTGAGTAAATTGGTTAGGACTTGATTCATAAAGGTATTTAGCAACTTAACTCCCACTGAAATGGAAGGCAGTTGGGATCTGTGACTCCTCCTCCATAGTCTCTCTGTACACCTCACTAAAATAAACGTGCAAAAGAAGGGTAGTGGTATTTCCCCCAGCTCTGATAGGTTTTGCGAGACTTAAATTATCGCTGCTTCCAAGACAGTCAGATACCTTAGGTAAAATTACCACAGAAAAGTCAGAAAATTAAGTGCTACTGCTGTTCTCATCTAACTATTTAAAAAGAAGTAAGGAAAACTTGCTTGTTCCAGTCTCAATCCCCACTGAACAAGTGCCAAGGCATGTCTTACTTCTAAGGATAACCCCCAAAGTGCATGTCCTCTCCAGCGTAGTCTAGAGCTCTCCTGGAGCTCACCGGCAAGTGCTGTTCAGCATCGCTTCTCATTCAGAACTGGAGTTATTGATCACAATCAATCCCTTTGAAATCTATCAGCCATCTTTTTTCCTTGCCCTCAGGAAGATATCTAAAATTTGACTTCCCTTGAAAGATCAAGTCAAGATGTGACAAGTTGAACCATCCCATAAAAATGATGAGCGCTAGAGAAAAATTTGGATGTAATCCACCAGCTTTATTAACTGTATATTTACGAGCACAATTAAAGAAAATTACTTTTAGCTATTTCCAGTTTGGCATTCACAACTCTAACATTGTTAGTAGCGTGAGCCAAACAAAAGAACTTGCCCTGTATATAAATAAGTTACTAGAGTGATAGTAGCATCTTCCAGCGTGACCTCCGTTCACACTGAAAAAGTAACGTTCCTCCAAGTACAGCTTTGCAAACAAATCTTCAAACAGAGAGTAAATATTAAAAGACTCTTCCACCTCCACTTCTCTGGGATATTCCAATTTTTTTTTTTCTTGAAACTTTAAAGGAAAAAGTGTGAATCTTTCACTTTTCACAGAGAAAACCACAATATTTCATTCTCAAAATTCTTTTATAAATCATTGACATGTATATCCGTTTATTTTTCTTGCTATCCTGGTATTCTCCGAGAGGTTAAGTGTTTAATCATATTTGGTTGACTACTGGCCTGAAAAAAGTTTCAAATTTCTCTTAAAGGTCCTTGATTAAGTTAGCTACTGTTCTCTGGAAGAGAACACCTACCTCAAATCTAACTAACTAAATAATTATGTAAGAGATCAAGACACCTCTATGCTATTTCTGCAGTGTCAGCTCAAGCCTGAAAGTCTTACAAAGCCTTCCCAGGGAATTGCACCTGAGCTAATAAGCTCAGCCCAGAGGGACTAACACTAGAAAATAATTTTCATTTCCACAACTATTTACTACTCGACTTTGCTGAAAAAGCCTGAACGGATAATTTGCTGTTACTTATTGTTAATTGTGAGAAAATTTTAAGATGCATTACATTCAGGATACCTGTATTTTGAAAGTATGACACAGTGACGCTCATCAAACGTTTTGAAACCCTCTTGTACATGACATCTGCTCTAATCCAATAGTCAGCTGAAGTTTGCAAAACTTCCCAAGATTTAGAGTTGGCCGAGTTACTGCAGAACTATAAAAACTGTGATATCCTCTTTCTGCTTTCCTGAAGAGAAATACACTATCCAATCATCCACTCTGCTTCATGAAATAAGAAACTGAAAAATAAGCCCCACAAGAAAACCACCTTATCTGACAACCTCATGCAATTTGCAGCTTTTTAAACTTTCTACACAGTTACTCAGCATGAGCCTAAGTCTGTTCTCAATTCCAGGCTTATCCACCATCAATGCTGGTTTTATACTATTGTTGGCTTTGGACAAGCTGTGGATTATGCTCCTGGGAAGATGACCGGTGTCTACTCAGCAAGGACCAAAAACCGCTGTTCATGATATCTGGAAGGAGGAACCAACACATATGTACCAAATGATCCATCACTAACTCCTTTTAAGCACACTGGAGAAGTTTTAACCTCAAGCTACATTCTTTCTATGTTACTGGCTACAAAACACTGAAAGTTCACAGATCTTAGGCTCAGCAAGCCCAGCTGGCCCAATCTTCTGTTTCCTCTTCATCATGCAACATAGATAAAACACCATTTGTTGACTACCAACACAGAAGCCGAAGTAAAATTGTTATTAGTGATTTGGAGTTTTCTTCTTCTTACATCAAAACTGTGCATCTATATCATTAGATCCCAGTTTCAAAAACGAACAAGAGAACAAAAAAAACAACAACATAACACCAACCAAAAATCCCCGACCACAACCAAATAAACCCTGAAACAGAAAATGTGACTGAATAAAAGTGGCTCTACAAAATCCACCGTTCAGTTTCAGCTGAAATAGGCACCAGCGAGAGCCGCCTTTTAAGAGAAGGGTGATTTGCCCTGCTTGTTGTGTTTCATAGTCCCACGACGCCGAGAGGAAGCATCAGACACTGACTCTCCCCTGTAAGACAATCCAGCAACACTTGTTTTCCAAAGGAGTCACAGCCAAGCCGCCTTGCGCTTCCAGAAGGTTGCCAAGCAGAGGCTGTGGTGCAGCGTGGAGCAGTGGGAAGCCCTCTCCCACGGCTATTACAGACCATTCATCTGGGAGCCTGGGAAAATGCCTCTGAGCTGCCGAGTTATCTGGAACAGCCTTGGCAGGTGTTCCCTTCCCAGCGCAATCCGGCACCTGCATGGTTCTCTAACTAGATTCAGTCAAGTCTCCTCCAAGGCCTCAGCACAAGCCTAAGGATTTGCCCCCAAAACATTTCATATCTGACAGGCGCTATTCTCATTGCATGGTATTTTTATACCATCTTTAAAAAAAAAAAAAAAAACAGAACAAAAACAACACACCTATTTTTCCTCCCAGCCCAGATGTTTCACTTTTCTGACAGGTCGCTGTGGATTAGGACTGCCTCCGTGTTTGGCAAGTCACAACGTCAATCATTGCAACACACAGATATTAAAAAAAATAAGAGGATAAATTTCTTATGTTACAATGTGAAAATAAACACATAAGTGCATCAGGCTTTCTGAAACACTATGTTGTACAGTAAAAAAAAAATAATCTGCAATCTTCTTATGCTAGATTAATTATTCCACAGCGATTAAACTATACTAGTAATAATGTTTACAGTATATAGAGCTTTTCATCTTCAAAGTGCTTGACAGACATATTACTACACTGCTTTTCAGTAGTCATATTTCTCCACGGAAAATTATTTGCCACCAAATCCAAATTCCTGATCGTTTGTAAACAAAACAAAAAAAGAAACATTTTACTCCAAATCTCCTGTTAAACATGCAGCTTTCCTTCCCCAAAACAACGTACATGTTCATAGCACATGTTCCAGAGTACATTGCCTTTTCTAATTTTGAAGGCATTCAAAATCAAACATTGGCCTGTGAGTTTTAGTTCAAGTCTAGGACAGACCAGGGACAGCAGATACAAAAAGCTGTCAAGACTCCCTGAGCCTTTTCTAGTGTTCAGAATGGGTACAGAGTTTCTGTATCATCTGAGACACACATCCACCTCTCAAACCACCAAAAAACCTACTTGACAGTTAATGGCAACATGCATCTTTGCCTAGCGCAAATTTTGATACACCAAATAGTGGACTTCAGAACAATTTAAACAGTTCTGGATGGCATCCATTCTTTCCATCCATTCTGCCTTCAGTTCAAAGAATTTTAATATTGTTTTTTAGAATTTTCATTATTTCAAGTAATAATCACAAGCAAGTACACTCACCAATGTAAAATAAAGGCCATAAAGTTTTTAAAGAAATATATAATACCTAAGAAAAAACATTGAGGTCATTAAATTTATATACATGATGTATGGAGTTAAAAAAAAAAACAAAAAACAAAAGACTTGGGTGCAGTATTGAGTATTGCTGCAGAGTCTGATCTTGCAAACTCTTAGACCTCCAAATAAAGTCAGTGATGTAATCTGCCTCTGATTTTTCCAGGGTGCCTTACAGTCAGTTTAAACCAGTACCAAAACAGATTACTGGGTTTTTTCATCTTACTCTTTCACAATTATATTAGTATTGGTGCTGTTCTTCTATCTGCTAAATCTGAACACAGGCCAGTTGGCTACAAAAACAGGTGAGAGAAAAACAGGTGAGAGATCTGTCCCATCAAGGTCCTGGGGACAAGATTTAATTCCTATCAGGGGAACAGTGTCCTTGACTGGAGGAAAGACATTAACCTTTAGATGAGATAGGCCTAGCAGAATCCTCTCTGCTATCAGAACATTGATAGCTGGACGTGGCACATTGTCTAAAACCCTCACAATATGAGCCATTAACAATGAAATTGCACCGAGCCATTTTATGAAACCCAAAAGCAGGCTTGCAGGGCTCTCCTCTAGCAGGAAAGGTGCAACAGTCGCACCAAAATCAGAACTATACTGGCCAAACTGGATAAGGCATTTTTCAGTCTGCTAGTTATGAGTATTCTGAAGGAAAGAACAGAGAAGAAAAGTATATATGAGACCATCTGACTGCAAGATGAAAAATGCACCTGCTGTAGGTCCTGAGAACACACCAGCTCTGAAGGAAAGAGACCATCTTCCCCTCACTAGCACTGAAGATGGAGAGGCAGGCTGATCCAGACCTGGAAAACAGCTCTGAAGACCAGTCTCCTCACACCCATTCCTAATGTGGAAGCAGGAGCAGCCAGCACCATCTGCTAACTCATTCAAGCCGATAAACGCAGAGCGATACGCTTGATGGTCGGTGTACCATCATCACAGACATCCGCTTTCTAACAGGAGACAAGATTTGATTTCACCCTTTTGTTGATCTCCGACCTGATGACGATATTAATGGCATGGGATGGCATTTAACAAATGAACTGAAAGCTATTTACGAATCCTCACTGCTTTGAATGTATAAACTGTACAGCAGCGGAAGCCACATGCCTGGATGTCTTCAACCACTGGAGTGAGCCCGACAATGAGCAAAAAGGCTGAGGAAGGCATCTGCTGCTACCAGCCAAGAGGCAGAAAGAAAACAATCCCTGTGCTAAATGCTAACAAGGCACCAGCAGGGGAGAATGTAAAGTCTCTTTAGAGCGGCTGGATCACCAGGAAGGAGCACGCCAGTTACAAAGTGCCTGATGCCACATTTGCACATCAAGCTGAGCATCTCCCCCAACCTGGCCAGGCACAGCTGTAGCCGGACACAGCAATGTCACTTACTTCCATCACTGAAGTCCTCACAGTGATAAAAATAAGGTAGATTGTGGCTAAAATGAAACACAGACACTGTGATGGTGACAAGTTTGACTTTCAGGGCACTAGGGAATGCATATGGACACCTTTAAAGCGCATCCCTTTTTCAAGAAATAGATCCTTTCAGCTTGTCTCTGTGTTTTTTTCCTTGAGGGATATATCCGTGAGCTTCATGAACTTTGATGCTGTCAAATAGTTGAAAGGGAGAATTTTGTATTTTAAGTGTCAGGAATCTCTACAAAGCAAAGTCTCTTCTAGCACAGAAACTCAATCAAAACGTAGAAATGAACCTTTCAGAATTTAACAGACACACACACAGTTCCATTTACTGTTCATTACAACAAGAGACCTGCGGGTGCCAATACTATGATGCTGAAAGATTTTCCAAGAAAGTCAGTCAAACCCTTCACAGGTCTCAAGGCTTTGTTTTTTTCCCTGGCAATAGGAAATAACTTCTGCAAAACTTCTTTCCCGAGAGGAAAAGGTTTTAACCCTATAACTACCACAGCTGACATGACTTTCATCTTCTACCATTAACAAGGTTTTTAGGCAAGGGTCACTAAAAATGTCAGGAATATACTGCATCACATGGCTACAAAACCTATAGGTTTGGTAGAAAACCCCAACAGTCCGCCGCTGCAGACACGGTGGAAGACTGAGAGGGAAAGAAAAGCTAGTAGAAGGTATCCTCAGCAGAACTTTAAAAAGACAGCATGGATCGGGAAAAGTAGTTTCTTCAAAGCCGATTTTGATACATGGCAGCAATAGATGTTTCGGTCTTTTTTTGAGGACTCCTGTTAGGCTAGCCCAGTGGATTCCTCTTTTCTTCTACCCTGTATTCTGATGGACATTTCAAAAGAAAGAGAGTTCCAAGAGACATGTGTGGACTTGAACCAGCAAGTGCTTCATACTGTTGTTGTCTGAACAAAACAAGCTGTGCCAGAATTTCATGAGTTTTTGTCTTTTCACACAACAGACTTACTAGGTTTATAACAACTCAGAATATAAGGAAATTCTGGAGCACAGTCAGTAAGCGGAAAGTCACCACAGTGGAGCCTTCTGTATTTTTTCTTTCTAAATGCTGGCAAATAGACCGTAATTAAGCCAGCTGCTGAAAGACTCTCTTTCCAACTAAGTCTCAATGTCCTTCAGCTCTCACAAGCTCTGACACAGAGGATACCACTAAAAAGACCATGAAGAACCCATGATGGTGATCATTTGATCACTGCCACTCAGCTCTAGCAGTGAATCAGGTCCTAGTTGTGGTGCAAAGAGCTAGACACTGACTGCAAAATGGTTTGTAACAAGCTGCTCATTTTAGCTTACTCAAGAATGTAGCGTTGTGAGAGACGACCTGAATTGCACAGCTCACTATCTTGCAGTTTCTGGTATCAATATAACAGATAAGTGCAAACAAAAAAAAAAAACAAAAAAAAACAACAAAGTACACAAAACATCCTCTTTCTCAACATTAAATACCAAATTTAAGGTCTTTTATACAAAAGACCAAAAAACTGCAAGCCTGTCTTGCGCCAAGGGAAGACAACAGAAAAGGACAGGCATTGCCCATATCCTATGAGCCACATAGGAGCACACAAAAAGAAAACAAAATACCTTCATTAAAAAAATGATGCTCTAAACAAATACAAGACCGTCACCTTCTATTATTCTCTCTAAAACAACCTTGTCATTCGAACAACTTTTGTTTTCCATGGATTTCTACAGTGAATGTTTCACAGGTAGATTGTTTCTCTCTGAATAGATGTAATTTGCTCTGCATTAGAATATCCTTTATCTGTTTGAAGTCTATGGAATACATAGAGTTCTGTTAATACGCCCTCAATGCAGATTCAAGACTGCACTAGACTTTTCCCCACTCCCCTCTTTTCAAATATAAATCTTTATTATTTTCTGTGTGACTATATTTTTATTTCCTTCTATATATTTTTACTAAACTAAGGCCCAGGCCCCGTAAAGCTTTGCTGTGTAATTTTGTTTAGGGGCTATCACTTGTGCCTTTGTAGTCAATAGAAACACTCACTGTGTAAGAAACAAAACATCTCCGCTACCCTCAGTGGTGAAGCAAATGCACAAAACTGCTCTTGTTGCATTACTTACGCCAAGAAAGTATGCATTTTTTTTTTTTTAGGAATTGGTTCTCCATCTATCTGGACAGATTTCTGTAAAGTCTTATGAAAACATTCCAAATATAAATAAACCCACAAAAATGTTTACAATTTGAAAAGCTGTTTTTTCTCTCTACATTTGTCATATGATAATGAAATAAGAACAAAAGAACAAAGAGTATTATTGTGTAATTCGGTAACATAGTTTAAAAGAAATTCCTACTCATATTTAACCATGAAATTACACCTACAATTATACTTCCAATTATAATGAAAACAGAAAGGACTTCAATGTTCAACACATACCTATAATAATATTTTTTTATTTTCTTTTTTCTTAAAATGTAATGACAATTTTAGTTTTTCCTGGAGTGCTAGTGATAGTTTGGGAACTTTTGTTTTGAGACCTTTAGGGAATGCAAGGGTTAAAGTTGTGTAAAACAGATTTTCTCACAGTTTAAAGAGAGCAAAACAACACATTTAGGAAACCAGACAGCTAAAAGGTCAAAACGTTACACTTCCAGGTCAAACTTCTGGTTGCAATTAAGTAAATTCTTCTAAACATTTCTGGGGAAATCATATTTCTTTTAGGTTTTATTTCAAATCCCTAATCTTTCTTGCATATATTGTAACCAAAACAATATTGCTCTCCTTAGAAACATTTAATAAAGAGGTCTCTTTTTTTCATCTCAAAATAAAAATCCAATATTTATTTTTTCCCTTCTCATTTAATATACAGTTGAACTAATTAAAAAAGGCAAAAAACTCTATCAGAGGTTTTTTGTTTGTTTTTTTTAAATAGATACAGTCTTTCTTTTCCCCTTAAGAGTTTTCTTTCCCTTTTCATCCACTTTCATTATCTGTATTTTCATAATAGGGTTTGGGTTGTGTTTTCTGTTTTGTTCTTTTTTACTAAATCAAGCTATTTTTCCCTCCTATGCAGTTATACGAAAACCCCTCAAACCTAAAATCGTAGAATCATAGAATGGTAGGGGTCAAAAGCGACCTCTGGAGATCAAGCCCAACTCCGCTGCCAGAGCAGGATCACCCAGGGCAGGCCACACAGGAATGCATCCAGGTGGGTTTGGAAAGTCTCTAGAGAAGGAGACTCCACAAGCTTTCTGGGCAGCCTGTTCCAGGCTCCGTCACCCTCACAGGAAAGAAATTTTTCCTCATGTTCAGCTGGAAATTCCTGTGTTCCAGTTTGTGCCCGTTGTCATTTGTCTTATCACAGGGTACCACTGAAAAGAGACTGGCCCCTTCTACTTGATAACTGCCCTTCAGATATTTGTAGACATTAATAAGATCCCATCTCTTCTCCAGGCTAAACAGCCCCAGGTCTTTCAGCCTTTCCTCATAAGAGAGGCATTCCTGTCCCTTCATCATCTTCACAGCCTCCGTTGGACTGTCTCTAGTATTTCACTGTCCCTCTTGAACTGGGGAGCCCAGCACTGGACACAGTACTTCAGATGTGGTCTCACTAGGGCAGAGCAGAGGGGGAGAAGAACCTCCCTCGACCTGCTCGAAACACTCTCCTCTACGCACCTCCCAGATGCGGACAACGGTCGTGAAGTCACGGTTGACGTGGCTGCTAAAACAACCTGGCAATCTCAAGACTCCTATCATTGCCCAACAAGACTACTTAGGTTTAACATAATAGAATCTCTGCCCTTGTAACAGAGATTTTCAGAGGTTTTTTCAGAAGTTCCAAACACACAGACACAGCACCATCTCCACAGGGACAACAAGAACACAACAGGAAGAGAGCCCATGTGGGCTTTGTACCACATGGGAGTCAGAGCTGGTACACATCTAAACAATGCAACCTGCTGTCTATGTCAGCAAGTGATAGATGTCAGGTCTGTCATACCGAACAAGTCATTTCTTCCCTAGTATTTTAGACATTCCAACACAAAGCAGACCACACAATCTATAAAATTCTTCTAGTAAAAATCTTATCTGCCATGTTGACAAAGGGTGGGATAAGATAACTCAAAGTCAAACTCTTCAGAAAATTTCAACCGAGTAAGCGCTCAAAAAAAAATAAACCAAATTTATCTGCTACCTATTCCAGCTGTGCCTTGTGTTTAAACAGGCCCATAGAAGCTGCACACGGATATCCTATCCTCTGTATTCCTGCATCCAAGTGACTACAGAAGCTTTAAAAAACTATACAGAGCATCCAAGAAAGAGCATCTTCAAGAGGAAGAGATGCTACCAAGAAGAATTCATCAGTCAAACACAAAATGGCAAGTGCTTAGCGACAGATTTTCGAAAGCATTCTGTGTGGAATCCAAAAATGCTCATTTCCCACTTGGGATAAACAGATGCCAAGAGCTCTTTCAAAAGGTAGCTGGATGTTCCCTGCCCTAGATGAGCGTCACTTTGATATTCTCAAGTGAATATGAAATGAGGCATTAAAGGTGGGGTTCACCTTGCCTAACCTGCAACATCTGCATCAAACTAGTATCCTAAACTTCATTTTTAACTGATAGAGTTTAATTGGCTATTAACTTCTAACCAGCTTTGACAAAGTGAAAGATGAGACATAACTCCACTTTGTAAATACACATGATTAATGGACACTGGCTTTCTGCCTAACTATATAATGAAAACTCCAAAGAGAAATTTTAAATTTGCATCAATATATGTGTCTTTGCATAAATTAGAAGTACTAACAGCAAAATTACTATGCAGAAGTACTTGGATGCTACAGAAAGACCTTTATAACTTATACAGGTGTGTAAAATAGTAGCTGTCAATGTTCATGCAAACACATTTTTTATTTGCACTCAAATACTTAATTTTCATAACTTTTTAAAATATTTTCATAAAATGAAAAGTATCATATGGAAACAAGAGAAACAAAAGATGGAAGAAAGAGAAAAACAGAATGAATCAAGGCAGTTAGTAATTAAAGCTTAGAGGTTAAGGCTTTTTTCAAAACCAACACCGAATTCTTTTTCTCAAAAACACACCAGATTGAACAACTCTCCTGTTGTTTTACGCAAATGTTATTTCGTTTCAGTACTACACTAACTATATAAAACACTTTATTAAGGGTATCTTTCAAATAAACACCGTTTCTTATCTGAGAACATAAGTAACTTCACAAGGGAGCTGCAACTAGGGAAGAAGTAAAAGAAGGAAGAGTCTGAGCACACTTCATTCTTCCCTGTATTTCGTATGTTCCCTGTATTGCATTTCCTCATCTTGGATCATCTTTGTTACCCTTCTTGAAGTTTATAATGCAATAGAATTGGGAGAATCTAAGATGAGGGGAAAAAAGTAATCAATCTCCAAAAAGAAAATACCCAAACAGTGCATAAGGGGGGGGGAGTGGGGGGGTGGGTTGCTCTTGTCAAACATCCTCTATTCTGGGAAAAGAGAAAAAAAAGAAATCAGGTATATAACCTTGATCTTGTAGAAGAAAAATACTTTGGTGAAAAAAAGATGTCTTTATTCTCCATTAGCAGGCTGTAGAAAATGGGAAAAAAAATGTAATCTAAAGCATATACATGAAATATTAAGCCCAAGATACTAATTAAGACATTTTTCATTAGTTACTGCATAAATCACTGCATACTTCAGGGCACTATGATGCTCTGTTGTCAAAGACAGATGAATGTAAGCTTAAAGTTCACAGATATCTGCAGGACTTGGCCACAAATGAGTCCATTGTAAAGAAGCTGAAGTAGAATTCTTTCGAGAGACAGAAATCGCAAAGTGCAACTGCAAACATCAAAGCTCATTTAAGACTTCTGTCCTCCTCAGTTCCCTGTGGTAGCTTATCTGCCATAGCTTACTCTCCCTCTACTCGCACCCATCACAGTTTTATGGAGTTGCTCTTTAAGCAAGATTCTAGTTGGAACAGCAGAGAAGTAAGAGTTAACAGCTGGCAGGGTGGGAATAAATCAGTTTTGCTGCTACAGGATTGTGACGCGGAACATACCCTGTGAACATCTTACACAATTCATGTTCTACAGTAACAGTGAACAATCCTAAAGCAAACTTGGACAGTTTGAACAGGGTGTTTTCCTTAAAAAACATCATAATGTTCAAATTAAAATGCAAGCCCAAAACAGTTGGGAATATTTATCATTGTGATTTATTGCATGTTTTTTGTGCGCTTACAGGAGCCAAACAAATCCGTTTATAAGCAACAGAAATGTAACTTCTTATGCAACTATCACATGATCACAATAAGCTTCATTTACTTAAAAAAATAGGTTAAAAATATTTTTTTAAAATACACACAATTCTAGCAAAAGCAGATAAAATCACGCTGGGAGCTCACTGTGCCATGTGACAACATGCTCTCGAATTATTTTCACTGTAGAAGAGACTGTACAAGAAAAGATCTAAAATCAGAGCAAAAATGTTCCACCCTCAAGCCAAGAAAAACAACAAGGATGCTAAGGAAGGAATGAGAGAAGATGTGCAAATTACTTGTAGGACAAACAGAGTGAAACCTCTTCCTCCCCCAAAACAGGGAAGAAGATATATTTACAAGATACCCTCTTCCTTCCTTCCATTTCTAACACGGACATTTCTACCAATCATATTTGCTTTCCTCAATCTCCTTTTTGCTTCCTCTGTGCCCTTCTTCCTTTAATTTTCCACAGTCCTCCCTTTTGTCATTCTCCTGTATTTAATATCTCCACTCAGTCCTCTTTACAGCCTCTTGTTACTCAACTCTCACTGCTCTTAAATCAAAACCAGCCACCTTCTGTGGAACTCGAAAAAACAGGCTCTGCTTTTAGCTGAAGTCTACAGTAGGTGAGCATTAGGACACACCAACACGCTTGACATCATCACTAAAACCCAGTATCTCTTACCGACTAGCGCCAAGTGGTGTAAAGTGAAAATGTATGGTGCATGTATATAAAAACTAAAGCTCTCACTTGAGAGATTACACGTTTGTACAGTGAAGTAGTAGGTGGTTTGTTTTTTTTAAATGAGAAAAACTCACTAATACATGAGCTTTGCTATTAGATGGAGTATATTTATTGAACTTCAAGCAACGCAAGCCAAGCACACCTGAGCAATGCCCCTCTTGCAGGATTTTGGCCGTGCAAATTGGATGCAGGCAAAAGTAAATCTTTGAAAATCTACTCCATTTTAATTTTCTCTTAAAAAAAACAACAAAAAACCCCCACAAAATCAAACACGTTTAGACATTAATTAAACACAGGAAACAGAGAGTTTATACCAAAGCCGATGTCCAAAGACTAAATTAAAGCTTACTTTGGCAAAATATTCATACTGGCCATTTGGGAGGGGTGGGGAAATTGTTCAGACAGAAGGAAGACTAGGAAGAACTTGCTTGTCTTGGCTACTTTCTCTCATTTTTCCATTCTTTCTTTCTTTCTTCTTCTGTGTCTAACACCCACAGATTTCCTAATGAGATGGTATGCGACCCACCACACACTGCTGTGTGCGTGTGACTTACATGAAAAAGAAATGTAAATTAACAAGTCCTATGCATGGATATTTATATTATGTGCCACAAACCTGAAAGGTGGTATTAAATAATATTAACATTAAACCTAATATAACACTAATACTAGAAATAAATTGTCCTAGGTGAAATTTTTCTCTGCAAAATAGTTTTGGTAGCCAGTTTAACAGCAGCCTTCTCTGCTCAACAGATAAGGACAGCAGGATGAAATCTGCTCATCAAAGTAGGGAAGGTTTGCTTCTGTTTCTGAAGAAAATTCCAATAAAATGCATGATGATATTAGAGGTAGTCTAAAATCTTAGTACTGGTCTCATAATTCTGATTGTAATAAATCTTGAATACATCCTGTAATGTGGAGAGTAAATTACTGAGAAGATGTGAGTTCAAATGGAGGTGGAATGCTGAACTGGGATACTTGAAGTAGTAAATAACCAGCTAATAAGCATGTTAATGTTCTTCCTATAGCTACACTCTTCCTTATTTAGCAGGGGTTTTACAGCAGTGAAACTCTAGACACAAACTTGCGTAACTTTGAGCAAAAGAAACCACATCCAGTTTGAAGAGCTCGACAACTTTTCATAACTTCCAATAAACATTTCACCAGCAGCACCTACACTATGTGTATGTAAGTCAGCAACATACCGAGCTCGTGCATTTCTTTGTATACTCCAAGCCAGCGTCAGAGGCAAACTCTGGCCAGCTATCTCGCACTTCATCTGTTTGGGGAAAAACCACAAAAACGTAGCCCCATACTCTACAAACAGAACCTGTGATCCTAGTGAGGAAGAGGTTTTGGAGTCACGTTTGAGTGATGATAACCGCTAAAGACTTGGGGCTCACCTACAAGGGACAGTCCCTTAGAGGTAGGTCCCAGCTGCTTCAGTGAACACCCAACTATTCTATTATTTCCTTCTCAGGTAAGAACAGGCTTGAATGTAACTTGAATAAACTCGATTCTTGGACTTGAACAAAGCACTCCTTTCTTACAAATTACAGCCCTGAGCAAAGTAGACTGTGAGAAGAGGAAAGAGATGGATTTGGAAATGAAGTTCAACATGAATGTTCGTTATCACGGACTGTTTTCTTCCTTTATTTCTTTAGCGTTAATTAACGACGGTGAGATTAACTGCAGAAAACTAAGGGAACAGTAACGCTGTCTCATCCAAAGTAAATATTCTTTAATCTAACACTTTCATAGATGTTACTGATGACCTCCTCAAATGCAGCACATTCTTCAGTTTTTAATTTTCAGGAAATAAGGGGAAGAGTCAAGCAGAAGATCAGTTCACAACCCTGAGACATCACACAAGTATTTTACTGAAAAGTTCATGTTATAAAAGAAAACATAAGACCTTAAAATCTCAAGTATATCCTCTATTTAGTGCTGCATCTGTCTGCATGTATCAAAAAAAATATTATGTCTGGTAGTTTTATCCTAAAAAAAAAAAAAATACTGTTTTTGAAAAACTACTTTTTACTGAGGCAGGAAACTTTAAAAATAAATAAGAAAAAAACATCACTCGGTAAAAGAAAACACAGAGAAACCTCAACAAAGCTCAGAAATTCTGATCCCACCCTGTGTAACACCCCTCTACTTTCACTGTAAGAAAATTCTATTAGTTTAGTCAAAACCAGAAAAGTACCGGGACCTGAAACTTCATGTGTTTTATAAATCTTAACAATATTCTAAAGGGATAAAATGCAGTTGTAACTTGCAAGGGAAAAAAGGGTTTCAAAATCTTTTAGTGTCCTGAAGCACTTTTTATTTATGCACTATTGTGTTCCTGTGGGGGGAAAAAAACCCTCCCGTCATGCCATAACTATCTGGCTTCTATATATGCCTAAAAGTTTGCAATAACCATCAAGTATTTAACTTCCGGGTTTTTTTTATTAAAAACAGTCATTAATATTGATAATAACATTTAAAGTTGCAACCATCAACTAGAATTCTATAGGAAGATACCTTTTCCATACCTGAAAACATTTTGAGAGGTAAAGAATTTGTACAGAATTAAAAATGTTATTATAATGCACATTGAATCCAAATATTTGTATCAGTATACTGATTGTGTATTGTATGTTATTACATTCAGAGCAGAATTCATATTTCAGTAGAGATTTATTTCACTATATTTAAGGAAATATGGGAAACTATAGCCAAGACAGAGCTTTACTATTGCAAGCCTTCTTTTCTGTGACAAGCTTATAACATGCTCTGGGCTGATAAAAATAATAATAATAATAAAAAAAAAAAAGACATTATTTCCTAAAAGCTATATAAAAATAAATTGCTTGTGTGATGTAACACCAACAGATAAGCCAATCAACTGTTAAATCCACCATGATGACCATAACAGCCAGTGAAATAACATTAAACAAAAACTAACAAGCCATTTAGCCTCAACATTAATCTAACTTCAGAGCACAAGCTATAATGCCATTTTAATCTAAAGATAACGATCATGTACTGAAATTGCATCTACTATAATGTTTCACCATCCATACACAAAAAAAAGTGTTCCAGTTGGGTAAATGCTCTCACTACTGGTCTCTTCTACACAGTCATTACTCCCAAGGTCGTTGATGCTACTGCCAAACCTGGAGTAACACCAGTGAAATGACAAGTGCTGTTTATCACATCATCACATAACTTTTTAAAACTGAACAGGTTGTCAGAAGAGGAAGAGAAAAAGTATTATTTACAAATTTAAAACCTGTAAACAAAACGTTCAAGTGGAAAAGAGACTTAAGAAACCAGCAAGATTTCCATCAGTTTCAGAGAACACAAGATCATATTATTCATTCTTTTTAATTCCAATGATAGGCTCTCACGCTAATAGTACAAACACTACGTTCGTTTTTTGATAACATAGAAAAATGAAAATCCACTTATTCTTTTCAGTAACATAGCTGAAGTAATCTCAGACACAAACACTAGCTATTTTTCAGGCTTTACTGTCTTTCCCCATGGCAAATTTCTCAGGGAAAAAAAAAAAATAAAGCCCAGCAGTTTCCACTATACCTTATCTTACTTTATTTCACAGTAAGTTAAATAATTTATCGTACCGGTAAGAAACAAAGGACCAGAGGGTGCGTGTTCCATTGATTTCCATTGACCACGCTGTTTAGGAGCTTGCAAGTAGTGTTGGACCCTTGAAGCAACAACTTCTTCTAGCAGCACGCAGACCTCCTGGAAGAGTAACCATCGGCCTATTTAGATCTAAATTTACATACGTGCCCACAGACACACAGCAGAAATCAATACAAAATCATCCCCTTTCACATAAAAAAGGAAAAACATGACCTGCAATTAAATCCTGAGGCATTATACAGACTTGAGGAGCACAAAATTTAGGAAATCAATGGGAACAAAGAGGGGGGTGGGGAGTGAAACAACTTTGCTACTGAACAAGAGAGGAAGTACATTGTGAAATTGTCATCTGGCAGATGAAGTACACTATATTATAACACTTACACTTTTTGAACACCAAATTAGTTTCATTTGCATACAAAGTCGGGAAAAAAGCCCCAACATATTAAAATTGTATCATAACATCAGGTATCTAAGCAGAATATTAGTAAAAAACCTCCCAGGAACTGTCAACACACTATTTCCCTGCAAGAATCCTTATGAACCACAACAGATATTTTGATTCAAGTCAGTGTAATCCTAGGGGGAAGACTCAGAGCTAATTAGGTCAGAGCAACCTGCTCTTTTTGATTTTTCTGCTCCTCAACAAAACTGTTCATATCTTTCATACTTCCTTCAGCAAAGCACAAAAAAAGCTACATACACAACTCAAGAAGAACAAGCCCTTTACACAGAATAACCATAAAAAAAAAATTGGAGCAAAAGCAAAAAAATTAATCTTTTGAATACCAGAGTTAAGTTTTTGGATTAATACATACACGCATATTTGAGACTTTTCCCTCAGCAGTCTCAGTTTCCATTGTGCCTCAGAATGTGTTAACAGAAATGATACTCTGTGGCACACAAAAAAATATCATTTTACCTTTTTACAGTATTTGGACAACAGACAAAATTTTATCAGTATTATCTAAACTCAAGTATCTTGGCTTGAAATTTCCTTTTGATTAATCTAGAAAGTATGCAGAGCAACGAAGTTTTAACATATTGCTCTAAACGAAAGCAATGCGCATACATTGGTCAACCACAAACAGTATTTTCTGCTTACAGTAAGAAATCCATTCTCCTTTCTGCTCGAAGAGTACAATTATAAAATATTGTATTGACTCCTTCGTCTGTTGAAGTCATTAAAGTGATCTCATTACACATTCTTTCATGGGACTTTGCATTCAGGTTTGAATGAAAATGTCTAGAAAGCAGTGGAAACAGGGTGTGCACTTAGTTCCTTCTGCAACAGTCCAGATGAGCATGCACTGCATTCATTTACACAGAAAATACTTTCGTTCTTAAGCTTATGGAAATATTATTTGAATGGTTCTCCACAACGAACTACATGGGCCTATATTTAAGACAGCAAAAACAAGAGCAGGCTTCAAGAGAATTGTCTCTATGTGCTTCCTACTGCTGAAAAGAACTTGCAACTGAGACCTTCTCTATGCAGAAGGAGAGATCGATGCAATGACATGAATAGAAGTCACTTTAATAAATGTCAAAAAAGACAAAACTTTGACTTTGTTATTCCTGGGGAAGAGGGCAAGGAAATTTGAAGGGCACCAAGACAGAAAAGCTCCCAAATGCGTCAATTTGCATCTCGCAGCCATCCCAAGATGACTCTTTCTGTACAAAACGTGACAGCAGCGTGCAAACTAGTCTTTACAATGCCAGCTACACAAGGCGCACTGCAGCTTCTTACACCAGCCTCATGCTTCTGGGCACTCATTTAGTTCCCAGTCTGCTCCACGCAACCCACGCTCCAAGCAGGAGCTGGCAGGTGACAGGCCAGCACCGCTCCCTCCTCCTGCCTGGGAGCACATGGCCGGGTTCCACACTGAGCAGCCGCAGACTTTCAGCCAGGGGATCAGCAGAAATCGGCTTTGGGTTAAAAGAAGTCTAAGAGGCATCTGCTTTTCCCCCACAGACAAGCAAACAGGGCTGCATCACCATTACTGTCGTCCAGCTCGGAAACAACAAAATTGTAGCAAACTGCTTGTGATGAATATGTAAAAGCTCTCATAAAAACAAATAAAAAACCCCAAACAATAAATATGTAGGCATAATTTGCTTGTAACACCTTACTGACCTTTTTCTTCCCACTTGAACAATGATTCTGCATAAGACTTTCAGGAAAGAAATTGGAAAGCTATTGGAATCACACTTCTCTGTTGTCAAAAATACGCAACCTTTGTACTTGCCTCAAAATGTGCGGTCACAGAAATGTAATGAATGCTGCCCTGTCGTGCCTCTTTATTAAATCAATCATGATCTAATTTCCTGAAATTCATATCTTTTGTTTTGGTAGTCTTACAAAAATACATTTTGAAAACACTTTGAAAGTCAGATAGCTGCAGTAGTAAAACTGGTTATAAATAGAAGGGGTAATGAGTATTCATCTAGTAAAATAAAAGTCTAAAACATTTCTCCTATTTTCTTCTTTCTCTGCTTAATAAAGCATAAATTGGTGAACCACATGTTGTTAAATTTTTTGTTTTCACTCCCTCAGGATATTAGTTTGTTGTTTCTTTTAATTTTATTTAAAAGTATTACTCTGAGACATACAGGGATGCTCTGCAGTGACAAGTTAATTATGCCGTTATTAGGAAAGCTATCTGCTGAAAATTACCGTAACGGAGACTTGCGGGAAAGTCCACAGGCATTTGAAACACGTCCTGCATTCGTTTTCAATAGAGAACTTCTCAAGTTCCCACACGGAGTGAAATAGGGGAAAACTCCCACCAGTAATTCATCACGAGTTTGTAGCAGAAAACACACAGATTCTGATGAAAGTTATATTCGTAATTTTGCTGGTCACTGATGCATTGATTTTCCAGAATTTCATCTGTTGTTAGGATATACAACTGACATGCTTAAAAATAAAGCCTGGGGGTTTCCTTTCATAAGATGAAGTAGTTCTGCTAGAGTTTATCAAGCATACTCATTATCTTTTCTTGCACGCTCTAAATGCAACATCATTCACACTTCTCAGAACAACAAAAAAAAAACAATTAATAGAAAGATTTCACCATCGAGTTCTGCAAAAAAATGATACCGGTCACAATCTGGTTTATATCACTATACTTTACAAGCATTCATGAGAAATATGTTTTTAAAATTAAAATTAGAAGAATCAAAACAGCATGTCCACATGCATGTATACACACAAACACAGTTTAAAAATTAAAAGGCAAATTGAAAGTGGTCATTAGTGTCCCAAAAAGCACATATGGTTGACTTTGGGCTCCCAAGCAACTGTTGACAGTTAGGTAAAACTAACAATATTCTCATAGCACTGAAATATTCCAAACAGTTCAAGGCAATCCAAAGTTTTTTCCCTGCGCCACATGCTTTTTGAAGTAGAAATGATATTTGTTGTACCTCTTTCTCATGATCTGAAAACCAGCTGGTGTCTTTATTGGAGCCTTGAGGCAAAATATGAACATCCACCAAAACAGCAAAGTTCCCACACTGGAGGAAAAAAAAAAAAAAAAGAGAGAGAGAAAAAAAAGTTCAACTGTAGCGGCTAGGAAGCATATGTTGAGCAGACAAGGAGGTAAACAATCAGGTAAGGATATGCCTCTAATTCAGAACATAAAACTGTGGAAAACTATGAAGTATGGAATTACAAATTTACCATTGTTTGGGAGCTTAATGAGAAACAAGGGCACCAGATCTATCTTGGATACCTCACTGAAAAGTTTAAACAATTAATAACAAGCACCAGTATATGGAATTTTTTGCTATCTATATGCTACTTTTAAATCCAAGTTCAAGGACATTTTAACGTGTGAAAAATTAGCTATTCCTTCATTAAACTCCCGTCATTCTCTTTTCTGAGAATTTACTACTATATTAGTTACCTAGTTTGCAGTCTAAATTTATTAACTCCTTAAAAACTCATCCCCTCAGAAATCTTCTCTACTCAAGCCTCTTCCTCTCTCCAAAACCCCTAATGTGAAGAAACCCAGTTTTGAGGAACTTGTGGCAATTACCTAAAGTTCACTGACATCTGTCATTTAGCCAATACTATACTTTGAATAGTTAAGTGATCACAAGGCTAATCTACTAATAAACACTATATATAATCTACTAATAAACACTATATATAGTTGTTAGGATGATAGAGGCTACATCCCAAGACACATCAACCATGTCCAAAATTCCTTTACAGGCTTTAATTGAGGACAGCGTGACATACAAAGTTCTAATGTAAGGAATTCTTCTAATATAAGGAAGAGTGTGCACTCATTCAGCCCTAGCAAGAGAACTGTGCCTCTTTCCATGCACTGAGGCATGGTTGGTGCACTACAAGCGACTGCTTTCGATTTCTTCTACTCTAACACAGCACCAAACCTCCCTCAGACATCCTTGAAGTAAACAACTTGCAAGCTAAAAGCCAATTTCATCCTTCTGTTTTGGCTGCTTGTGCTACGCTCCTGACGATGCAATAAACTCACTCTTTGAGAAGACTGGACATGTGTGGTCATGACAATCGCACACCTGGAATGTCTGATAGGATAGAAACAACATCCTGATTCCAGACAAATCTCAAATGCGTCGGACTGTAGGTGGATGTTGCAGCACAGGCTTCCTCTCCTAACATACTCTCTCCGTGTTTGCTCTTCACTTCCAAACATCTGTAAACCTCACAACAGAATTCCAGCTGCTAACAGAATTTATTCTAGAAATAGTATGATATATATTTTTACACTACAGATGTATATCACCTACAGTGTAAGAGGTACCTCTATACCTTGGGGCTTATGGTATAAAAGTAAAGACTTGGAGAGTGCCATTACCTGTACATTTAGTATCGGGAACAAGATTTAGCATCGATTTTATTAATCATGACGGTTCATTTGGTAAATTAGAAATCTCTTGAGTTTACAAACACTTAGATCAGTAAACTATCCATGAAGAAAAATATCTGAATAATAATTTAAATATCATTAGAATACTATTCTCAGCCAATCTTGTCTTTTAACTAGAATGCAAAACCTTGGCAAATGAGACGAGATTGTGAAATCATATTAAGAAACTTCTAAATTACTTATAGGTATCAGTCAGTGAAAGAGCAGAATGCTTTGATCTATTTTATCAAAAGGCTTCTCTTTCCTCCAGAGAACCAAGAATTGCCAGATGGCTGCAACAGCAAACCTCTCCAAGCTTTAAATTGATGACAAAATATCTCTCAAAAATCTCTGGTGAATCATTAGTCAGCTCCAGCAAACTTTTGAGTTGACTACTGAACTTCAAAGCCAGCCAGCAGACACTGCATATTATAGAGAGAAGGCCAGTAAATTATTCATGGTTCAGCACTTACAACAATGAACAAGTATTTGATACATGAAGAAAATTCAAATTATCAAATGTTGCGTGTTAATTTGCATCATTTTCTATTGACTACAGAAACTTTATATATAGATACAAAGTATAGACCTACTTTTCTAGGAGAGAATGTTTGTAATTATTTACTTTAGACTGGCAGTATTTGCTAATCTTGAAACAACTGGAAAAAAGAAAATAATAAACTATATTTGAAATTATAAAATGGAACAGTTCAAAATTATCTTAAAAATATTACAAACAGACAAAACATTTGTAAGACTTCAAAGAAAAACAAATATATATGAATACACCTATATTACTACTATACATGATTTTACAGGTACAACTTTTATGTGTGATATTTTACACCAAAGCAGCTCAATACAGCTTTGAATCCTCCAGCAGCAAAGGAAGACTTCTCTGTGCAGAAGAAATTACAATACAAATAATTGTGGAGAGGAGAGGGAAGTGGAAGAAAAATTTCTGATTTTTTTTTTGTGTTGTTTTGGTTTTATTTTACTCTGAAGAAATGCAATTCCATGAAAATGCAAGGTTTTGTTTTAAAGGAAATGAAGAATTTCCAGTCATCATGGCTGCATGAAGCAACGTGTGACTCCTAAGTACTGTAACTGAAAGGAAAACAAAAAAAAAAAAAAGAGCAGAAGTTTTTATGATTTCAACTTCAACCTCAAAATTTGCACTGGAAAGGATTTTTAGAGGTGCAACTGTCAAAACTGAAACCCAAATGCCTAATTTGATGGGAAATACTTGTAAAGAATTAACAGAAAAAGATTTCATGGAAAAATTAACAACAGAAATAGATGCACCAATTTGATATCCTCCATAATTCTAGGATTGAAGAAAATTTTCATTTTTGTAAGTTGTTTTTAATGTCACTTACTGTAACAGCCTTGTAACACTCACTGTGTTATTAAACAAAGGGCTTTAAACGACCCCAGAATGTTGTCAGTTTATTGTTGTACAAGTAAAGGCATCCGATTCAGAAGATATTTTCAGGCATTAAAGTGTTTATACAAATACACAAAACACTTTATAGATTCTGCAAACGGAAATGATAAATAGACGTGTAACGTACACAGAATGAATACCAACGCAAAGCGGTACGTCAGTCAAGGAAAGTCAGCTGCTCACAACCTGTTAAAACCTTGGCCCAGGCTAAGCACGCCTCAGATGGTGGGTTATTATCTCAAATCCCCCAATCAGCAGATAAACCGAAGGAATATTTTTTTATTGCTCTAGTCATCTTTACAGTCGGGGGGCTCCTCCGCGGGTACTCGCAGTTCTTTAAATAGCATCACTTCCAACAGCATAAAAACAGTCAGTACAAATAAAAATACTTGGGATGCTGGGGATAAGCATGAGGACTTAGTATTCAGTTACATCATCCCAAATGTGCTGTATCGTTAAACCAGACAGGACGGGAGAGCCAGCCTCCCAAGGCATATATTAGCGTTTCCCATTTCTGTGATTATCCTGCGGATGTGGGCCGGAGGGTCAGAATTAACTGAAGCTTATTTGAAAAGGAAACGTGATCGTTTGGCTGGCTTTTTGGGGGTGGGTGGGAAGGAGGTGAGCTGCAACCGTCACCCATGCCTTCACTTTTCAGAAAGATAGCTGCAAACATAGGGGGACATCATCAGCATAATAGTAAGTCTTAGCTTGAAGTTTGCTCTCTCTGCTTCAGATCAGAATGATCTTTGTAGTACCAAAAGTTTGGGAAGCTTGTTACAGTGATTGGTCTACAGAAAGTCAATACCTTTCCCTATAAGCCTCGCTTTGTTTATAATCAATTTTAAAGACTATTTTGAAACAGTTTTCCAATTCCACTGGGAGAGAAGCATGCCCTACGCTGTAACACTTTAGCTTGCCAAGCTAAGCATGCAGGGATTATTTCTTTCTAATATTGCCCCTTCCCTTAAAGTTGTGGTATTTCTTCACAAGGATAGTTTTGTTTCACTCTCAGATGATGTCAATATTTCAAAAAAAATAGTCTGGACCATGATGACCACTGAAAAATGCCATGATGTTGAAAAGGGCTTCTAAAGGCAAAATTGCTAGGAGGTATAAGCAGTCTCTAAGCAGCTAAAGTACGACTAAGAGACTGTGGGGAAAAATACATACATACATAAATAAGAAGCTCATGTGAAATATCTTGTCTTATAAAAACAGGAAAAAATTAACATATTCCATCCTTTTTCCAAGTTCTAAAAATCTGTAAATGTTCTACAATGAGTTACATAAGCTCAAACACCCACAGCACTAAGTACAATTCTGTGCTGCCATTGGTGTGTCCACTATGTCAGCCCTATTATGACGATATACGGTTGCTATCTTCACTTTTCCCAAGCCTTTTAGAAGCAAAATTTTGTTTTCCTCCTTCTGTTTATACATTAGCACCAATGATTTTCAATATTTTGACTCTTCCTCTTCTAGAGCAATAGCAACAGGCAAAAAACAGTTGAGTGTCCAGTCCAGGAGAGGTATTTGTCACTACATAAAATTAAATTACCTTTCATTTACAAGCATGTCTAGGAGCACTATAATTCGAGGCAATATACAGTTCCCCAAACTGCAGGATGTGCTTTTCAAGCAGTCAAATATGTCAAGCTGCATGAACACATGGCTCAGGATAGCTATTTATGCCATCACCGCTGCTGATGGCTGCATAGGACACCTTACATCATATAGTTCTCATTCTTTAAGAAGCAGATAAAGTTATAACTTGATAGTGAAAAAAAAAAAAAGGATAGAACTTTAACCACACAGTCAAGTTGCAGAGAAATAGTGCCTCTCTAGTTACTGTTCAAAACATGATGTTTTTTCAACTCTGAATTTCAGTAGGGTGTTTAGAAAACAACAGGTCACCAGATGGTTTTTTACTGTCATGAGATTAATCAGAAGGTTACCTGAGAAGGGGAACTGATGATTATAAATAATTTCTCACTAGCTGATTCAGAGACCAGAGAGAAGGCTCTGGAAGAAGCCACAACCAGGAACGCTCGATGAATTCATGATCTAACTCCATTCTTCAGAATAGTCAACAATTAAGCAGCAAAAGTCAGGGAGCGGAGTGAAAACACTTCTGACCTTCTGTCTTTTCTGCATAAGAACTCCTTGGTTTTGGAAATTTTGAAAATCTTGTAAATTAAATACATATTGTATCGCTCCACAGAGATGAGTTATAACCCAAAATCATCCTCAACACTGAGCCATTTGCTGTATTGCTGGGGAATCCACAGCCACTTGTACAAAATGGGACTACAGAATCTTGAATCGCAGAAAGGGAAAAGATGGAATATGTGCACAAGTGGAAGAGTACCTAGTTACTCATACCCACAGACAAAACTCTGCTATGTTTCAGAAAACTTCACAGCATCTGGGCTCTCCATTGCAGTTTTGTGAGCAACCATCAAACTACCAGGCTTCGGAAATCTCAAATGGAATTATATTTTATTTACCAGAGTCATAAAAATACATTTTAACAACTAGCTGGTCTTGCTAAAGAAGGATTATAGCCATCAGCTGACATCACCTAGATCTTTTTAGTAACCTGCTTTCCAAAATTTATGGGATCACTCTGCAACAGTAAAAAGGGAGCAGCAGATCAACAGCAATGGCATAAAGGGGTCTAACTGGAAGATCTATCCTCAAAGATAACCATACTAAATCATAAGCAGATTCAGCAGGAACTGGACAATCTAAAACGCATTCAGACTTTCCAAAAGCAGGGAAGAAATTCCCCCTTTTGTAACCTGAATATGAGTTATATCTAAGTAATCTTTTGCAAGTGGTTGGTTTGCTTTTTTTAGGAGTATAGTTTATGTATGAGAAATTCCTACAGGAATTTTCTGGCCGTTTAGTGGAAGAAAAGAAGTAATTATCTGAAAATTCAATCAACGAGTTCTAGGAGCAGTAAGATCCCATTCAGAGGTTCCCATGCCAAGGAAAGAGGCACAAGCAGAGTACAAGCATTTAGAACAAACTTTTGAGAAACATGGTCTGAGAACACAAGACTGTGCTGCATCATCAAGGCATTATTTTAGACTCTTAAAAGAAGCAGATGAACAAGATATTAAACATAAGAAAAGATGGAAAAAGAAAACAAGAAATACACATAAATGATTCAACCCTTAAGAAAACATTAAAAAAAAATCTAAGTAGTTTCAAATCTGACAGAGATGAGTACGATACTGGAGACTTTCAACCAAAGGACTTAACGTGCTCTTGTTAAAGCACATAATTCTGACAGACCCGCCCAAATCACCAGATGAAAATAAATCTATCAAGATAACTCCTTCAGAAACACCCTAAGTACCTGCTGAGGTAAAAGATCTGCATGTTTTTAGCAACGTAAGAACGCAAAGAGAGCCCCTCAGTTCATCACCCACAGGCAGGCTGAGCAGTAATTACTTAATCTAAACATCTGAACTGGTCTCAGAGAACTGCTCTATCAGGTACAATGTTGAAAAAAGTGCCCTAAATTGCATGAGCAAATTAAGCTTAATTTAAGTTGTCAATCTGTGCTGGTCTGATCCCAATCCCGTAGGAGGTTTTGTAGCCTACATTTTGAAAGCAGTCATGAAGCTGGAGCTGAAACAATTGCAAAAAGCAAGTTTTTCCTCAGGGCAAAGTCTCCAAGTAACAGTGCAATCTCAACATTGTTTTGAAAGGATATATACCATGTCCCTGCCTGTGTCAGAACTGATCCAGAGAAACAGAAATAGCAGCACAGTATTTGTTCAAGATAATAAAAAGATAATCTGAGATTCCAACAAGCTGCTTTCACCCTTTTGTTGTAAAAGAATATTATTATAAGAACTATGGCATTTTTTTCAGTCATAGCTAGCAAGCAATGAAGAAATAACTCATCTCTGCAGCAACCTGCATTTCTGACACCTTGGGTTGGGGAGGATGAGATATTAATTAGCCAGCTGAACATATTCACAACCTATCTAAACGTGATTCATTCTTAATTGTAGATTTTAAGGACATTTCCTAGGGTTGGGACACACCAACAGAGTACCATAGGATAAGATGTTATTGTGCATCACCTGATCTTTGGTAAGTGGCTGCTGGCGAAGCTTAGAGAGCTACCTTACTTAGCTCTCACCTCAAGCTATCAACGATAAAAGTCTGGTATGAAAGTGATTCACAACAAGAATGGCCTTGTCATTGCTGTACTAAAGCGGAATCTGGGGTGTCTTTTGCAGTTCTAGAAAGTCAATATTGGGATTTAGTTTCTTACCCAGGTGGAAAGACAAAGGAACTATTATACATCCTGCAGAAAAAGCTCTGCACGTCCAAATCATTTCTTTTGTAATGATCAGACACTACAGTAACAGGTATCATCATATGAAATAATGCAAACTGGTAACCCTAACAATGACCGGTACTTCCTTTGATTTCTGCTCTGTAGATCAGAGCAGTACTTAGTTTACTATCAGTTTTTTCAATACTTTCTTATAGTAACTAAATTAAATTCCTAATTTAGCTGTTTGTAACTATCACAAGTTTAGTGATTGATTAAAACAACCAGAATGATTATAGGTTCTTAACGCACAGAAGTCTTGTTAAGAAACAGCAAGAACGACTAAAGCTTCCAACAAACCCAAAAATCATGAACAGTTAAGTGACAATATAATTTTCTGAAGAGCTTACAGTAAGTAAAAAAAAAAAAAGAGAGCCTGTTTCAGACCTTGAAGTTGTTTAATAATTTTCACAGGTTTTCACATACATGCTCTACATGCTGTATTTTGATATTAAGGAGTCAGACTTTAAAGTATAAAAGATCACCAAGCATGTATTGGCAAGCTACTGATGGAGTTGCTACATATATGAAAAAAAAAAACCAACAACAAACAGAATGATACAAGACAACTGAGGAGCTCAGTAATGTACCACCCGATTTTATGTGTTTCTGCAGATGCTAGTTGTGACTAGAAAATTAAGCACAATAAAAATGGAGGTAAAAGGGCACCACTCTCAGTATTTTTGGATGTAAATTCTGACAAAGAAAATAAATCCAGCCATTGGATAGCATGGAAAACACAACTTACAAAATTCTCGAAAGGGGAACAGATAAACCACAGTGTCTGTTTGGGAAGGTACCAAGCATATTGCTGAGATGAAGGGAGCAGCAGTTCTCAAGTGTATGATGCACCCAGTAACATATTTCTTGAGTTTATTGTACAACAGCTGCAGGGATGGGCCGACTTCCCTCTCACAAAAACAGAACTGGGAAGTGAGGGCAGGTCCCACGCAGGAAATAGATCCACGTTCTCCAGCTTTGCAGTTATTTCACAAAGCCTCCGACTCCTTTTTAGACCAACAGACAGGGTCTCACCTGCCCTAAAATTTCCTTCCTTCCCTCCCTTCTCATGAAGATGTTACCTACCGCAGCACATGGCTACTGAAGTGGGAAGCAAGAGGCAACAGAAAACCAAACCCAACATCTGCAGTCCATGTTTCAGTATAAAATATTTGCAGATGTTAAATCTTTATGCCAAAATAATTTAACAGATTAAAGATATATTGATTACACATGCTCAGACTTTAAGACAAAAACATAAAGCAAAAGTATTTTTTATTTGCAAAACAGGACTAGCAAGCCAAATTTTTTCATATTGTTACAGTTGTTCAAGTGGTCAAAATGTTACATTTTCCAAGTGCGTAAAGGGAGTACTTCTTAACTCTGCATTTTAATTAATTTCTCTTTGAAACAAAGCTAAGCCAAGAAAGTTTCAGAACTGCATGGAAGCTTTTTTTCAGAAATAACGTAACAAAACAAGTGATTCACTTCTGAAAAAGGCGTATTACAAAAGTGACACCCTTTGGGCGAAATCCTTCTATTAAGTGGGAGCATATTTAGTCCACATAAAGCAAAGAATAGCTCAACAAAATAATCAGTACTTTATCTATAAAGGGAAGAAACAGATGAGCCTTTCAAGTCAGTAAGTGATGCTCTAAATTTTATTGCTGAAAAGGCAGAATCAAATAGATGTAGAATACATCATATTTCAAAATGAAAACAGATCAGTAAAAACCTCAATGAATTACCGGCTGGAAAGCACAGGAATATAATGTATTTTTTTATACTGTCCAAGGGGAAAAAATTGCTTTCATCTGGCGCTGAACAGAGTATATAACAGACTTCATGCATAAAGAAAAGGAAAAATGGATACAAGAGGAACAACAACTGATTTATAAAAATATGCAAAATATTAACCCAGTTTAACACTGAAGAGTTGGCGACAAGCAAGAACGAGTTGTGCAAAGTACTACTGGTTCCTGGTAGAGGTGGTTGTCACTACAAGGGCTGCTTAGACAAAAATTTGAGCTGCTAAGGAAACCATTTTCCTATTTGTCTGTCCCCGCCTATTCTCCTTCAATGTTACTTCTGCCAGAGGTTACCGCTTCCAGAACTGAACAGGTACAACTCTCCCCTAACTCAACCAGTTTTGATAGAACATCTGTTTTCAAATGCATACAAAAAACTACTCAGTTTGACAAAAATAAATAGGGAGTAACTATTCATATATCTCTCCTAGCAAACGTAAGAAGTGGTAACCTCTGGGCAATGAAAAGCAGGTGATGGGTATACAGATCTTAAGTCAGATGTAGCTGAAAATATCCACCTGACTTTTCTAACATCAATGCCTTACATGCACCTAAGCAGGCATGTCAAGAATTTCTAACAATAAACAAAAAGTGAATCCTTCTGCAAATATTCCTCTTCCTACAGCTCAGTTTCTCAGGTTGGAGGCTTAAGCGCCTACCATTTTTCTCCTCACAATTTCTAAAAATGAGTTAATCAACTCAAATCTCTTCCACTAGGGGAAAAGAAGATTGAAATTAAGTGTAACTGCTTTTAACATGGAAAACAAGCACTCAATGAACACAGAAAGAAAGAAACTGTACATACTTTACTCAAAGTACTGTTGAATTTGTAACTGGTTTCGTCAGTTTTTATATTTCACACGAAAGTGCATGGATAGGTACTATATTCACATGTGTTAAGTAATAAAAACCCAAGAGAAAACACTTGGGTTTAATACAATGGACAGACACCATGGTTAACATGTTGCTTATTTGCACCTATTAGGAAGTCTAATAGAAACAATATGCGCTCAAGATTTCAGAGAAGTCCGATTTTAAAGCTGAGAGGGGGAAATGACAAGAAGGGTTGAATTATTCTCAAAAAAAAAATATATATATTTATCTGTTTCACTGAGATAAAAAAAAGCTAGTTTTACAAATTAAAGAAAAAGACATCATTTCAGTAATGTTTAAAAGAACCATCAGAACCTAGGATTTCAACTGATATTTGGGAATGTATTTTAAAAATTACAAGCTTTAAATTTCAAAGCCCTTTTTCTCAAATTTCCCATGGATTACATTACTAATTGGGAATATGTGGGAAATATTTCCCACAATTATGTTTATAATAGTCAAGTTCTAGTGATAATTAGCAGCAATCCTAACACACGTGGAAAACATTAAAATCACTTAAAATGATAAATAGTGTTGATTTTAAGTAACAAAATGTAGACTTTAAATGTATTAAAAGTTCTATTGGATCAATTAAAAGGTCCACAATAACACATATCTCTGACAGCAACTAGTAGTACATGGCTACAGGAAAAGGTTATAAAAGATAAGCAAATAATTATACTTTCCTCAGCAGATGAATTAGTCATTCAGCAGTGTAGGATTCTGCAGGTTTCTATCCCATAGGCTATATCTGTATTTTGAAGTCATCAGCGATTGTTTTCTCCCAGAATTTGTTAAACTGGTTTATAAAATTGAGGGAATTTTTCCACCTACAACATCCTGTGGCGAAGACTTCCAGAAACCCATTGCACACACTCGAGGAAGCATATCTTTTAGTTAATTTCAAATTATCAGGCTGGTTTAATTAAATACCCTCAGTTGTTAAATCAGAACAGTCATCTCTTCCTGCCATCCATGATTTAATAGACCACTATTATTCCCCACCCACCCACCTCCAGCTTTCTCTCTTCCAAGCTGAAGAGTGTTAAACCCTTCCTTAGACCGATGAAGTTTCACACCTCTCGCTAATTCTCTTAGTTCCACTAAGGAGAGCTATAAGCTTACACAGTCTTTAAAAAGTAGATGTGCCCTCGATTTACACCACAGTGCAGTGACAGCGTTACTTAGGTTTTCTTCATTCTGTTCCTACTAATCGCCCAAATTGACTTCACTTTTTCAAATGCTGCTGTGAATTGAGCTGATACATTCAGAAAATATTATAAATTTTAATAAATCATTCCTGTGAGGTGGAGTCTGGTGTTCGAAACCTATCATTTCATCTCTAAGTTTGAAGCTGTTCTCCCTCAGCCCCACATACATCACTGTAGGAGACTTTGGTGAGGTGCCTTGTCAATCACTTTTAAGAATCTAAACGAGTTACAGCAACTAGATTTCCCTGTTCCTTACACTCGGCAGATCCTGTAAAGAACTGTGATTTGTGACTTCTCTTTACAACGGGTGTTTTGACTTTTTTCCCAGTGAGTTACACAAATCTGTATATCTGTTCATTCTGTCTCAATGGAGTTTGTGGTAATTTGCCTGCTACAAATGTTGGACATCAATCTGACAGGTTTTTTTGTCCTATCATACAAAGCATTCTCTCAAATACATGGAACTAAGGCAGTTTAAAAGAATATCATTTGCCAATTTATTTTTCATACTAATACGCTAAAATCTGGCTTCCTGTGTACTTGTTCCAGTGCAGAGTACCAATCAACTAAAATGGACAACTGTATTAAACCGCATTGTTTCTTTTGCAGCTAGGAACACCATGGAACTGTAAAATAGTTTTAAACGTTAACGTGACTTTTTCCAAAATGTTGGCTTTTTAATGACATCTTAGTAAGTAAAAAAAAACCTCAACAAAAGCATCTCAGTTCCCTCTCCTGTTGTGTGCATACACAGAAAGAATCATCCTCAAGTTAGTGCTTTCTTCCTGTGCTTCACTCACTTCTCAAGATTCCCCCCATATTAAACCAAAGTGCTGAAAAAAAACACACACCACCTTCTGTACATATGATAATCTTGTGTAAAACAGTCCCTTAACATTTTTTTAAATCATTTTCTAGAAAAAAAAATACATATATTTCTACATTTATCACACTGCTTTTCTGCTTGGTCTATCGGTAAGCCTATCACAAAAAATTGCCATAGGTATCTGTGTGCTTCATGGCATTTTTCATGAATTTAAGTTCATCATCCAAGACTTTCTCCATGCCTGCCAAGGTCACAATTCCTTCCTTAATGCATCTTCTAACTGGATGAGTGTTAGAGTAAAACTGACAGAAGAAAGCAGCTCAGTAAAGTAAGGTTTGCCATCTAATCTTGAGCATCTAAGAAGTTACCTAACTGAATTAGATCTTCCCTAATTGCAATGGTTCTGCCTCTCCAGCAATATGTTAAAACTGAAAACTAAACTTGAGTTACTTGCCATGGCTGCAATGTACCTGGTTTTCCATAACCTGCACCTACCTGCTTAGCTTTGAAAGGGAGAAAGAAGTGCCACTTACGTGCAACAAGCATCCCTACCTGCTGCATCGCAATTTAATGCCTGTAAATGAATAAAAACAAGACAACCACCACTGTCAACTGCTTCATATCCCACAAGGCGTAAATAACTTTCATCAGTTTTAATTTTGCTCCTCTGAAAACAAATTCTAAGAGTGACGCAGTACTTCATCCATAAAAAGTGCAATTTTCTTTTAAAGTCATCAATGATCAGTTGCCAGAGTTGTAAAAACTAGGCCCAGTTTACACCACGTGCCAACAAAAACTTGCTAACCCTTTTAATTTATTACCATATCAAGGAGATACAACTCAAATTTGTAATCAACAAAAAAAATAATTACTGGTGCATCAGCATAAGAGAAGCTTTTTTCCCCTGCTTGCTGAAGTACAGTTCTGGTCTGTATCACTCTCAGTTCCCAAGCCTCTTTCCACCTCTCCTTATCTCGGTCTTCATTCTCCCACTGTCAAAGCCTGTTTTTCCAGGAAGGAAAGTTATGGTAAAGATGAGGAATATTGTTCAGCACCTCTTTGCCCTTTGGCACTGCTATCAAACACTGGGATTTTATCTGCCACATTAGCAGAGATCTTACAAAAAACACATTCCTTTTTGTATAATGTACATGGTGGTCACTCAAACAATAACCAGTAACAGATGTCTAAAATGAGGAGAATGGACTATTTAAATAGAACTTTATAAATTCTGATGATACTTTCCCAGATTTGAAACCTTGACACTTAATTTATAACTATCAGGATGGCCATACACTTCGCTTTGTGTGTTTATTTCTAGTTCCAACCTCAGTAAGTGTACTTTGTCCATCACGCTTTAAGTCTCACTGTGACCTTGTAGATAATCTTTCCCTCAACTTGCCTTCATTTAATAGTGGAAAGATAGCAGTAAAAATTGAAAAACTCTTTGCAAAGAATCCAACACCCAAATAAGGAATTCTGACAGGGGCTATGAACTTAAATGCTTACATAAAATTACTGGTCACATTCGGTACCCTGCATTGACCATCTGGGAAAGTTCTTCTTTCAAAGGAAACAAAAGTATGACAGAAATGTAACCTGCCAGAGTCTTTGTCCATTGAAGTTTTAACGTTACAAGATTTGTATTTATTTCTTCTTTCCTGGGATTTATAAAAGGACTGTCACTCAATATGCCTGGGAAATTAAATAATATTAAATAATATCCTTATAGTTCAGTATTACAAGAAAGCATTGGAGATTAAGGAAATTCTCCATAAACCTATATATGAAATTCATATCTGCCAATAGTACTTTTACTCATATAGAAACAGTAGAACTAAAGATCAATTTGGTATAACACAGAAGCAGGTTTTTAAGACTACAGTCTTCATAATGCTGCATGATACTGAATGACCTTGTTTTCACAATCCCTTTTAACAAATACAGATTCCTGTATGTATTTCTGGCTACAGCTGCTTTAGTCTTTTTTTTTTTTCTAGATGTCATTAAAAAAAAAATCCATCTTCGCTACAGAAACAAAGGACGCCAACAATAGTAGCAGCAAAGGAAAATAATAGATTTTTAAAAGACAAGGTCATATTCTGTCAATGTAACATGTCTACACAGATGCAGGAAAGGTTTACAGACACTCACTTAAAGATAATTTGTTGTACCTGAGGACAAAACATATCTTTCAGGATCTTTAAACTTGCCAGTATGTAAAGGCAAGTAGATGCAGTAGAAATTTCACATTCCTGATAAAATTTTTAAAACAGTCAAAATGAATAATAATCCCAGAAAACATGCAACTCTAACATTTTTAAAGCTTTGCAATCAGCTTCAATAGCATAAATCCACTTGCATTTTGCTCAAGACATTCAGCCATGAACTTCAGAGTCATTCCTAGCGAACACCCTTCCCCTTTCTTCTCAAGGCAGTGCAACAGTAGTATCCTGTGTTAAGGTTTTACCCTCTGTGGGCAGTAGATAAACAGATCTATGAAGCATTCTTCCAATAGACAGATCATATGACAGGTCAGAAAGTTTCTTTTCTTCCTGTTACAATATTCACCTGTACCCATGTTATTGGAAACCCACAGAGTTCAAAAAAAACAGGTTGACAAGACGGAAAGGCCTCTTTGTCTACAGCAATAACATTCCTGATAGAACTCTGCCTAAAAGTAGTCAGAATTTTCTACTAAAATACATGATGATAGATGCTACGAACAGAACATGATTTCATTCATTTAAAAAAAAGCTGCAGCTGTTACACAATTTTAAGTGTGAACATCACAGGAGCAAAAGCAAAGGATGAACTCTCACATGCTGCAAAACTCACCTCCCAAAGACAACAACTGATAGATAAGGTCTGTGCCAACTAAGGATCTCCTACAGTATCTACAAAGCCAGACCGCTATGGCTGAGTTTTCGTTCCCTATGTGTCTCCAGCTTTTTAAAGAGCCAATGCAGGAAAGAGTACACTTCATAAACCCAGTAAGAAAACATAAATGTTCTTTATGGATTTCAACAGAAAAAAACCTAACACAAATGGATTTTTACAGATTGAGAGGGAATTACCCTTTGGAAAACAACAGCTCAGTTTTTAATTACCAAAATTGATAGTATAATCGCCTCACAACTGTCTTTGTTAAAAAGGATGAAGAAATAGAGACGACAGCACGTGACAGATCACAGTTCCTGGATGTGAGGAACGCACAGTATCACAGAGACAGGAACAAGTGAGCTCACTGTCCTTTTTGTCTGATTTACACGAGTGAAAGAAAGGGGGGAAAAAATACTAATAGATTTGCTTTAACACGTCCGAGAATGCTGCTCAGCTTCATTATACTTACGTACAACGATGTATTTATAATTTTTTTTTTTGCTTGAACTTAGTAACAAAAGTCCACTCAGAGCTTCTTAAAAAGACAGAAAGACAAGCATTTGTATACAGCAAACACAGCAAAAATACATGTTATTAATCAACTAATAAGACCTCCAGTGTTGCTAAGGGACACAGTTAAATGAAGAGGAAGTATTTCCTTACTTGTCTGACACCAAGAATGAATTTGTGGGAGCTACTGTAATTAACATCAAAGAAAACACTAGAGACCAAGGTGTGTAAACATTTTAATTCATTAATATTGATGATTATCATATGATAAAAAAGTGCTAGATGTTTCAAATCTTGCTGGCTTTAAAATTTTTCAATATGGCCTTCAACCTTCCTTCACATGGCTGAATATTACTCTGAAATTACACTAAAAATTAATAGATAAAAAAATCATCCTAAGTTTAACAAAAGTTACATCTCCTGAACAGATGAATAAGCATGACCAGTAAAAAAAGTTAATCATCGATAATAAATCAATTAATTGAAAGTAAATCAGTGAAAACTTCTTCAACAAATCAATACCTTATATTGGATGCTTCAGAAAAAAAAAGAAAAATAGCAAGCTACAAAAAATCTGTACTTCTACCAACAAACCATTTTTGAAACATTCAGGCAAAAAAACAAGTTTTTAAAAGCCGTTACGAGAAATATACACCTTTTGGATAAAATGTTTAAATAACTCTAGAACACAGAACTATAGTAAAATTAAAACCACCTATTCATACAGATTTTCTGTTTTAAAAGGGGTTTGATTTGTGTTTTTCAAGAAGCAGTGTCTTTCTGTACTACTGAGGATGTGGAAATTATCCAAAATTATTTTATCCTCCATTAACTAATTAACAGTAGGAACTGCTAGGAAATCAACATCCAAGAACACGTCTGACCTTTCTAACAACATCTTGAAAAATGGACTCCTGGAATAGTTTACCTACATACCAGTTAAGTACACCTTTAAAAACTTGCCCCTATAAGAAAACCACACTGAAGTGAAGTTTATTTTCTCCAGCCTTACACAGATGCTGTTTGTCTCTTTGTAACAAAAATGCAGACAGTGAAACAGTAATATACTAAAATCCAATCACAATATACTACAGAAAGACTGCAAAAAAACATCACCCATGCTCCTAGATACAGCAGGTAGATTTGTTAAGTTAAACACTTCCTGAACATGACCTTGGTAAGGGCAGGTGGAAAACTGATTAAGGACAACTCTACCATATGGTGACACGTTGACTCCCACGGGGAAATCAGCAGGATTGGAAGCACCACAAAAGTCTCTGCCAACCGAACTGATACAATTAACTTAGAGGAAACCGTCATCCTTCCTTTGGATTAGTACTGGAGAAGGACAAAATGCTTTGTGACTTTGTTTCACTTGATGGGCTTTAGGTTCTCCTTCCAAGGTGCAAAGAAGTGCACGGGCTATAAAGCAGATAATTATGTCCATTGTCCCCTAAAAATGACACTTCCCAGAATCTGAATATTCCTAATCTCTTCCCTATTTCAACCTGCCAAAACTAGTCTCTCAATCAAGTAATCTTGCCCCTCAAGATTTTCCATCAGTTTAAATATCATTCACTGCTCCTAATCCTCATCTCATTATCGAGCCATTACCAATTCCTGTTTTATTCCCCCCTGTTCCATTCTTCAGAAAAACAAATGGCAAGCAGGAGACTATGGCCCGCTTCCTCACTTTCTCTCCACTCAGCCTTCTAATTCCACTGTTTGACACTATCTGCACATCCCGGCTCCACTGTTGATATCTATGATGAGTTTTCTCCTCGTTCCTGCTCCCCTGCTCTCTGAACTACTGAATCCCTGCAGCCCATTCTCATGTCAGCCAGCCCCATTAAAACAAAAAAAAACCCAAGATCTTCAGTGGGTTTTGGTTTGTTTCCCTTTTGCTGTTGGGTTTTATTGTGTTTTTTGGTTTTTTTGTTTAAGTGAGTCACCCCATCCTTTCTCTACTTTCAAATTAGACAGATTCCATTTTCACCATTCTGATCTCCAGTCCAGCAGGGGACACAAAGATACCAGGAGACTCACTCTCAGTACAGGGTTTACTTGACTAAAAATTGGGTCTATGGACTAAATGTAAACTGATTTTCACAGACATGCATAACTTAGTGGAGAATTTTCTAAACCAACAGCAAAGTGCTCACCACAAAAGTCAACTTACAATTTCTGTCACTTCTTACAGCCTGTCATTTGTTACCATTCAAAAGACTACAGCATATAGCTCATAGGTATGCCCACAATTTGTCATTTGCTTGGAAAAAAACCACACAAGTAAAAACTTAACTTCTATTGATACATGTATTAATATATACATTAATATAAATACACTATACAGTATGTATATACGTTGAAGAGGCCAAACGTGTTGTCAGTTGACATTGGGGGGGGGGGGGGGGGGGGGGGGGAAACCCAGTCTGTCCNGGGGGCGGTGGATCAAACCCAAAATGTTTAGGAACAGCTTTAAAGCAGCTCCTTTACTATGTCATAACGTGTAGGCAGATGATGATCTATTGGTTCTGAAAAATATATTCTGTGCCAACTATTGTACTAAATTTATTTGCACAAAATTCACAATTTAAAAGTTAAATGTCTAAAATTCTGGAAAACAAAACTGGCATCAAGAATTTAGATTTAACTTACTGATAAAGATTACTTGCTGCCTCACTTTGTAATTTACATTTATCATTTTTCCATCAAAGAAAATGAAGCTGGGTCAGCCAGCTGAATAGGAAAGATGAAATCCATCAATTCTCTTTGTTCATACGCTCTTTGGGAGAATGGTATGTTCGGTTTTCACTGGGCAAAAGATTCATTCAAATTTTAGTACTTAAAACACATCTGGTCGGAGTGGTGTTCGGTAATGGTTATAGAATTTAAGTAGCAAAGAGCATTTAAGTCTTAAAAATGAAAAGATAGTGATCTACAGACTGAAAGCTTTACTAACCTCCTATAGTAACAGTGACACATTTATTAAATACTTTATAATAGTGACCTTAAAAATACAGGCTTGCCTTTTAAAAGCTTCATATATTAGCCTATTCATCAGCTGACAAGTCCTAAAAGTGATCCCCCCCAGTAATTTAGCTCATCCACATTGCAACTCTGCCAGTATTTTGAAATTTTTGAAGCATCAGTCTTTGGTTTGCATTCCATACTGTGCTGTTATTTTTCTCTCTTAAATAAAATACTCGTAGGAAAACAAATACTTTATATTTGTACAAACATGTAACAAACCACGAGATGAAATATTTTAACCAAGTGGCCCTGAGATCACAGAATTAATGACAACCTTCTCAGGAGCAGTGGCAAATTTTAGTTAGAGATTGATTATACAGCCTACTTCAAGCAAAACAAATCCTTACAAATGTTCTGTAGGTATGTCTAGTAAGTTTGGGGGTTTGTTTAGGGTTTTTCATTACCCATAAAACCTTAAAGATATGCTGAAACTAGATGCATAGATAGAGACAAAAGACACTCTATAAAACCAAATATTTATTATTTGGCTAGAGAAGAGGTCAATAAAAATGTTTCTATGCCATCTTACTCTTATTAGCTCCATACTATAAACAAACGAAGAACAATCTATCAGAACTTGCAGCCTTCACAATTCTTTGTGATGAAGATTATACGGCGCTGAGATAATACTGCACATCACCACTGTATTTGCCATTTCTCATGGTAATTAGAATCCTGAAAACATGCATTAATTACAAAAAAAAAAGATAATAAAAACATAATCCTAGCTATGTTGAAGCCATGCCAGGTCTCACCATAACCAAGGACTGAAAGAGATGTACAATCCTGTCGCTATAGCTAAATTCATGTCAAATAGTAGTTACAGAATCTTATTTAATGTATTGTACCCATGCCTACTAACATCAAACACGTATTAGAACAATATTTATGAAATTTACTGCTCCAGCAGTCCTTTAAAGAGTCCAAAGCAAGCTGAAAAAAAAAATCCTTTGTTTTACTACAACCAGAGTGATGATGCAAAATAATTCTTTGATCTATTATCTATTTGAAAGTCCCAAGTTAGATGCAGACAGTAATTGCTGACAAATCCCAGTAGTAAACAAACCAGTTTCACATTTTACATATTATCAAGAGGCTACAGAATTAATGGTTACAGCCAAAGAAATGTTGACACAGTTGCGGATTGAGCCTTAACATGCTGATCATGTTAAAATACTGCACGAGAAATATTTTTCCACTTTGTAAAAAACCAGACTGTTTACATGCGTTAAGTGGCTAGAGACCTTGTTGTCTGTGTGTGGTCTTAACATTTCAGTATCATAACCATGAATTTAAAGAGAAGCAGCATGAAATAACCTATCATACTTACAATGAAAGCCAGGCTGCCAATAGTAGAAGCGCTGAGATTTAAGGTTCTCAAAATGAGCATTACAATAGGCATTTACCTACATCTTCATTCCCTTTTAGAGAAGTAATTAATTAATAAATTGAAACAAAGTTTTTCTAAAAGTATAGAGGACTCGTATTTCACAAAAGTTAATTTCTCTTCCCTTTACTTTGTTTATAAAGTAAAAGAATTTGGGGGGAAAACACCCAAGACATTAAAAATAACAAACATTGTCATCATTAATAACAAAGACACTCTGAAACTATGGTAACTTCACTCGTATTAGCACATAAGATGTATTAAATTCTTCTAATTTTTATTACAACTGTAACTATTACGTCACAGGTCTGGTACATCAAAGTCTTAAATCTCTAATTTCCTAATTCTTTAGCAATTTTTTGCTGTAAAAAAGAATTACAGCTGACTTTTGCTTTAAATTGCTGTTGTTAATTTACTTAGAAGTCACTGGAAAGGTAAGCCTTCGGCAAGTACCAGTAGCCCTTTTTGTTTGGTTGGTTTTGTTTACTGCTCTCATGGCTTACTGAGGAGAGAGAGCACTGTGAAATCCTCAGGGGAAAAGATGATGCAAACTATCTGCAACTCAGGGAGATCAATTAGTAGCATTACCATTCACAGACTTGTATCTAAAGATTGTCATAGCTAAAAGTGCATCCAAACGTCCCATCTTCCCATTCTATGTCCAGCAACAAAACATACTATTTTAAAAAGCAAGTATGCAGTATAAATAAAATATATTTTCTTCAGTCACTCCACGTAAGAATTCACACTAATTGAAAATTCCTCTTACAGCCAGCAACAAAAAGCAGAGGCTGGGTTACCTTTCCTGTATCTGCGAACTCCACTACCTATGGCTGAAATTTCTAAGATCTCACTGAAAAAAAAACCCAACACCTCAAACAGATTGAAAGTACAAGGCTGTTATCAGGAATGTGGGCGTAAAAAGGACAGACACAGATTTCTGGTTCTAATTGCCTCCTCCTCCCCCTCCCCACCCCACCAGTGTTCATTTTCATATTCAGGAAGGTGAAGGGGAAAGGAGAAATCGCCTAGTAAGTTTTCCACATACTTATTCCCTATTGCTATTCCTAACACGTGCATGGAAAGCAAGGTTCTTCAAAAGGCTTCTTCTCTATAATTACAGGATTAAAGTTAGAAGAGAAAAATTCAGAGATAAAATGGATGAACAGAATTAAGACTGTGGGGCTAGTCTAATTCCATTTGGGACACACATGCCTCATGAGGTTGCGTTTCTGTTCCGTAAGCGTTTAAGAAAAATAAACACACCACCGAAAGTCTTTAAAAGCATACTTCCCAAATTAGAGAAATGATCAAGAAGTCATTAGAAAAGAAGTATGGATGAAGGGTAATTTGCTATGAAAACAAACAGCAAATGACCCTTGAAAGGGACTCTTCTGAGTTTCCTCAAAGGCAGCATGAGGATCGCTCTGTAACCAGGCAGAACTGAAACGAATTAACACCGCTTTCCATTTCTCTGCGCTTGAAGAGGGGCACTAGTTTGCTAAGCCCTACCAGGGAGGAACAAAGGGAGCAGCATTTACCTGCTCCCCACCCGGACGCAGGCACAGGGGGCAGCCAGAGCTGCTGTCCCGGCCAGGCCTGGTGCTGAAGCCTCCCCCAGCCCAGGCAAAACAAAGCTTTCCTCTATTCATTTCTTCAGGGTGCAGTTATTTGTAAACATTCAGCTTTTACTTTACTTCAGAAACATGAATGTTTTGCTTGAAGACAGCTGCAAACAACAAAGAAAGGCCAAGAATTTATTTTTGCATAAAGCCAGATTGCAGCAGCTTCCCATGGAAGCCACAGAGGGAAACTCCAGAATACCCAAGTATTCAGTGGCAGATTTTCTTCCCGTTTAGGCAGCGGCATAATCATCCCAATCTCATTACCTGTTCACATGCAATCTGCTCGTTAGAATATTAATGGTACATTTTTGCTTTTTCATGCTCATAATTTGTAGTTTATCTGCAATTTTAAAAGTTAAAGATGAAGCCCTGCTATTCAACAGCTGTAATGCAGGTGAAAGCTCATCCTACAGTTGCTCCCTGCAATAAAACACTGACCTTCCACGGCCTGTTCCCCTAGTTCTGTCCGATCTGTAAGTCTCTAGCAGGTGCTGCTACAAACACAAAAATGAAAGCAAGGGTGATGACTGCTGCTGAGAATCCGCTCCCACAGAAAAGAACTGTCATAGCCTCTCCACTTTGTGGAAAAGTCTGGAATCTTTGCCTTAAATACGTGGGAATCTCTCACACAGCCCATAACAGAACAACCATTTAAAAAAAAAAAGACACTTGCTGTTCTTCACCACACTATTAAGATAACAGCATCACATTTAAACTACATTATAATGCATTTGTACTGATGTCTTACTACTTTAACATTTAAACAGGTAACATACTGACTTTTGGAAGAGTTCCAAACAATAACTGAAGACACAAGGGAACTGATCTAAACATCCTGAGGATCACTGAACTGCTTTGCAGATGGTCAAATTAGAGAAATGCCACCTGCTGATCAAGGTCTAACCACTAACTCTGTGGCAACCCACAGAGAAAGAAGTAGTATTTCAAAATCCAGTACCAATATGATGACAGACAGCAGCAGCAGAGATTTTGAGGTGGACACTACTATAAAGGAGGTATTCACAGTGAACGAGCTTACCTTACCCTCTTCAATATCATTATGTCGCCTATTCTGAAACTATCACTTGAATCAATTTAAAGACACTTCATACCTACAGAGGTAAAGTCTGGTGTTAAGCACACAACCACTTCTTATATGGAATAGAAATACTCAGGAGGAAGAGGACGACGACACAAACTGAAGTTATTCTAGGAACACCTGTAGAGTAGGCACAGCTCTGTATTAGCATTCAGGCATAGTTTCAAAACACTTTATGCAAGAGCCTACATGAGTTAGTGGTGATCCTAAAGTTCTCCACTTTTTGCTTCTTAATATAAAAAGCTAAAGCGTCTGACAATCTAGTGTCCCTACTACCTCCACATAAAGGTGGAATACCAAACCGGCAGAGCAAGAGACTGAAGTGAGGCTCTGCTTACACGTTGGTCTCCAAGGAACAGGTCACCTCACCCTATCACAACTCTGGCTACCAACAACAGAACTTTAAGAGATTTTCTAGGTGTACACCTTGAAATACTGTGAGAATTCTTGATGCTTGCAAAAAGACACCCTAACTAAAAGGTAGGTTCTAACGATATCCGAGTATCATTTCACTTCTGAACTTACAATATTTTTTATTGTATTTTTCATCACTGGATTTTTCTCTCCCAAAATTTATATCATACTTTAAACAGGCATTTACAAAACCAGATTAAATCTCAACGGTTCCTACATTCTTAACAATGTAGGCCTCTATAAAACAGCAAATGGCTTCAAATTAGCCAAAAGTTTCCTAAACTATGTAGAATATGCTGAGCATCTGTAATTAACTCTCTTTCAAGTTCATAATCAGCAAGCACTCCTAGTTGTATCTTCCAAACATTCTGCAAATCAAATCACAAGTTCTGCCAATTATCAGAGTGAAGAAGGCATTTGGGCAAAGAAATATTATCCTTAAAACTTTTTTTTTTTGAAGTCTTTCAGGATCATATTTGAACAGCACCCTCTGTTTTCACCAAACACAAGCAAAGTAAAATATTCAAATGTCTCCTGAAAGATGCATAAATTGACATATAAGGATTTAAAACTAACGACAAACTCTAACAATGTTCTGAATAAATCTAAGCGCCAATGTTGCTCTTTTATTCCATATCCTCCTGCAAGATTTCTCTCGGCTGGGATGCCCACAGCAGTCACTGACAACTGAATCACCAGTCACTGCTACTCAGTCTCTTTCGTATTACCCTACAAGCAGCCAGTACTCAGCACTTGAGGTGAGAATGTGTTCTGGTCAATTGTTTTTTTAAATTGCGGGTTTCATTTTTGACTTTTGATGTGTCAGACTTATTCCTGTCATCTAAATCATTTGTAAATTCCCTTAGACATAGATTGCAACTATGTGACAGTTTAACACTCAGCAAAATAAGAACCAGAGACTTACAGACAATACCACAATGAGAACAATTCTTTAGAAGGTTGTTTTCTAGTACTGAAAATTACCTTATTATGGCAAGACAACGCACTATGGTAGTGCTACTTATAGTACTCTCCTTCCTATTTTTCTACTATAGGAATGTCAAAATAAAGAAGGAAAAGTTATATACTGCATGACCCTAGCAACTGTCAAATCCTAGGATCTTGGCATTGAACAGATCCTCTTTAATGGCTCAAGACTTAGCTCTTTCCCAACTCTTTAGTTCAGCAAATATTTTATGTTCAGAGCTATAACTGCTCTTCTATCAGCCTTTATCTGTATGATACAAAGCAGGATAAACCACAACCATGTATATTTGGTTAATTATGAGTGCTATTAAATCACTGGTATATTCAATGAACAAAGACGAGCCGCTGAGTTTAAAATAGGAGAATATTGGCTTGAACTTGAAAGGCTGTATTTAACTGTATCTTATATAAACTATTGTTTCACCAGCTGAGTGGTGTCAGATATGCCAGGCACCTTACTGCTTCCTGGAGACTAAGCAGGGCCAGGCAAAGTGAACCTTGCACGGGGGATAAAACTTTGTTTAGTTACTGCACACATTTTTAGAGCAAAATGAGGATAGAGTCGCTAATGATAGGAAATCGCTGAGAAAATGTTCAGTGGCTCTGTCACATTTTGTCATGTGAAAGCCAGTGGTACAAAGTCATTCTTCACTACCTCTGCTGTTTTTCCTCACTCTTTCTCAAGACTAACAACTAACTGTTATTCAACGTGTATTTAATGCAACACCATTATAGGGATTCTCCACTTTTTCATGCTATGTAATATGTATATGGCAAGTGACAGAGAAAAAGGAATAAAATCTTTGTTTTGCTGAAGCTTGTAAATTCAGGATTTCATGCAAGAGGATCTAACAAGCTCACAGCAGAAACGGCAAAGAAAGAAGTTACAAACACAAGGAAGTACTTAAACCAAGAGAGATGACACTTGCTCTTAAGTCTTCATAAATGGACCGTACTTCCCTAACAAAGTGTATGCAGCCAACAGAACAGATACACTTGAAACACTCAAATCACTCACAATTGGAGTTTAAGACTGTCTGCACATGATCTAGACCACAAACTTATTGTCTCGCTTTCCCAAGTGAAAATCTCTCAGCTAGAAACATCATTTTGTAGTGAGAAGGTAGAGTTGTCCATTGCTCGTTAAAAACACTACATTCTACGAAGCGGAGAAATAAAAAACAGGTTACCATGATATGCAGAAGTACAGACACCACAGCTTGGCAAGACCTATCTCTATTCACCATTTCTTTGCATGACTAAATGAACCTTTTTCTACTGACATAGACTCATACACACTTAAAGTTTAATTTAATGCTTTTTCACAATTCCCTTTTCACTTTATCCATCTTTTCACAGTTGGTAAGTAATCACAAGGTAGCAACACAGGAGATTTCATTTTATTCTTTTCATATTGCATTAAACCTAGTTTGTATTTTATTATTTAGCTGCATCACTCACCTATATTTTTCCAAACTAGCTTCTTTAAACCTTGACATTATAGACAAATAGACTGCCTTTAAAAATGACAGATAAACTGAACTGAGGCAGGCTGTTGATCAAATAAATCAGTATGTCCTTAGTTAAGCTACAGAGTCCTACCAATATACTTTTATAGGCTCTGATCCAAAGCCTGTTGACTTCAGTGCGTTCTGGATCAGATTCACCAGAAAAAGAACTTAATTCAGTAGTGGTAAATGAAATCTAAGATGTATAATTTGATTGGAAAACACTCCCAAATAACACTGCAAATAACGTTGGTGACTTCTTCACAGTTCATACAGATTTTTAGTTCCTTAACCTATTATTAAAAAAGTCTGGAATTTATCGTTTTTGCCAACCACATAGTCACAGCTTAACTGAGCAGCTGTCAACTGTTAGAAAATAACTGCAGCATCATCCCTTTTAGAAGAACTAGGGTGGGAAGTGAAACACACAGATCTAAAGTTTCTGGAGTCATGGTAATGAGTCTGTTTTCATCAGGTGACCACGAGTCATCATTTTATCAGCAATTTAAAGGGTTTTCACAATAGTTGAGCGTCATCAGTGCTCATGCTTAGCAATGACTGTGGTAAAATACTGAAATAGGGTACCATGTCCTCTGGTACCATTATTTCGGGACAAGTTTGGCTATTGAGTCAAGAAAAATACTGCAAAGTCACGGTTGACTAAGTGCAGCAGTGACCATAAAATGTTCAGAAACTAAGCTTTTACTTGAGAATTGAAACCATGCAATAAATTTGCTCTTAAAAACAGACTCCTCTTAAGGAAGTTGCAAACCACACGGATGAAATATAAGGAAAGAAGTGTGTTGTCAGTCTCTCCTCACTTTTAACTCCACAGTGCAGTCAGAACACACTCATCAAATACTCAGATAACTTCCACATACCAGGATCCATCTACGCTGTCCAGGGTGGGGAGAGGCCACACAAAACAACACAAAAATATTTAAAATAAATTCTCATTATATTAGCATCAAGAACAAAACCTGCACCACAGCATCATTAAACTGTTCGTACATGACGTTACCAGGTACTATATGACACATGGAGCCCTTTACCTCCCAACCCACTAACCTCCATCTGAACTCACTGGAAAGAATTGAAGAATTTCACCTACACCACAAGCTGAAGCCTCTCCCAGGACCTAAAGACATTCAGTGACCCCATGCAGTATCTCTGCTAAGCCCTGATGTTTTGCTGGACTCGGAGACTGAAATCTGCTTCTAAGTTTCCCACCCCTTCCTCTATGGCTGCTGGACTCCAGGGTCAAGGAGGCAGTACCACCAAGATCTCCAGGGACCAGAATAGTGGAGGTGTAAAATATAGTAGTGCTGGTCAGAAATAGGACACATGGTAATTTTCATGAAGATTACACCTCTGAATTAATTGTGTGTAAAAAAAAAAAAAAAACACAGAAAAAAACCCAACCCAAAAAGGCAGTATCGCTTGGTATGGTATATATTTAGAATCCCACACCGCTGTCACAGTAGTATAGTGTTCATAGTCAGCAAAAGCCTCATTTTCTGGCACTGGAAATTTTAAAACTAATCAGATTAATTTATTTGAATTTAAAGAAAAGAAAAAGTAATGCAATTTGAACCATTCTTTTATTTCTTATTTGAAGTGATCCCTGTGAAAGCAGTGTTTCCACTATTGATGTTTATCCCTCTGGCCTCCTATTCCTTTCTCCTTCTGCTAACACTTTAATCTCTCAACTCTTCATCCACTCATCATTTCCCTAGGCTTGAAAATTAATCCTCTGAGGTCAGTAAGGAAACTTCCATTGACTCCAGGAGGTTTAGAATTAGACCGTACACTTAAGTTTCCTCCCCCCTCTACCTCCCAACTTCCTCTTTTCTTTCTTCTGGAACTTATTTACTCATCACTTTAGTCATTCCGTATCTGCTCCCATGAAATTAGGAATTAAATGCAGAGTTAAGAAAGAGAACTAAATAGATGTCCCTCCATCCACTCTTACTGTTTTTGATTTTATATTTTAAATCATATTTTTCCCTGAGGTCCTCTGGTATCTTCTTAAGACATTTAAGCCCTTTTAGTAAAGTATCATATTTTATCCATTCGTATAGAAACAAAACACCACTGCTGAGTGAAGTGTATGATACTACTTGGTAGTAATTCCAAACACCTGTATTTATAGTTGTTGTAAGCAACGCTTTAAGAGAACACCATCCCCAGAAAAACACCATTAAATGGTTAATATAACTGGTTCTTCATTTTAGACCCCCAAAAGCAAATATGAGAACAGCCAGCACACATAAAATTCACCAAACTTGAATCAATTTGGAGAGCTTTTACAAATTCTGATTGTAGAAAACTTAATCTTAGCATATTTCTATTGAAACAGATCTAAGTACTCCAACTACAGGATTTTCACGTGCAAATGAGCTCATTTTGCAATGAGGAAAAAAAAAAAGGACATCAGAAAACATCGTATTTATTAGTTATTTTAACTAAGCACTTCAAAAAAACCCTAGCTTTCAAACTAGAAATCAGTATGCTAAACAGTTCAAAAGCATGGATGTCAAAAAAGCAACTGTAGTGCCAGTCTAGTAACACTAAGTAGCAACATACAGAAAAAAATATTTTAAACAATATTCTCTCTTCTCACTCTCCACTTGAGAGCACTGCATTCATGTACCTATGGGCTTAATATAGTAGTAACACGCATCTACTGTCCTCCATTAATCATTATATGAAATCAGAGAAAAAAATAGATAAGAAAACCTACTCATCTCCCTAGTTTCCTATTTCAGATTCTTATTCCAGATCATGACAACAGTATCTTCTACAGCTCTGTGTGCGTACCCTAAAATGACCGGTACAGAGCTGTAAGGAGAGACTGGCACGTTGTCTGACAGGAAGGTATTTTTCCATTGCCTTCTACCTATTGTTATAGGGCCTATCATCAACCTTCTCTCTGTGCACATTTTTCTTTCATGGAGCACTTCTCAGATACGCAAAAACAGATGTTAAGATGCCTCTGGTTATAAATCAGTATATTAATGATTACATTAAGACAAATCAACATAAAAAAAGTAAAGGATACATAAGCAAGTAAAATGAAGGGGAAATCTGATCATACTACAGTTAAATTGTCATTTTTTCTGTCAAATCATTTTCACCTTTATTCACAGTATAAAACAGAAAAACACATTCACTGCTTAAAAAAAACTTGCAATTTACAGCAAGCAAGAAGTTTGAAGTAGGAAAGCCCAAAAGGTTTTATATACACTGCCAGCATACAGTAATTTAAATTGATAACAAGGAACACTGCTGAAAAATCAGTTGCAGGATGTGCTGAATGACTGGAGGGAACACTGAAACTATAATTACCTTAATGTAAGATACGTGCTAGTAAAGGCCTACAAATCTGAGACAGAACAGAGCTCTTAATTTCTCAAAGTAGGAAACAGCGAAGTAAAAAATCTTCCCTTTGAGCTGAGCTATTGAAATCCAGTAACAACTTAAAGGCTTCAGTGTTTGGCAAATGAACGAACTGCAGAAAACAGTAAATGAAATTTTTCTATTATAGCCATAAAATTTACTATATTTAGTTCTGCAGTTTGGCATGAATAAAGTCAATGTACATAATTCTGGAAGAGCAATTCTTTCTAGTTTGTCCAAAGTTTTAAACGAGGCTCTAGTGATATTATTTTTCAAATCCTTATAGAGTTCATGATTTTGCTTTAAGCCTCACCAGAAAAAGTTAAGATTTATTTCTCAGAACAGCAGTAAAATATTTTAGCAACACACAGAAAGCTTAATTAAATTCATACATCTTATTTTTCAGATCCAGGGGTATTTTACCATGAAGTGCTTTATGAAGTATCAATAGTTTCTAAAATTGAAAATTGCCGATCAAATTAACGTGCATAAAATACTATCTGTTGCACATCAGAACAATATGGCATCCAGCCACTTGGCAAGTGAGGAAAGTGAGTTTAGGACCTAACTGTACTTTTTCTATTAAGTTTTAAAGCTCTTTTACTGCAGCAATTATTTTATTTCAATCGCTCTTAATTGCCCATAAAACCAAGCTTAGGACGGTCTTTCAAAAATAGGCCAACTACTCCCTCTACTGAAAATATCTGACCATTACATCGGAGGTGAAGAGCTACCAAGTAAGAGGCAAAGCCATTACCATTATAGGTGTTTTCCTCTTAATTACGTTCTGTTCTGCTAAAACTTGAGCGACTGATAAGCTGTACTTTTGTCTCTTGTACCAAGAAGAGTATTATACACATGCTTACAAAAATCCAGAAACTGTAGAAGATGAGAGATGCATGAAAAACATTCACACTCGGTAAATCAATTTCAAACACGAGGAACCTTAAAAGCAGGAATATGGTATTTTCTAGACACCCATCACAGAGGAGTAAGAATATTTTCCGCCGTTTAATGGAGAATCTTCTGCACAGGTATCTTCCTTGAAAAGTGTATGTGAAAGTTGAATAGTCTTTCAGAAGGCAAAATTCACACGAAATACAAGTCCAGTGAGTGTAAAGAAACAAAAATTCACACAAAACCCTGATCTAGCAAGTAAAATCTTACGCATCTCTGCATAAAGTGAATTCCAATCTGCTCGTCACATTTATTTACATTATATATTTGACACATTTTAGTCAGGGCAAAGTTAATTTCCAGCCTTCGGCACACACAAAAAATTATTCTCACTTCTCAAACGCTATTAGAAAGAAAATAAAATTGTCTCTCATTGGCACTCTCCAGAGCTGTATCTGCGATTCTGCCTACCTACAGACATGTACTCAACAAGAACCTACCCACCTGCTCAAGAGAGTGATGTTAAACCTCTCAGTGACTGCCAGGGTACGCGCCGAACACTAGGCATGTGTATCAGAATACACTGAATATGTCTGAATCAGAAAGCTGTAATAACGCAGGTCAGTAATCAAATATCTTAAGGTTTCTTACCTAGTGAAGATATTTCAACTCACACCACCTGTTTTCTTGGGCACTTGCATTAGTATTGATGATATCAAGAGTCTGCAGCTGAGAAAAATGCCTTTGGCCTCAGCTCCTGTTGTTACCCAGATGAGTGGCATACAGACTCAGAGCAGCAACTAAAACATGCTCGAAATCAAACAGATTTCTCCTAACTTGTATATCAATTTAGAAGCAGTGAATAGCGTAGATATGATACTATTAAGGTTTAGAATCATGTTAAATAGTAAAAAAAATTCAAGCAAACATCCCACTAAATGACAGCAGCTTTCCTCGGAAAAGAGCACATAGCACACAAAAATTAAGTGTTTGGTCTGCTTGTTGAACAGGTTGGTTACCCACAAAACCAAACTTAACAGCTTCCACAGTCTGATCAGTCAGGAAGGTTTTTGCAGCTGCCCTTCAAAAAAAAAGCAAAAAACAAGCAAGCTAATCCACAGAGGAAAAAGTCTTTTCTGTTAAGAAAATGCCTGGGAAAAACACTTCCAGGAGAGTAATATATTGCACTAATCACTTTGAAGTGTATGTATTAGCTAAACTACCCCAGACATACAGGAACACAAAAACAAGAGAGACGGTCCAAAAGATAAAGTTTATATTTTTTAATGAATTTTATTTATTGATAAGCTGATCATGGTAGAAGAATAATGAAGTGCTAGTTTCTTATAGACTATTTTGAAAAGCCTTATTCTCTTCAGATACATAACCAAGAGTCAGAGGCTGTCTGCAAAATAAACTGCAATGGCATTTTACTGGCTGTAAGGACTAATCCCTGAAAACGGGAAAAGTGGCAAAAAAATATAAACGCAAATAGTCAAAAGGAACAAATAGTTTAAGAACATTGCTACATCTTAAACTAGGAACTTTTAGGTTATCTGGGAAGAACACAAAAAATACTGCAAGATTACAGTAAAACGAGAATCGATCCTGATTTTTTTCAGGCAACAAATATTGATTTAGTGAGAATTCATGTGGTTTCTAATTTTAACTACACAACTAATCACTTTTAGTTACACGATTTTAATCTTCAGCTGACCTCAGACATATCCTGCCATTACACAGCAGAGATTCAAGAAGTTTGCTTACAAAGAGAGAAAAGTTGATACAAAATATGAACAGAGGCCTGAAGCATCTTCACCATTTGCTTTTAAAATCAACATGCACAAGTTCTAAGCAGTATTGCAATTTATTTTTTTAATGAAAGCTATGATATTCTACTTACCTTAATGACAAATTTGTTGGATGTCATGATAGTTCAGTGTAAACTGGGCCTATAAAAATATCAATGAAAGGTGATCAGCACTAGAGAAAAACTCAGATCTCTACACCAAATGAGAAGGATTTTAAAAATCTATTACTTAGTTCTTTCATTGCTGCTGTTCATCAAACCCTGTACTCTGCTTTAAGATAATCAAAGAAAACTCTTATTTATAGGAGAATTATAGAGCTACTTGTGTTGGTTTCTTTTAGTGACGCTCATCACTCTTGAGGCACTTAGCATCCAACACATGATTACAGCTATTTTTCAGACCAGTACCAAGACAGAGACACACACACCTAACTTAACCTCAAAGTAGCCTTTCAGCAAGCAGGAAACTAAAGCTGGAATATTCCTTTACTACTGTTTCAACCACTGATCCCTATGGATATGGCTCCTGGCCTAGTTTCTCTTCCAAAATAATAGCTTCACATGATAAAAAACCCTACAAACTACAGCTTCAGGTGCACCTACACATCAACTATATATAAAATTTTAGCCTACTACATGCATAAAGCAACATGACCTGAGCATTACTGTGGCTGTACAAAAATTAAGCGAATTTGGACATCCTCTTGTCATGCTTACTCCAGAGATTGCTCCATTTGGGATACTGAGTGAAGTACATTCAGCTGCACAGCCCCTGACCCTGCCTCGGACCATTCCAAGCAACTCAGGAAGCATCAGTTCATGCTGGAAGTTAAATGCACCCTCCTTGGGCACAAGAAGCTTTCAATTAATTGCTAAGTTTTACCCCTGCTCCCTTAGATGTAGTCATTTGAGTGACAAGTTTCAAGTTGGCTTACAAGCCAAACCACAAGACTAGTCACCTCAAAGATTTTAACTGGTTTGTTTGGGTTTTTTCCAAACTGACAACAATTACGGTCACAGCACCGAAACTATTGAGAAAGTTCATCATTCTTCACATAAATGGGAGTGAAACATTCACTTGTCGAAAGGTAGATTAGGCTAAATTCATTAAAGTCTTTCCAGCTCACCCTACAATGTCGGGATTCAGAGGAGATTTGGAATGGGCTTTATGGTACCAAACTAAAAAAAAAACAACAAAAAAAAAAACCACAAAAAAAACCAAACCCACACAAACCAGAAATAAAGAAAAATTAAGATACATTCTATTTTCACACAGGATAGAAACAGAGGCAACAGACAAGAAAGACTTGGATTGAACAGAAAACCCACTGAACAAGTGTGTCAGTGCACTGGCAGTAGAGTACTCAAACAATACAGTTCCAGCTTCAAAACCAAGAAAGGAAACAAGTGTCAGTAGCTGCTGCCTGCCACAGATGAACTGCAACAGCAACTATACTGAGAAAAGAGCTGCCTTTCACACTCTCAAGTCTCCTAAAGGATTAGTCTCATAATAAGATGGAAAAATCTGGTCCACTTTGTAAGAAATGGTATAGGAAAAGGGTAAGAACGCAGCACGACATGCTCTTTCTCACCACATACTTCAAGGTTTTTACAAGGACTGCGATAGAGCTGTCAGAATTTCAGGATGCAGGTCATGTTGGTGATAGGTATCTCTGTCAGGCACTACACTTACACATTTGCAAATGCTGTTGCTATCCTTACTTAACTTCCAAAAAAGTGCAAAACGAGATAAAGACCGACTTTACAACTACATAGCACAGATAAATTTGATCTTAAGATTCAACAGTAATCACTTGGAACTAAATAAACACTGCTATGCAGTGCTTCTGTTTCAAATATCCAAATGGTGAAAGCCATGATTTCAAAACTATGAGAAAACGTGAAAGTAACAAGAGCACAACTCCATCAAGAAAAACTCTTAACTACTTCAATGATTTTTTTTTTTCCTACATATCAGTATCCAAGCAGTAAGAAAAAAAATAGTAAAAGGGTCATCAGGAGTGAGAAACAAAATGGTTGTTCTTGTAATCAGGTTAAAATGAGTTTGAACCGAGAACTACTCTGCAAGCAACTACTGAAAATAAACTTTAATACAGTTAATAAAATGATTCAGGTACGTTCTGCAAAAGCTTAAAGTCAGAGCTTTTATCAGCTGCACAGTAATAGTAAGCAGAAAGTCACAGCAAATTGAATAGTTAAATGCCAGTCATGAAGACAGATGATGGAACATGATGCCCTGTGCCACACTACCTTGCGCAAAACAGCCCTAGAAACTTTTCTACCACATCAGGGTAAATTCTGTCAACTTTACTAACAGCAATTTCAAGACACAGAATGTCAGGAACAGTGCTCTCAACCACTTGGGACATCACCTTTCAATTCAGCCAGGTAATAAGGTGCTAGTCTATAGATGTAAATATAGTAGAACAACCGTTAAGAAGAATCTTAGTAGGAGATAATACTCAGAAATTCTTCAAACAGCAGTTGCTAGAACACTAGGTCAGAAGAAATGCTAAAGAGAAATGGAAAAGGTCTGAGCAGCATTTCAGGATTAGGTTTGTAATGAAAGGCTAGTATCCAGACCTTTACTAACTATTCCTCCCAATCATAAGAAAAGATGAAAACCAGAAAATGCTCATGTCCTGCTTGAGGACAAACAAAGCACGTGGATGAATCAGCTGAACTTGCCCTGGCATCACCAATCTCTTCTTTTTTTGGTAACAATTTTCCATCCAGAACACCACTGTTGCAACAAATCTGCTACTACTAATGTACTATGATGATACTTGAGGAAGAAATCCTCTCCAAATCCAATTTACAAAACAACAAAAGAAAACAAAAAAGGAAAAAAAAAGAGAGGCAGAAGAAAAGTTACCTTTGGTTCAACCTGCTTTTCATGGGAGTAAGCTGACTTTGGGAGCTTGTCAACTACTCCATTTCTTTGCATTAACCATATAGATATGACAAAGGAAATACAACAGAAAGAAGAAATGTAAGCAAAGCCTTAGAAAACCAAAAAGAATACACCTAATGTGCATAAATCATCTGAAATGTCACAGATGAAAAAAATGCACAATATTAAGGCAGCAGAAAACAAAGAAAAACACTCACCAATTGTACAGGGGAAAAATAAATAAAAATCACCAAGCTCTAAAATACTTTGCCATTTTCTGTGTTGAATCCCCCCCCCCCAAGAAACACAGATCTATTACAATTGCTACTGTGTAGTAACATGACTCTATTTCATGGAATATCTTATCTGTTGCAAACTAATACAAGAAACTCTTGTATTAGTAAACTCTAAAGGAAACTGTACATAAAGAAACTTGAATTTACGCAAATAGGGCAGGAAAAAAATCCTCTCAGAATCTATATAGTCTTGATACATTATTTGTAGTATTTCAACCTCTAAATTTTTGATAGAGAGCCTGTGCAAGAAAACAGGACCAAGAAAAAAACACTTTAGTTCCCTGTAGCTAGAGTGAGACATTCTTCAAAAATAACATGGCAGAGTATCTTTCTTTCCTAAATTTGTTATTAAGTGGAAGGGTAGGTACCCAGGAGAATTCAGGAAACAGAGCCATCCAGAGAGCAAGCTAAAGTCTTCTCTGCCAGCTGATGAACAGCATCTTACCTTAGCAAACAAGTAGCTTCCTGTGGTGAGGGAATTTGGTACTCAGTGGGAACCAGCGACTGAAAACTCCTGCCACACACGCCCACTTGAAGATACAGCAGCCTCTAACACAACAGCTGCCAACAATTCACAGACTGCCCACCTTTGGGTGCCTTTTACCAGGGGTGGGATGAGGTGGGTACCTGAAAAAGGAAAAAACAAAACTACAGATGCTAGCTAATGAACTCTTTAGAAGTTAATATTTAAAATTAACTACCTCAATGTAAGAGAATTTTCAAAAACTTCCCAAACGCTGCCTAGTTCAACTCCAGCACCCGTCAGTTTCTGAGTAGAGCCAAACTAGGGATGAGCAGTGTCAAGACTCAGCTACTCACACACTTACCAAAGCATTTCTAGTTCTGAAGAGATGTATCAGAATCGTCACATTTTGCAGTTTCAGAATTTTTAGGCCCACAGCTGCTAATTTCTCTACTTAACCTTTGGAAGCTACTCTTCCAACAAGTTAGCATATTTTTAGCTCATTGCTACTACACTCCTTCATTCAACTGCCAATTCACCTTTAAGGCTCAACAATCCACTTTCAAATGCGTTACCCATTCAACACAACTGTACAGAACTAGAACAGCAGAGTACTCATTAGACAGGTGCCAGCTATTATATTTTTGTATTATTGAATTATTTTTTCAAGTTATGTGAAACAGCTGAATGCAATGTTCATTGCATATTCAATGAATTCAGCTGTTCTACAAAACTGTAAAAGAAATTGTTACAGCCCTTCCTGTATGAAGATTAGGCATTAAAAAACTTGCTTTTTAGTTATAATTGTAAACTCTGCGACTAAGTACAAAATTCGAAATAAACCCATCCATTAACAGACGAATATAAACCAATATATTCTTGTCAGCGGCAGCAGAAGTAGGGGAAGAGAGAAGAGTGAACACAGAGAAGGTGCAGAATAGAAAAATGAAGGGAAAACTGGAGGTGAGGCAACAAAGTTTGTTTGAACTTGTCTCCATCAGGGCAGCCCTGTCGGCCCGCAGGCAGGCTCACACCGCCGCACGCAGGAATAACGCGCAGTGACAGAGGAGCTCGGCATGGAAGAAAAATCAGAGTTAGGATGATTTTTAAACCTGGCCGGTGCTTCAGAGGCTCGCACCTGGCCGCATCGGGACGGGATAGGACCGTCAGCTGACGCGAGGGGCGGCGCGGGAGGGAACCGGCCGAGGCGGTGCCTGAAGGAGGCTGGGCGGGAAGCGGCCGGTACCCCCACAGCAACAGCTCCCCCCTGACGTCCCCTCCCGCCTTTCTCTAGGGAGGAAAGCGAGACTGCAAAGCGAGGCGCGGCCACTCCCCACAAGAGCCCGCCGGCGGAGGGCGGCAGCCCGGCCGCGCCGTACCTCCTCTCTGCTCCGTACCCGCCTCTAACGGCTCCGCTGCCCCCAAGCAAGATGGCTGCCTAGCACGAGCTTCTTCTCCCCTATCCAAAATGGCCGCCCAGCCGCAGCCGCCGCCACCCGCCCTAATTTGCCCGAACGCAAAATGGCCGCCGGGGAGACACCTCTCGGGTGAGCCACGCGAGATAACGAGCGGAACTCACGGTCACGTGAGGCCGACTTTAGCCAATGGCGAGCGAGAGGAGGAGGGCAGCCCGAGTGGGGAGGCGGGGCGCGAGCAGCACTTCCGGGTCGCGCAGGATCGCTTCCTGGCGGTGGGGGTTTGAATGCGCTGCGGAGGGCGCGCGGCCCTAACGCCATCCCCTTGAGGCGGCGGCCGGGAGGTGGTGGTGCCCTCTTCGCCTCTCTGGGCTGAGAGCCGAGGTGAGCGCCGGGGCGGCCGCCTGGGGCGGCCGGGCAGCGCCTTCCTCATGCGCAGCCGCCTGNCCTGTCTGCCAAGGGGTGTGAAGCCGTGACCTCTCCACGGCGTGACGGAAGGGGCTTTGGTAGGAACCAGTCAGGTGGATGCAGCTGGGCAGGTGTCGGAACGTTTACTTGTTGTATCTTTGTATAGCAGCAGAGCGTGCATACGTTTGGGTTTTTTTCCTGTTAGGTGCTTCTTAATGAAATCCTGTGGAAAGTAGAGTTTTAGGCTTACTTTTTAGATAGGATTGAAGTCATTGCACTTGTAATGATATTGTCGTAATCTCTGAAGGTCAAGGGTTTAGATAGTCCAGGCAATAGCTGCTGCTGTGAGCACTATAAAGTGATGTCAGAAGCATTGTAGCTTGTTTGACCTGCAAGTTAAAAGTTCCATATTCTGTTAGGAGCTTGGTTAGTCACTGAATTTCATTATTTTAAGGGGGGAAAAAAGGTATATTTTGAAATGGCTTTATTTTAGACTTCAAATATTTGCCATCTGAAGCAATAACATTTGTAATTAGGTAAACGTAACAAAGCTTTAAGCTTTGCTGTGCCAAAGCTTGAAGTAAATGCAGCAATTAACGTTTCAAGATGTCTCAATTGAGGTTATTTTTATAGCTTTTTTAAGTTCACGAAGTAAGACTTTCCTGTATCATTTGTTTTAATCCTCTGCTGCACTGTAATTAAAGTTATTAATGTTCAGGTTAATTTGTTCTCTGCTGTTATTGTAGAGTGGGGAAAAAAAGGGATTTCTAGAATATATTTAAAATAAAAATATATCTTTACCTAGGTAGATGCCAGTTTGCAATGGGTCTTAAAACCTTCTGGAAGGACTACAAAGTTCTGATTATTATGGGAACTAGCCTTGGGCTGGTGCACTGGGGGTGGTTTCACATCAAGACCAGTCCTGTTTTCCAAGTGAAGACCGAGAACATTGTTCCAGAGCCTGGGATTGTGGCATACGTGATGCAAAAAGATCACAAAAATAAAGAAAAATAGCGTTAGCGCTCTGTATTGTGGGTAAGTTGTCTAATTAGTTGTATGTTTATCTTTGAGGCAGCAAATGAGTCAATTGAATGAGAATTTTCTAACAGATGCAGTCTTGCCGCTCTAACTTTAATCTTTGAGTGTATGATATTTTTTGCAGTTTATCTGGTGGTTATGTGGACCCAAAAATGCAGCATACATCTCAAAAACTATTGTTAAATACCATGATAGGATCAGTTAAGTGATGGTGTTATGGGTTTTAAAGGTACTTAAAACCAAACTCCAGGGATGGCAATCACAATAGAAAACAAGCAAAATTAAGTATGAGAAGTCTAGCTACTGTAGAGATTACATAGAAATGTAAATAAATAACCCTGTAAGTTTTGAACTGTTTTAAGTTTGTAGTGGCTTCTTACGTACAGACCTACAGGTGCACCAGTATATAAACCAGCGGTCAGAATTGAAGTGGTTAACAATTGTGTAATTTGTGTAGTATATGCTTGTATTATATATTCTAGGTTTTCTCAAAGAAAAACCATTGTAGTGTGGTATTTGTCCTTATGTGAGGGGTTTTTCTGTGAAAAAATTAAATATTTCAGGCTATGCAATTTTTTCATAAGATTATCCTAACATCTTTGTGTTTTTTATTGTAGGTGTAATTAGATTTGAAGCTTTTCCTTTGAGTGCAACCAGAAGAAGAGATGAGGAAAGGTAGCTGGAGTAGAAAGAACTTTCTGCTTGTAGCAGGACTGTCACTTATAGGTGTCCATTTTGGAAGCATGCTCGTGAACTTTGTTGCAAAAAAATCCGCTCGATCGCAGCCAGAAACGAAAAAAGATCGTCATGAATGAAATACTTTGCTGCTGTCATTATTTATCAGTTTTGCAGTAGGATTTAAGCTTCGATTTGAGAAAGAGATCATGAGCAGTCATGGGAGTGTCGTTATTGTACTGTACGTGCTCTTTCACCTTTAGAATACTAATCCACAGCTGCAAAGAATTAAAATGTACTGCTTTAAATTTTAGAAGTGCAATGAATTCTAGATCTAAGTAAAAATGACATCTCTTTTGTTGGCCATTATTAAAATCTTACTTTGAAAATGTCTCGCCTCGAAGCTAAAAAACCTCCGTTATTTGTTAGTGAGCCTTTAAGTGAAGACACAGTCGGTCAGTCGCTGTCTCTGCTGAGTGGGATATTGAAATCTTGCTACGGTCCTGCTGGTAGACTCAAGCAGCTCCACAATGGTGTGGGAGGTTATGTTTGTACAACTTCACAATCTTCAGCTCTACTCGGTCGTCTTTCTGTCAGTCATCCTGCGTTAAGGGTTTTGACGGCCTCCGTACAGAACCATCTATCCCGCTTCAGTGACTGTGGCTTATTTACTGCCATTCTCTGCTGTAATTTGATTGAAAAATTTAAAAGCCTAAATGTTGCCTCTTGCACTGTCGTTAAAATAAGCCAGCATCTGTTGAGTCTGTGTATGGACTACCTGAAATCCGAGGCCTGTGCTTGCCGAGTGTCTGTAGATTTTAGCAGTGTTGAGACTCTTCTTTGTTTGGTCCGTAGCGTGTTAACGAGCAAACCTGCTTGCATGCTGAATAAACCAGAAGCTGATCATCTCACCGTGCTGATTTTAAAGGCTTTTATGTATACTGTTCCATGTCATGTTGAGACTAATGCTGTTTTAGGGAAGTGTATAATCGTACCTGTGAAAGGTAGAAGAGTTCTGGATTCTACAGTTCTTCCCGGACTACTGATCGAAACACCAGAAATTCAGTTGGCCAAGCCCCTTACTGTTAAAAGAACTTGTTCGAACGTGATCAAGATGGCACTTTTCTGTGTGTCCATGGCAGGAGATGGCTTCGGCCCTGAAGAAGGAACCGTAACTGTCCATCATGGAATTTCTCTAGAAGTGGCAGAGCTGAATCAGTTGCTTAATCTAGGAAAGCAGCTGGTCAATGATGAGGTCGGCCTCGTAGTGTGCCAGAAAGTTATTCACCCATCCTTGAAACAGTATCTGAAGGAGAACCATGTCATGGCTGTGGACAGAGCTGGGCTCTCTCTGATGGAACCCCTGAGTCGGATGACAGGTAGCGAGAGTTTTCTGTGCTAAACAGTTGTCCTTAAAGTTCATCTCGTAATGAAAACCTGTCAAGGTTGGTGTCATTGCAGAGGGAGGATTCCCTTACTCCTCTCTGTATCCTACCTTAGGAGATGAGAAAGACTTGTTCTTTTCTAGTCTGAAAACCATTTTTTAAGGTGAGATCGATCTTTTGCAGGCTCTAATGAGGATGTACTACATGTGATTACCAAGTGCTGCATTAGGAATAACCAACTATAGTGACAGTTTGCAAATATAGTTACTTTTAAACTAATGAGAATAAAACAATTACTTTTTTTATCTTGAACTCCCTGTCTTGCACTCTGAAAACATGCTGGTTGCGTTGTGATTTCCCATGTAGATGGAAATGTTGGGTATTGAAGCATATATATCATTTTAAAAGCTATGAGGGAAAAAAAATGAATGCTTTATGAAATACAACAGGTAGCTGTTCTGATGACAGTAATACATACTGTTCTCTGCTTTTCTTAATTGCACAGGTTCAAAGCCTATAGCTTCCATACATTTGTGTCCTAATTGTTACGGCACTTTGAAAGATGTGCGTGTTGAGAGGTTTGCTTCAAAACATTTTACACATCTAATTCCCAACGACACAGTTGTCTGCAGCTTGGTGCTCTGTAACAGAAATGAAACGGCATGGGATGAATTGAAGGTAGGCAAATTTGATTGAAATCTCTCCTAAAAAGTCAGGTGTTTTATGGAAAAATTAATGAGAAATAGATACGGTGTCAGAAAAGTGATTTTTTCAGTCTATAAATGGAGTTTAGTTAGATTTTGGGAATACAGTTTCAAGAAAGCAGCTCAGAAATGCCCTTGCTTCCAGAATTTTGAAAATCCTTGAAGTGCTCATGTTCATTTGATGTCTTTGTTTTAATATGAGAAGTATTTTAGAAACAGAAACATTTTTCACCTGTTCTTGAGGCTAGTGCCAGATAAACATTTTCATTCTCATTACTTGGTATCCAAGAGCATAAAGAAAAAATTACCCAGCAAAAGGGCAGCAGTGCCTGCAGTGGCAGTCAAGAATAGTTGCTCTAGAAATGTCATTGATACTGATTGACTTCTTATATATAACCCTGTTTTGAAAAAAGGAATAAACCGTAGCTTTTTTATTTATGCTTTTCCATACTGAGCGTGAACAAAGACAGACAATTTCTCATGAAGTGAGCATGGTTTTGGGAATCACTTGGCAGCTTTATATCCACAGATAATTCATGTTTTTGAAGTCTGCAGCAGAAACTACTGAAAACTTTATCCCAGAAGTTATTCGGTGGGGGACAATCCCATTAATCATGGGTTTTCTAAAGGCAAATTCATCTGGTTTTCAGCGTGCCTGTGAAACTGCAGAGCATGTGTTACAGCTAACGATCAAGGAACCTTTGGCATTATTAGGAGGTGGCTGTACAGAAACTCACCTGGCTTCGTACATAAGACACAAGGTATGTAAGACATAGGGTGAGGTTTTTTAAGCTGCTTAATATACTTAGGAAACAAGAATTTCTGTAGAATCACTGCTACAGTCAAGGCACGTCTCTTTCTTAGATTAATGTTGCATTTTTGCTAACTGCTAATATAAAACAAAGGGGTCTATTTGAATCACTCAGTGCTAATTATATCTTTCAGAGTTATTAATACTATAGTTGCACTTGTTAACCTTTAGGTATTTATTGTACTAAGTGCTTGTTTAAGTGTTAACGTGTAGAATTTTTATATTGAAAGGTCATCATGCAGAATGCAGCTTCGACTTCTCTAGAAATCACTGCAGAATAATCATCACACAAAGGAATTTTTTTTAGTTATGACGGAACCATCTGTTTAAAAAAAAGCAGCAGTATGATACATGTTCCATTAAAATTATTTCTGTAAAACAGTGTTCTAGTTTTCACTTTTCCTGATTTTGTTTTTGTTCAGAGCTGTAATTTGTCCACCAGCAGTTTTGAAGATCTAGGTTGTTCTCGGACACAATACCAGTTGGTTGCTGATGGATTTTGCCGTGCCCTGGAGTCTGTAGCTTGCTCTCTGAATCATCATGATGGAGAAATCCTTACAGACATGGTTTATGGACACTGTTGGTTTGTTCCACCACGTTTTCCCTCAGTCTCTAATTGGTCAGATTTAGTTTCAAAATGTGGCTGTGGGGTTAATGGTAACACTGAGAATCTCAGCTGGAGACCTTTGCAAGGCCAGTTTGGCTCCTCTATTAGACAGGGCTGCCCTAAAGAGCCCACAGTAAAGGCTCCGGACTTTCTGACATTGGACTGTTTTGCTGCAAAGTGTAGTGGCCTCCAGGTAGCTCTGGAGACAGCCAGTCTGATTTTGGATCTCTCATACATCATTGAGGATCAAAATTAACTCTGATCTTATTTGAAGTGTGTTGTACAGCAAGATACTTAATTGAAAACAGAGTAGTATATAATGTGCTAAGATAGTTTGAAAGGTTAGCTGGAAACAGACAAATTTAAAATCAACCAGGTGACCATTGAGTACTCTTGATGATTAATCTGTTGTGCCCTCAAGTGTTTTCAAATGGTTTTATGGTAACATTTTGTTGGGAGCTATTAAATGATTAGGCAAATATACAATAAATCGTAATAACGTGTGACTTGAGAGTGTTCAAATGAGTGTATTCCAAAGAGTGAATGACATTGATACTGCCTCTGCATTAAGCAAAGTTTGGGAAGTTTGTGAGCTCAGTGGTACCTTCAAAGGAATGAAATGAATTCCCTTACTGAGAACATGTGTTATGGATTGGAATTTATGTAGTCTCAGCAAAGGCTTTGCACTTTCAGACAGACTCTTCTATTGCAGCAGAACTTTAGCACTAGTATTTTTAGTTTTATAGGTTAAAAAAGTCTTTCCTTTGTAAATATCCTGAATCACTTGTTTTTGATTTTGTTCTGAAGGTCTTGTGAACATACACTATATGCAATTTCTGTTTTTAAATGACTGGAAGAATTTAATTTGTGTGTCACTTATTTAGAAAGTTATTAAAACTCAGCCTGGAGATCTTAAGGAAGCAGGTAGGTAATAGAAGATGTGAAAACAAATGGCTACGTGCCAAAAACTTTTGTGAAGTGGACCTTGGTTGTCTTCTGTGGAATACAGGACAATTCATAAATAATAATGTTTCTATCATTTAAGCAAAGCTGCAAGAATGAATGTCCCACTTACCATTCAATTAACTCTTTGACTCTTCATAGCTTCTTTTCTTTTAATGAAGTGAGGCTTTAAGCTGCTCAGGCTTGTTTTGATCTTTAAATAAGGCTATGGACTGAATGATTGCAACTTTTTCTCATTTTCGGCTTGCATGCAAGATCAAAAGTGGTGTTACAGTTTCTTGCTTAAACTCATCTTCTTTGCTCCTGTTCTTCTCCCTCTTTGTTTTCAGTCACAGGGGACAAATTGTCCATGACACGCTTTTCCAGAAAACATCCAAGTTATAAACTAGTCTGCTTATTTGTTTCCTGGTCTCTTAAGTTTTTAATATATTTATTGAGTACAAACAGTATAATTGTTTTGTATAACTCATTTTTGAAATATGTAATTAAAACCAGATCCTTTCAGACCTTTTATACAAAGTCGTTTTCATTTTAAGAGCATAAATAATTATTTTCTCACTGGAAAAAAGAAAAGTTATTTAAAGTTCTTTATCTTTTTATGACCTGTTGTGATTGCTTCAGTGCTATGAAGCCTCCTTTGGGCATTTGTGGAAGAATGTTCCAGGTTGGTTACTAAAAAGGCTGCTTTCATATCTTGATCCTCCCATATACCATGAACCATATGAAAACATCAGGAATAGTGAAACCAAATGATGGTGTATATCTGAAGGCACAGAAGAATCTTTGTAATGCTTCATCTAATTATGAGTCTGTAACTTAGAATGTTGAACTAGAGTGTTTTACTTCCTATAATAGCAGCTTGTTGTGCAATACAGAAATGTTTAGTGACTACAGCTGTGAAGTGAAAATTAAAACAATATTTAAGTAGAAGTAGTTGCTAGTGTTCTTTTGTCTTGGTATCTGGAGATCGGTTCCCAGCTCCTATAAAAATGTTGTTAGCTCTGATTCTATTCTTTTTTCCTTCCCCCTCACAATTACAAGAAAACCACACATTAGAAAATTGTGAAAAAGTTAAATTTAATTTTTGGCAAGTAGATAAAAACTTATTTATACCTGAAGTATGGTTTCATATATAGATAGCTTTAATACTGGATTTTTATCTCCCAGTGTGACTGAAAGGGATAGACAAGCAGCTGACCCTGCTGCTTACGGGCTATTCTGGTTCCTTTCTCACTTGTGTTATGGTCTTGCTGAACCTTTAGTGGTTGGTGTTACCTTATTTTTAGTGGGTAACACAGGAACAATGCCACTTTGGATACTGTTTAAAATGCAGATAAATAGAATTTTTATTCTCAATCCAAGAGCAGCGTAAAAAAAATTTTGCAGAACTACCATGTTTCCCAATAAAACTTAAGTGCAAAAATAGTGGGTTTATCCCCATGTCTTCTGAAACTGACAAAATTAAGTATTTCCACTTGTGAATCCTCTGAGAAGCCCCTATTTTATTCTTGCTCCCCTTGGAATTTAAAGTTTGTTCAGTGGGAAGAATTAGCATTACACAAGTGTTATTAAGAGCCAGGTGTTTTCTGATCATGACCTCAGTCATGTCTGCTGGCTTCCACAGATTGCTGAGGCTATTAATTTAAATTTTAATAATTCTACTGGTAACACACAAGTAGTAAGAACATTCATCTCAGCTGTGTTAGTGCTCCAGGCCTAGCAGGAGCAAAAAGAAGTGCTGGTATTTTAATCACTCAGGTCAGCATATTTAAGATGCCAGTTTAATGTAGTTGCTGCTCAGTTCAGTGTTTCAGTTTCATTTGGTATTTAAAACTTCAAAGTGAAGATGACCTGAAAATGCTGATTAATTTACAGATCTTTAGTGTTCCTGTTATTGTGCCCTATTTCAGGTAGACATATCATTAAACGTTACTATTTTGGCCCTGGCGAAGAATGCAGAACACCTGCTTTTCACTGATTCTGCTGCTGATTTGTGAATTTGTGGAGTCACTCTTGAGCCACATCTGAAATGTTTTCCTGTCTGTTTTCATATCTATGAAGTGGGAACAAAGATACCTCTTGTTAAGGAGTGAAGATTTGTGGGTGAAGAGTTCAAAGCAAGATCCAGATGTAAAGTGAAGAACTACTTGAAAGGGAACAAAGAAATAGGTAATTTTAAACAAAGTCAAATCCTGGCTAAAACACTATTAGCTGTTTTGTTAAGGGAACTTTGGTCAGGATTTATGCAGACTCTTTGAACTAGTCTGCTAGGTAAAACATTGAACTTGGAGGCATTTTCTTTTTCTCTTCAGTATACACACACACACACAGGGAAGGAAGTGTGAGCTTAAAGCCCTGTGCAGGAATGGTTAAACTTCAAGATGAGTGGTGTCAGATACACAGGATACATTAAGGATTGCTGAGGTATCTTCAGAGTCTGTGCTCTGCGTGTGTTTTGGATCAGATGTTCATCTGATGCTAATCCTGGAAGACAGAAATATTTATGAGTTTGGGAAACCTAACCTTGCTCTATTGATAGTGTAAAATTGATTTCCTTTGGAAGTTTATGAGCATTTTTAGACTAAACAACAGTGTTAGGTCTGTCCCAGGAGGGGAAGAGGATTTTTGTTATTGTGAAAGCTTATAAGAAAAATACTGCCTGGAATATCACAAGCACAGTAAAGCATGTAAAGCAGTAAAGCAATTCACCCTTACCCCAAACATGCACTTCTGGATTTTACTTGTGCCCTCATTTTACAGTGCTAAGTAGCAAAATGTAGTATTTGTCACATTTTCAGCAGTGCCATGTGAACCAAGTCATGCAAGTACTACACTTTTTCCATCTCAGAAAAATCAATATCCATGAGTCAGTCAATATCACAGAAAACTTTTAACTGGATTTGCATTTACTACTGTTTTGAAGATACTAAAATAATCTGTTTTATTGCAGAGACTGCCTCCAGCATGCTTATCTGCAGGCAGGCTTTTGGGAAAGTCAGTTGCTAGTCACGTTACAATGCTCACTTCAAGAATATTAGCAGCTTTTATCCAGTAATGTCAAGACAGGTTATTTCTACCTGCTTCTCCGCAGAGACAAGTTGCACAGTACTAAACTTTTTGACCAGTAACACTGTGATCTTAAAGGTATTTCTTAACTGAGAATTTATTTTTTTGTCTTTATGCATTGCGCTGTATAAACTAGTCGTGCATATTAAGCTCAAAAGTACATACAGACTTATTCTTTGTGCTGGAAGCAGAAGGGTAGTCACAGCATATGTAAATAAAGCCACCCTCTTATTAGTCCAGACAACAATAAATTTTACTGAGTGGGTTCTGGGATTGGGCTGGGCAGTTTGTATTTTAACTGTGCTGACTTTCATTATTCTTGACCTAGTTTTACATTAAACATACATAGACATACCTTCTGCAGAATTTTATTTTCATACCTTACTGCACACGTCTTTATCAACTCGACCTTTGAAATGTGCTTGTACGTGAAAATGTTTTATTCAGGCTTTCATCCTATGCCTTGAAGGCCACAGCTTTGTACTGCCTGCCTTCTGCAAACCGATTACTGGAGTCTTTGTTATTTTCTGTCATGACAACGTCAGCTGTCTTCAGGTACACGTTAAATACTAGCTGCTTATTATTATAACACTATTGCAGGCTGTCTGCTAAACATTTGTGTAGCAACATACCAAACTTCACCTATTCCTTTTTAAAAATGTATCTTTTTATAAGCCAGTAAAATGCTTATGACAGTGGAGAAGCTGAATTGCTTCTCTTTAATCTTTAAAGGCCATCCTTAGTATCCTCTCCCTTGTGGCTTACGATACTCTTAGTCTTGTCTGATACATCTGGTGAGTATTGGGTTAACAAAAAAAATAGGAGATTGGGGGAAAAATTAGTTCCCTAGTCTGTAGTGATGACTTGGAAAGACTCTGAGTCATCACTTGTGTGGGAGTCTACTCAGGATCCTCTGCTGTATATTTGAGGGTGGTGACCAAATGATTTTCAGGGAATTGTAGGGACTGTGGTAGCTCCTGTTTGTGAAAGACTGAGAGGCAGAAGCAAATTTATTACTCGTTATTCAGGTGCCAGAGGACCCTAAGCTCTAGCAGGGTTTGTTGTAGGGCTTCTGGTACGCTTTTGCAGGTTGATCGCAGAGTTGTCCATGGCCAACTGCCAGGTGCCCACTCAGCAGCTCCCTCACTCCTCTCCTCAATGGGACAGAGGGAGAAAACATGGCTAAAATCCTCCCGGGTCAAGATAAACCTTGTCCTCCCCCTGTATTTCTCACTTTCAGGCCTCACCCCTTGCTGCCAAGTGCCATTTTCCCCATTTTTAAATCTATTTATGCAGAGGTGCTGCCACCATGGCTGAGGGGCTGGCCTGTGCCCTGTGGGGCACCTGCTGGAACCGGCCTCTCCCCACAGCAGCTGTGCAGCGCCTCCTGCTGGCGCCTCCTCCTCCTGCTACTGCCTCCTGCTGGCGCCTCTGCGCTGCCCTCAGGGCGCCATTTTGTGAACCCTCTCATCATGGCTCAAGAAGGACATGGAAAAATTGCTGATTTGAAAGAAATTTAGAGGGACGGAAAGAGCTAAGGAAGAGCATTAGAAATGTTAGCAAAGCCAAATTCTGGAGGAGGTGCTGGGGAAAAAGAGGATTTTTTGTTTGTGGGGTGAGTGTTTTGGGAGGGTCTTGTGTCGCTCCTGGAGATCAGCCAAAAGGGCAGACCTCAAAAAAACAGGTCAGGGGCAAAGAAAAAACCCAACTGCTCTTGGGTGTGGGTGGTATAAAGGTGTGGTTGCTGATGGCTATCATCTAGATCAGGTGGGACTACCTGTGGAGAAGCAAGGATTTGAAGGTGTGATTAAGGACTCAGGAGGTTCCTGGTGCTTTCTGGGAAGTCTAAGATGGCTTCTCAGTACCTTTGAGAAGGGGAATGGCCCAAGAGCTGCTTCGTGTGGGGCTTCCTGGCTGGAGTTCAGATGGGAAGACCACCTACCTGCACCCCTTAAAGCTTCTTTAAGCATGATCCAAGGATACAAGCATGTATGTCATACAGAGGATCGACCCATGGCCCTTCTGTCACTGTATGAGTGCTGCAATCCAGGAGATGACTACAAAAAGTGAGTTTTTTCTATTATTTACTTTGTGCTGGCGCAGTACCTACTAAATAGAGGTGTGTGTGGCATGGCTGTCTGTCTGTGCCAGCCTTTTTTTTTTTTTTTCCCTCTTTTTTGCTGCTTTTAGTTGCTTTATTTTAAGCAAGCAAACAAATATTTCTTCTGTGACTATCAAAGATAGGACAAATGCCTCACTTGGTTTTAGAGGTCTGAACTCTGGCCTCTTTCTTCTTTTTGGGGTCAGCCAACAGAAGTGAGAAAAGGAAAATTAGATATTTAATTTATATCTGAGTTCTTTTGGGATATTTGAAATTATGATTCTAGAAAACATCTCCTGAAACTGGCTGTCCCTGTATCGCCTAAGTATTGTGTAGTTCCGTGATCAGTGTTGCACTGACTTCCATGCTTTGTATTTGGCCCAGGTAGCTTCAATGAATCGGGTCTTGAACTGTCCTGTTGTGATGCTTTACTTGTAAACATAAATTTGTCCATAAATTGTGCTTTTTCGGTACTATACACAGGCACTGAAATGTTTGGTCTGGCCACTCAGGTGTGTTAATGTTGCCCAGCTGGGCATTTTGAACTGAAAGTTGCTCTCTGCTGGCCTGATTAATCAGGCAGTAGCTAAGACCATTGAAGATGTCCCTGCTGTTTCTTACCTTTGAAATTAAACTGGTTTATATGTGTTGATAATTAGAAGACTAGAATATGCAATGCTAAGCAAGTGGAATACTTGAACTCTGCATTGAATAATCCAGTATTCTTTTATTTTAGTGGTATGGTGCAGGCCTTTCCAAACAGAGTATTCTGCTCCAAAGCAAAGCAGCAGAGAAATTAGTTTAGACTTTTAATAACGAGAAGTGTTGCGTAAAATCCTCCTTTGAGTACTGAAATATTATAGTGTTAAATAAGAAAAGCTACATGCACTTGATGTCTTTGTGAAAGTAGAATCTCTTCAAGGACTACTTTATATTGTTGTTCAGCAGAATAGCAGCATTCTGAGAGGAGTGTGAGTGCACATGTTCTGGGTTTTAGATGTTAAGAAGATGTATTGCATCTGTTTAGTCAAAATGGCTGCAAAATGAAAAATCTTGCTCCTCAAACTATGTGCAAAACAGCAGATGTCACTCGAATCTTTATGTGGGCCAGAGAAGAATTTGCTCCTGTACAAGAATAACTCATGCGTGAGATTATTGCTTATGTTTAATACAGTGTGTGGTAAGGAATAGGTGCAATCCATTACAGAATTTGTGAGGTTAACTGTGGGTTGCTGTTTTACATGCTAGGTAACACTTTGATTTTGGACTGTCTCCGTTTGGATCTGTGCATGTTGGCACAGGCTGGAACTGATTTTTGAGGAGATGTGGACAATGAGTAGCTACAACATACCTTTCTCTCTAATGCATGGCTTATGTTTAAGACAGTGGAGTTATTTATTAACGGTGAAAAATACACAGTTGTATGGCTGAATTGTTGTAAGCAATTGTTTTAAGATTGCATTACAGCTCTTAAGGATGAGGTTAACGTTTTAAGCAAACTACAGCAAATACTTTGATCAATTCCTTTCAGTCTTCATAGTTTGGTCATAACTGCTAAATTTATAATAAATGTGTAAGCATAGAAGTCCAGAATGAAGATCTTAAGTGTTTAAGTGTGGCTTGTTTTTATACAGTGGTACAGATCTAAAGCCCACCTTGCTATTGGCTCTAAAGATACTAAGAGTCAAAAACCAAGATGATTCGTTTTTGTAGGTTATTTTGGGGCATAAAGTCACCCAGGACTACATCTGTCTGTATCTAGTGCCTGTAGGGTAAGGAAGATGGAGTTGCTCTTACACTGGAAGACAAAAAAAAAAAAAAATTACAGTATCAAAATGCACTTTACAGGGAAAGAGCTGTCGTGTTTTGGTTTTCAGATAAAATAACAGTATAGCCCCGTGTCATTGTACTTCAAGAAAATTAGACTTAATGAGCCTGTGTTGTTACAGGAGACAAAAGCTTAGAAAGTGTAGGTTTCTTTGGTACTGCACAAAATTGTAAGTTTTTTTTGTCTACTTGTGAGTTCTATCCTCAATATATTGTCTCTTTCTTGAGATGAACCTTAATAATATTAAAAGTTCTGTTGTTTAAAAAACTTTGCAAGCACGTACCATCTCTGCTCCATTAAATGCACAATCTGAATTTTGTACTGTGTCTATTTTAAATAACTGAGTTTTTTTCCTACCACTTTTAAACCTTAATTTTTTTGAATCTTGTGCTGTTTTGAAAAGGACAGGAAGGGAATAAGTCATTTGTCTCTTCCCTTTTTTGTTTCTTCTTTTAAATCCACAATGCCATTAAGTGATTGAAAAAACCTGAACTTAATTTTTATATTTTTTTAAAAAATGACTGTAAGAAAATTACTTTTGGGCATTAGGTGGGATTTTGTTGGGGAGGAGGAATTCCTTGAGTGGTTTGTGACAGTTTCTTAAAGTGCCCACGGGCTGTATCTGAAAATTTTGCATACATAATTGTTGACTCTGAAATGCCTGGTTTCCAAGAGAGATGTCAGTATGAAGAGAACAAAAAAACAAAAAGAAATAAAAATACCCAAACCCAAGGATTAACATTTTGTCAAGCTTTGCTAGGACTAGTTCTACTTCTGAAATAAAGCAGAAGTGAGTTTACATTTTTTTTCTAACAGATATTTTGCCTGAAGCTTTGCATAGTGCAAGATGTTGCAGCTGGCTACCTTTTTAACAGGTTAATATTAATCTCTCTTGATTACACCTGTCAGCCTTAGAAGGACTATTTCTATTATTGGGAATTGAAGTTTTATTTGCCACGATGCCTTGGTGATGCATAGCAGTTGTTGCAAGGTGCCAGGCAGGGTGCTATTAAAGGATTCAAAATAAATGTGCAGATGTGCTTTGGAAATCATACATTTCCTTGTTTTCCTTTGATGTCTTGTGGCAAAACTCACCTGGCTTACTTTGACTTTTGCCTTCAACTCATCACTACCTTTTCCAGTGCTAAAACTGCAAGTCTGTCTTACTTATCTGTATTTAGATTTATAGCTCTAGATAGAGAATATTTGCCAACTTAAATGATGATTAGGCACGGTGAGTGGCAAACCCAGAGGTAATTGTAAGGCACAGAATCAATTCCATAGCTGTAATAAACACCAGTTTAAAAACAGACGAGAAATGTGGAGGGGAGAGTGGATTTGGAGCCACAGGCCAAAAGATTATTTCTGTATGAGGGGGGAAGAAAACATTCAATTTTATCATAATTGTATAGAAAGGCTCCCTGAATAGATAATTAGATTTGTATTTCTGGGTAATAATGATAGAATAGTTTGTATCAAGTACACTATGGTCTGTTCTGTTTAGCATCAGACTGTGGCAGATTGTGCTCTGTGTGTTGACCTTTTGTGTGGAAGGTGAGCATCTTCTGAAGAGATTCTGAGCTTCAGCCAAATGGTAGGTGCAGGAACTCGCACAACCACTTACTGGTTTCTTTTGGCCTTAAACAAGGTGCCAGGAGGAAGTTGTTGTAGTGCTGTGCCCTCAGCTTAGCTTGTAAGAGCTGCAGTTGATGAGATTCTGGCCTTTTCAAAAGCAAATGTGTTTATTTCAATTATGTGATGTGTTAAGTTTTTTTTCTACTTCCTTTTTTTAATCGGAGGATTATGGTGACTAGTATGGTGAGAAAAACTATAAATCTGATTTTATTCCAGTTTTTTAAAAGGGAAATAGTCAAAGTTGGTCCATATGTTAGAAATGTCAAGGAGACTTTTGTGTCCTCTTTGTCCTGGGAGCGTGGAAAAGTGTCATTTCCCCATTACCATGTTGAGAACTTGATCTGATCCTTGACACTGTTTCAGTACAGAAGGCACAAAACAAGGTACAGACCAAAAAGATGGTCCCTGACTTCAAAAGATCTGACTGATGATGAGACAAGGTAAGCACACTCTCAGCTGAGATACAATTATCTTTATTCTCTACAGTGGCCTTTAAGTGCTGAGGGACAAACAGCAAGAACTCGCCTGGACTGCTCTTTTAGCTTCTAGCCATCAGCAGTTTAAGTATTTTCTGGGTCAGGCTGCATCTGGATTGTTAGTTTTAAAGACACTTTTAGGACTATTTCTCAGTTACACCGAAATTGTTTAGGTACATTCATATTCGGAGCAACTCTTTAAAAATCTGACTAAAAAAACTGTAAGGGAATAAAGCAAGCAAGTGCTCAGTTGACATTTCAGATCTAGCACTAAGACTTGCTTAGGCTGGTTCTAAATAACACCAGTACCTACAAACCATGGTGAAAATACTGCAATGGTGGGATGAGATAGAAAAGCGTTCATATGGAATGTCTCTGAGGCTCTGAGTCATACTTTAGTGAGATTTTCAGGCTTTGCTTTGGTTTTAAGAAACATGACATCATGGAGGTCAATTCTCTCCGCTTTGGGGACAGAGCAGAAAGGCCGAGCTTAAGAGCCAAACTACAGTGTTATAAGGATACAAAGCACAGACTGAAAAATACAACTGCAAAGCTTGTCCAGCCACCAGTGATGGGAGCAGCCTGGAATTCTTCATAATATAAGTGCTAGTAGTCAGAGACCACATGGTGCATTTAGCAGATCTTGGAATGTACACTGGGGACTTTACTTTGGACTTATTCATCACAACTATTGTGATGAATAATACAGTAAAGTAAACCCTATTTGCCTTTTTTTTTCTTTCTTTCTTTGAAGGGGGATGAAAGTAATTAGGAAAGTTCCATTTTAGTTGATATTTTACTGATTGGGGCATTCACCAGAGAATCTAGTTACAATACTTGTGATATGCGGCAGCATCCCACAGTCCACGGGAGTGCCCTGGCTACCAGGCTGAGCCTTCTGAGAGGGGGAAAAAAAAAATTAATCTGTATTTCTTGGTTTTATTTTAAAAAGCAAACAACCATTTTTTTTTTTTTCTTCGGTCAGAGCTGTCTGCATATTAAAAAAAGGGCAGAGTCAGGCTCACTTTGTTAGATAATCCTCACAATGGCAAGTGCAGAGAACTGCAGCCTCCAGATAAATGAGAAGAGGAAGCCTCATTTAAGATGCTGTAGGTCACACCTTACATGAGAAGAGATGGTATTTGATCTTTTGTCTCACGAGTCTTAAACTCATGTCTTGTCTATGGAGGGCCTGAGATTTTTTTGCTTTGCATCCAGGTCCTCATAAATTAAAGAGTAAGTGTTCCTTTGGTCTGGGCATTTGGGATTTTGCAGCTCTGTATCACTGCTGTTCTATACTGGTGTGTGAAGTTGATACTGAAGCTCACGTTGCATTAAAGGTTGAAACATTTGAGATGCCCTTGAAATCAAGGATGAGAAGCTTCATTCTTATAGAATTAGCTCTTTTGCAAATTGTTAGACTAGGGAAACGGTAAGAGAGAGGAAATCTGTGCCTTTTGCTGAATTTATGTCTGGAATAATTCTGCAAATCAAAGAGAAGATCTGCTGCTCTGCTTTTACTGCTTTTCTTCCCTGTGCTATTTGTATACAGAACACTTTTGTCAGCTGCAGATGGGCCATAAGTGAAGGACAGAGAAAATGGCAGGTGTCCAATCCTTCCAAACCCAATCTCATTTTAGCAAAATAATAATGAAAAAATTAAAATTTGGTTGCTATGATAAAAGTAAGTCATCAATTACTCTGGCTTGCTGCAGGGCTGTTATGAGACTGCAGGCAGGCTGCTGTGGCAAGGCAGACACCCTACTCTCAAGCCTGTCATTTAATTTACACAAAAGGCTTGTGAAATTTGGAATGGTGATAAAGTTGGGTTGCAAACATACATTTTAAATTTCTCTTGGTATTGGACCTACCTATTTCCAGAGCAGCTCAGACCTTAGCAGGATTTGTGCCCTACTCCCAGTACACCAGCGAAAAAGTGCGGTATTGCTTATATTGGTTTACAAAACTGATAAGAGAAATATACAGGACTACTGGCAAATCTTTTGAAGAATGAGCTTGAGCTTGGATTCTCTATATGTTTTGATTCTGGCTGATGGGTAAGAATAGCAAGACCAAAGAGGTCTAACCCCGTAGTGATCTGGCCATCCCCTGTGCTTTCATTGCTAAACTCGAGCGGTTTAACCCACTACCTTTTAATGCAAATGAGACTAAACCAACACTGCACCATAAATTGAGGATTTCAATAGCTAATTTGTAGATGTTTCAGTCCATTGTGTAGTAGGTGTGTATCAACCAGTTGCAGTTGCTAACTGTGGCCGCTGTGCCATATCTGCACACTGAACAGGTATCTTTAGGCCACTGCCCATGCCAGCAGTCAGTCTGTCCTTCCTCTTTCTCATTATCCCCTTTGGAATAAACAATAGTTTGGGTTCCTGGGTTCTCTGGTAGTTTGGGGGTTTTGCTTCCTTGGGTTTTTTTCCAAGTGAAATGGATTAAGTTAGAGACGAATAGCCAACATGTTCAAAATGACATAATGTTGGGCATGACATGATGGTCAAGAGTTGTTCTTGAAAAAGGAAGCCAAAGCAAACAGCAATAACAGAAAGTGTAAAGCCAATTTTAAGCTAACAATAGTGGTGCTCTGTGAAGATCTGCATTCAGCCATTAGCTATCTGAGTAGTATCCTGTTCTCTAAGGAAGAAGGGTAAACAAAGGAGCTAAAGCTGGAGGGGTTTGCACATTGAAATGTTTCTTTGGATCTATATTTATAACCACTTTCTTTAATACATGCCTCTGTTTAGGAGGTACTGTTATGCCATATGTTTCAAAAAATCTAGTGTCAAGCATGTCTTGATGGCTAAAAAGCATTTTATGAAACGTAGTCTTTTTTTACCTTTTCAGTGGGTAAAAGCAATATACGACACTGTATCCAGATGCTACAGTTATTCTGTAATCTACCTAAAAAACCTTATTATTTTTCTGTGGTTTTAAAAGCAGAAAAAGAGATTGAGATTGGTTTGAATTTTCCACTTTATCGGTGTGTCCAGCTCTTTCCATAATGACTGAGTCGAGTATGAATTCTATCTACCGATTTTTTTCATAAGGTCAAGCTAATGTATTGCTTTGGCGTGCCAGGCGTTATTTTGATCTGTACAGTAAGTTTTATATTTAAAATGAATATCTAGTGGGTTCAACTCTTGTTTTTCGTGCCATATATAAAGCAACATCCACCAAACACATCAGTTTCCCCTCTGTATCTGGTTGTGACTGTCTTTCACAGCTTCTATTTTTAAGACAAAATTTTAAACTTGCTTTCCTTATACAAGCAAAAATGCTCTGGGCTATGTCTGAAAATATTCTGATCCAATTATTTTGTTTTCTAATATATTTGCTATGTTCACCTATTGATCTGACCTATTGATCTGTCCTAGTTTTGGCAGGGGATAGAGGGTGGGAGGAATGACTTTCTTTTCTACAAGATTAACAGGGGAAAAAAGCCAGCAGCAAGAAGCCAGAGATGTAGTTTCTGAATGTGGAGAAACTGATAAACTTTTTTCCTTAATCCTTGCCCGTTGGTGCTTACTTGAATTGTAGAGCTAGAATTGTCATGGCATTCAGAAGACTGAGTTACTTGAGTGTTCAGTGCTCCTGTGTTAAGGATAATCATATAGTCATGAAACAGTGCCATATAACACACAGCATCTCACCTACCTGGCAATGTCATGGCTCAAGCAAATCCCTTCCCTCATTTGTACTCTGTTTTAAAATGGATCTTTCTGTACTAGAAAAAGTCTGGGGTCCCTTCAGTAGGTACCTGCTACTGTGGTTTAACACTTAAATTTGCGTATTTATTGCAAATGAAGTAACTGGTTATGAGCTATAAGTCCTGTTAAGATGTCTTATGTCAAGTCATCTCAACCTCTTGTATGTCACAGATAGTGACTGACTTTGCAGTCACCCACCATAGCCAAGGATCTCCCAAAGCAGCCAAGCATCTTTTTAAAAGAAAGACAGAGTTGAGATTTTTGCACTGGTCGCAAGCTGGTTTAGAGCAAAAATCACAAGTCCTCTCTGACAATTGTCATCCTGTGGTAGCTTTGTGGCTTCTTAACTGCTTCACACCTACTCACAACTTCGTGTTGCTGTGAGTCAGCAGCAGGAGTGCTTCTGCACGTCTGGAGCTGGCCTAGAGCTGTGCTAGTCACTGTAGTTCTGTCAGTTCGCATCTAGGCAGCCCCCTTGGTTCTGATATAGTTTGTTTACTTGATGTGAACTCTGGGTGTGGCGAGCTAGTGAAGCTCTACATGGCCTTGTGCTTGTCCGAAGCTTACTGGGAGCAGGAAGGTGTTGGCTGTTAAGTGGTTAATGGGCATCCTACGTGTGCCCAGCCTCTTTGCTTGCTGATGGGCTGTCCCTGCTGAGCTCTCCTAGTTCTTCTACAGCTGGCTGGGCCGGACAACAGATGATTTCCTCAAAAAATGACTCTTGCTTTCCAGTTCTTTTTTTTTTTTTTTTTTTTTT
>VWZK01019594.1:394155-473793 GCA_013396935.1 Baryphthengus martii
TTTTTTTTTTCTGTGTACTCTTCTTATTTTCCAGTGATTCCAGGGTGTCTTATCTCCATAGCTGATCCAGTGCTTGGGGGTCTTCTGTAGTGATGTATTATGAACAGAATTTCATTATAAAAAGAGATGTCTTTACATTTTACCTGGAAATCTGATTCCTCCAGCTTGGTTGATTGAATGGGGGAATCTGAGGGGCAGAACTGAGAGGTGAACTATTCAACCAGCCTTCAAAATTCAGTGCGATGGTTTATCATCTAATTGCTAAAAGAAACCATTCTGGGGAATAAAATGTATTTTTGTTACTGAAGCATTCTTGTAATGAACATATGAGAGTTTGGCACGAAGAAGAAAAAAAGTAAAACAAAATACCAAAGTCCTTATTGTTACTGTTTTAGTAGCACAGAGCAAATTAATGTTTAATGTGAAAGGAAAGACAGATAAGATTAAAGTAATCATTAACTAAACCAGTTTCACTGCAGGAACTTGATTAAATCCATTTGAGACTATTACTTTGTGATATCTTCCTTTTCAGAGTGTGTTTTTAGGTTAAAATACAATGAAATAATACCTGATCACCTAAGGATATAAAGAAAATGGGATTACGGCAGGGTTTTTGAGTAAAAAGAACTGGTGCTCTGCCATTTGAGTGTTTGAACACTTGAAATGGGCTCATTAAATGTTACTTAATTAGAGTGAACATTAAGTGGCTGGCTTAAGTTATTGTATAGCAATTACAGGGATTTGTTTTTTTAAAATGCTATTTCATAGGTATATTTAAAGCTAATTGAAAGTCTTGATATAACTCTATTTAAAAGTCAAGCAGGAAACTTGTGGAGAACAGAGATATGGGGAAACAGGAGGAACAGTCAGAGATCTCGGGACACAATTGTCTTAGCTTTGCCGTTCACAGGACTCCTTGGTGTGTGCTTGGTCCGGTAGTTGATCAAGAGATTTCTAGGCTTTGCCAACCAAAGCGAGGATGGGTTTGGTTGCTGGAGACAATTTAACAAAATAATTCGTGCCACAGTCTATGTCACTGGCTTTGTTTGTATTCTTCCATCTCAAAACAGCAAATAAAAGGAGCAAGCGCTCCCTTACAAAGGGGAATTTTTTGTTCCGGCAGTTATGCACAGAGACCCCAAAATTCCTTGGCGTACTTCCTCAGAAACGCACAAACTCATGGTCAATCACAGAACAAATTAGCAAGATTTCTGGCCCCTTGATTTGTTGTAGAAGTGGCTGTTAAATATTCTTCGGTCTTTATTTCTTACAATGGGTTTCCTATGTTGCTGCTGCTTTCTATCCAGGTTAAACTAAACTTTAGAAGTAATTTTCCAAAATACTCCTCTCTGTCAGTGACCCTGTGAATTTAGACACGTATTTTTAAATCCTACAGTTTCTTCTCTAAAGTGACGAAAGTGTTTTGTCCGTGTGTTGGGACTATGGTAGTTCCTGTCTCGAATCCAAAGTCAGCGTCCTCCTTTTCCTCCTTGCATTATTCTGACTTTGTGAAAGACATTCAGCAGCATAGAAAGCCTGAAAAAAAAACTGTTAGAGCTCTCTGAAGATCTGATCCACTTAGTCCCAGTAGTGGATTGACTATTATTAGTCCGAGCCCTGTTGTACTGATCTTTATGTCCCTTGATCTTTTTAGAGAACTGCTTCAAGTGATGTTCAGTCTATCTGGATTCTCAGACACCCGTTGTGCACGTACATTGTTGCTCCTGGGAAGGCTGCCTCTTAACCATTGCAGTGGCAAATGCAGTAGAAAGTTGCTGGAAAAGTCTGCTAGAAAGGGAAATCTCATGCAGGTGATTTTAATTTTATACAGAGCAACATTTGAGGTGGTAAGCGACTTTACACAACTGCAGCTGTCGGGCGTAGACCACCTGAAGGCCTCTGAACATGACTGCCCTTAGAGTTAGGATAGGGGGTGAACACTGAGTCTCTGAGATCTATATCAAGAAATGGGGAATTTTGTGAGTTTGGATGAGATATTTTACTATTCTTTAAGAAAAACATTTCTTAAAGTTCCCTTCTGAAACAAATAAAAAACATCAGTACTGTACTGAGGTTAAAAAAAAAAAGCCTGGTTGCTTAAACGATAGAAACTAATGGTAAAGGTCCAAATAAACCTCCAGGTAGTAACAAGTGAATTAATTCAGACTCTCTTCGGTTAGGAGAGTTCCCTCTATTTCCGTTGGACTGCTTTCCTTTAGCCTTATCTCATCTTGTGCTGTCAGTTTTCACAAAATCGGCCAAATTCATTCCTGGGAAGTCATCCGCTGCAATGACCTTTCTAATTTTTATATTTTAATATGCTTTCATATGTGTGCATATATGTGTATGTATATAAATGGTTTTTGCTTGGAGCTCTTGTCAAGAGAAGTGGCCATCATGAAGTGTTAGTCTCAAATTGAGTTGAAATCATCTCTACAGAAGTTCAGTGGAAAATCTAGTAAGTACTCTTTTGTTAATCTGCTCAAAAATGTGATATTATTTTTGACATATTTGGATCATAAATAAAGCCTAGCTTTTGTGCAGCTAATAGAGTTATAGTAAGGATGTCATATGTGCAACAGAGGGCAAATGCAGGCATCATACAGCAAGAAACCCTAGTTTGGGGATAATCTGTAACCTTAATTTCTACCAAGATACTCTTCATGTTCATTTACTGATCTTGAGTGTCCTCTGGACTTTTAGGGCATGCACGAGCAGCCACAAGCAGTGCCACCCTTTAGCAGCAGGAGTTTCTCTGTGTATCTCATTAATTCCTTGTAAATCATGGTGTTAAGTGTCCACCCGTCTTGTCTAGGAAGACTGGAGTACTCCTCTATCGCAGTGTTAAATAATCAGATATAATGATTTAACTAGGCAGCCACACAGAATCTAACTCTTGAGATTTCTGTCTTGAAGCAGTGGAAATAGGCATACTGGCAATTCCCGCAGAAAAACCTCTGTGAGCTTGACTTCTGGCTGTTACAGTTCCTTGGATTCCCAGTTTTCAGTTTAATAAACAGATGCATAAATCGATATATACTAATTCCAGTACAGAGAAGCTTGAAAATGTGAATCTGACTAATTCCATGCAGGGAAAAATCTAACTATAAAAACAATCTTTTGGCCTACCTTTTTGTAAAGCGGGCAGGGGGGAATAGGAGGGACTTTGAAGATTAGATATGACTAATATTGATTAAAAGAATGTGGATTAGATTAGAATATGTGCTGGGGGACTCAAGTGGGGAGTCAAGAGGAATTTTGTTCCAGAAATGCGTATGGAGCATGTTTTCTTTCCCTGCTGATGCGTATAGTGAGAGGTACTTTCCCCTAGCACAGTCTGTCATGTCTATTAGCTCTGCAGCTGCTGCGGGGGCTACAATCTTTTTTTCCACCTCCAGCCCTTGTACTTTCTGACTTTGCCGTGTCCATCCCAGCGTGAGGAACTGGACAAACCACCTTTCTTCTTCCCTGCGGGCAGTGAGCACAATTCTTCCTGGAAGTGTGAGCCACCGGAAGCCTAAGGAACAGCCTGTTCTTCTCCGCTGTAATGTTATATAAATAACGGGCTCCTGAGACCTCTGCCATCTCTGCAGTGAGAGGACCAGCTGACTGACAGACAGCCAAAGCAGTAACTGGGAGGAACCCTGCCGTTCCGGAGAGGATGGCAAATGCCATCCTTATTCTGATGCTGTCAGACAAGACAAGGTTTTTTTAGGGCCTCATCAAATAATAGGCACATGCTAATTTATTTGACAGTTAACAAAGTAGATTCTTTCACTTTTTCTCCTGGACACGAGATTAAAAATGAGAATGAAGAGGGAAAACCAGCCAGATCTCAGTAGCTGTCCACTGTCAATCCTTGCTGCTTTTCCACATCATCTCTATGGCAAGGATAGAAAGCAAAATTCAGGAAGGTACTCAAATCTGCACTAGTTTGATTTTTATTTACTTTTTATGATTTTGTTGGGGTTTTCTTGAGGGAGAAGTTGCTGATTGTCAAAGGCATAAATGGGTCATGTAGCTGCTACATCTTAAAAATAAAATCGTTGGCAGGCTTCCCTGCCTGCAACGTAGTGCGCTGAATTTCAATGAAAATCACCCAAATGTACAGAGCTTGTAGGCAGCTTAGAATGCTGCAATATAAAATGCTGCAGCATACATTTCTAGGCAACTTCCGTGCCATTTGATTTGCTTGTTCATAAATCTTTTCTCAATCAAGATACTATTATTTTTTTTTTCAGATGAATATCTAGATTCTGAACTGAGCAGCATTAATAAAACTATTTTCTCTTCCCTACCAATACTGGTGATGTCAGTTACTTTGAAAATATAAAATGTGTTCCTCTGAAAACAGTCAATTTAAAAGGAAAAAAAATCCAAAACCTGGGGTTTTGAAGGAGTAGAAAAAATGGTTTATTGTCACAATTTCTTTTAACAGCTAGATATGAAGGCTTTGTCTTGCTCAGATTGAGCATTCTCTTTTCCCTTTGACTTTTTTTTTCCATGCTTTGCGTGTGCCAAAATTGTCACAGATGTGAGATAGCAATAAAGATTTATTGGATTATTTCTGGTTAACCAACCTCCTGGCTGGTTAACTGCCATGTTGATGTTGGCATTGCTCCCCATGCTAGTTAGCCATTAGTTCATAAAGATAGCACAAAGTATGTGTGATGAAGTCTAAATCATCAACTGGACTGGGCTGGAATCTTTAGAGCCTTCCTTGGGTTCTCCACCAATATCTCCCTCTAGCATGAAATGCAGACTGAACAAAGCAAGCGCCAAGTCTTTTTTCTGTATTGTTCCCACCAGCCTCAGATTTTTTGGCTGTTCTTCATCCACAAACTGGTGTTATCTGAATGACTGTGTTAGTGGTAAATGGTATAACGTGGAGGAATAGAAGAATGATGTGTGCCTGTGGCTGGCAGTGGAGTCTCAGTCTGTGCATCTCATCCAGTGCTGAAAGAGCAGGAAGAGGTTTGATTCTGGTGTGATCAGTAAGGGAATTTTCTAGGGGAGGATTTACATCCTTTTCCCAGTGAGGCACCTCAATCGAGAGGGGCTAGAACCATTTCAGTACGTTCCCCTGAAGCCCTGCCGCTTTTGTCTGGCAGACACGCAGCAGGTTCTCACTTCTCCTGCTGCCTAGATAGTGCAGCAGCATGGAAGATGGAGATGAGTGTCTATCTTTTCCTTTGACAACGTGTCAGGCATGAATGATATTCATGTGTTTTCAGTTCTGTGTCTCAGCTCAAACCCAGGCAATGGCAGACCTAAAGGATAAGCTTTAGAGGAACTGGTGGTTATGGTTTTGGCAACACTTATGAGGTTGCCTGTGAATGGAAATCTTGGTAGTGGTCAGCAACTGGGACATCTCTTTGACTGGTCTGTCAGGAAAAGGGAAGGGCTCTTCTCTGAGTGCATAAATCACATGATTGTACCTTTACTGACTGTACAGAGCATCTGGCTGCCTTTGCTATTTTACCTAGTTACTGCAGACAAATTATTGATCATATATTTTTACATCAGTTAGCACTTGCTCGTGTACGAGCATTTGCTCGTAAATTTGCCTGTGGTAAAAAGTGTCTGACATTGCTGGACGGTGGGGTCATAGTCTTTAAAAATTACCATTATCAAGTGTAATATCTAAAGGGGATGTTGACTGCATTTCAATCTAAATTAATCTAATTTGTGCTTGTTTTGAAAACATTAGCTGTCCCATCTTTTCTTTTTCCCAGTGGTTAATTTTCCCATATTTATTCTTGCTGGCTGATGAATGTCTCTGTGCTAGTTGTTTAATTGGCAGTTGAGTTCATTTAAGTTGATAGAAGACCTAACTCCGAAGGGAAGCATTCTGTCAAAACACATAGACAAATCTTATTAGGTGAAAGCATTTTTGTTTAAATTGAAAGTAATTAGACTGTATCTTCAATATCTCTTCAAGAATGGCTATAGCCGATTGCTCCTCCTTTCCTGGAGGCTCATATGGTGCCTCCTGAGTCATGTAACTGAACAGAGAGGCACAGGAAAATGGTTTTCCTTGGTTGTAAGTTGGTGAACATACTGGAATCATTGTGTTGTTTTCAAGTATTATAGGAATAAGCAATACGATACAGGGCATGTTGGAAAGTATATTTAAATCTCTCCTCTTTTTTTTTTTTTATTTTCTTTTTAAATTTTCTTCCTAACTGAATCCACTGTTTTATTCCTGGCTGTGCCTGCAGCTGAAGTCATGTGGTAGTACATCTGCTTTACACCAACAGGACCATTTTACATAATTCATTATGTGCAATCACAATGTCAGCTGCTAATCCGGGCTAATCCAGCACTTCCCTGAAGAGCTGCATTAACGAATCTTGCTTCAGCATTTTCAGCTCCGCCTTTAACCGCCAGCGGTCCACTGGATAGCATGTGAGGGACAGAGCTGGGAGGAGCTCAAACCAGGGTGTGCAGAGCCACCAGTCTCCACTCATCCCCGAGGGCCAGAGCCCTTCAGGGCTGCAGCGAAAAGCCGTGGGATGTGCTGCTGGGCTTGGAGCGTCAGCCCTACAGTGACACAACCAGCCGTGGTGCCTTGGAGAGCCAGTTCTGAGAGCAAATTGCTGATGTGCCGAGACAGTAACTTCTGCATCAGTGCCTTCTAAAACAAATCCTGATGAGCGTGTCTCTGGGGGAGTGCTGATTATGGTGCGTGGTGTGTGTGTCCTTGCATCCCTGCATGGCCATATCCCATGCTTAGCCAAAGGTTCTGTGTGTTTCCCTGAACCGAATGAGGGGTCACAGTAATTTCTGCAAACTGGAAGAGTATGGTTTGAGGGAGGAGGAATATTGAGGGGATATTTGTCTGCTCTTCACTTTTTGGTTTGGGTTTGGGTTTTTTGGCTTTTTTTTTTTTATATATATACCAGTGCTGTCAGGAGGTGCTTCCTGGCATTTGAGGAAAGGGAGCTCTCCTAAATGGCACCGAACACCTGAACATATGCTCCTCAAGTGGAGCCAGCCAGAGCTAAAATCTCAGGCTGTACTTTCACAGAAATTATGGAATTTCAGGATGCTGTTTCAGCCTTTCACTATTACGGGTCTTAGCACTATTTTGTTAAAAATGACAGACTTGAAGCTGGTTTCTTTCTTAATTTACCCTTAAGTCCTTATTTCTGACTGCCTTTTCCTTCCTATGTATTTTTATAGGTCAGCTTTACTGGTACAGGTTCTATGTCTTGGCCCTGCCTGAAAAGAAAAAAGGAGCTTTATTACTTTACTTTTTTTTGGGGGGTGGGGGTGACTGGGAGGGGGCGAGTATAGATGTTTAGGTCTGATTTTTGTCTTGAAACTGCTCAGGGCACAATCTTACTCTTCCAGAGTGAGGAGAGCACAACCTGGCATAAAGCCAGGCCATAGATGTGGATGTGCAGAAGCAATTGCTTCCCTGCTTTCAGGAGCAACTCCAGGTCAGTCGGGTGCATTTTGGAGTAGCCATCGACTCAGAGCCATAGTGTAGGTGTCCCCTGGCCAGACACCTAAGTCCCTTGGAGCAAAGCTAGATAGAATATCTCTTGTTTCCTCATCCATATGGTTGTGATATGCTGAAGCATGTGGGAGTTAACATCAGAAACCCATTGACAGCCAGAGAGTATTTGCTCTGTTTAACATTTAATACCACTTCTACTGCCACACAGATTTTCGTGGAGCTGGTTGAGGCTTGAAGAAACATCCTCCCCTCTTCTGAAGCATTTGTTCAAAAAAACCATCAACAACAAACCACCAAAACCACAAAGCCATGGAAGCATGGCTTCATCTTTTTGCTTTGCTCCATGCTGTGCTGGGCAGAAGAGCAGCTAAGGCATTTGCAGATGCAAAAAAAAATACACTTCAGGGATTTCTCCCTGCGGGAAACCATTGCTTCACAGAGGAACGATTTAAGAAGCTGTAGTTCGTCTTGACAGCATATTTTCTTTACTCTGAGCTGCAAAATAATCTTTTTGCCAAAGTTACTTTCAGCTGTGAAAATCAGATACTGCAGTATATGCCTTTGCAGGTGTTGGGTGTTTCTTCAAAGAGACAGCGATGATTACAAAATGGAGGGACAGTTTGAAAAAAAAAAAAAAGAAAAAAAATTACTTTCCTGCCAAAAAACCCAAAAATTTGAATTTAAAGGGGGGGTGGGGGGAAGTAGTTCACTTAGAAACCGAGATAAAATGTACAGGGTAAAAATAAAAAGCCTCAAGAACCACAGCAGTATTTGACCCAGAAATGCTGCCATTCTGGTCTGTGGAAGTCACTGAGACTTGTGCGCTTTTTGGTTTTGGGGGTTTGTTGGGGTTTTGGTCTTGGATTTTGTGGGTTGTGTTTGGCTTCTTTTCTTCCTCACATCACCACTACTCTGCCCACCCCGGGATAATCTTCCTTGTCCCACACTACTTCCTATTGCTTCTGATTGTACCAACACTGTGTAATATCCCCTGTCAGCACTGAAATTCAGCTCAGGCAAAAGAACAATCATGGTACTTTTAAGTTTTGAAATCACTAGACTTTTTGTTTTAGGCTTGCCTAAACAAAGCATTGAGTTTTGGTTTTGGGGTGGGTTTTTTGTCTTTTCTTTGGTCTTATTTTTTTTTTTAATAGAGCTGTGACAATTCTTTGTGGGGAAATGTTTCTTACAAGAAAAAATTGCTCCTAAGACTTCATTTCTTTGAAGTAAAAATAGATTTATGTGGCTGGTCATTCAAGTAAGTAGAAAGATATGTTCTAGAAAGTACTGCCCATGGGGAGAAAAATTATTTGCAGGGTTATTCTGTAAGAGATGGGCCAAACCCAAGAACTATACCAGATTCAAGAGGTTTGGGGGTTTTGTGTTGTTTCTGGAGTGTTCAGCTGAGACAGAAATTCTGCCAACCACTCCTCAGTGAAAGGATGGACAAGTCTTGTTTAAAGACCTGACTCTTCCTCATCTTGTCTTCTGGTTTGTTTTGATTGCTTGGTTTTTTTCTTCTTGCCTGAATTATTAACATTTTCTATGCTTGTGTGACTCATTAGCAGCAAGTCAGTGTCTTTGTGTATCATGCAAACATTTCTTTGTACATTTCCATCATATTTCATTTTTGTAACTTCCATGATACATTGATTTGGGGTACTTGGTGAATCACTAACTTCATAAAAAGCTGATTGTATCACAATGTTGTACAAAACACAAAGTGGATTCTTAATCCTGGACAGTTTTCTCAGGACAGCGACAGTTGAGGGTATTTTTTGAGGAGATGCTTACATTACAGGGCTGGTATGGACCCGCACTTTGGTTTTCAGACTAATTTTACTGTTATTTGTGTTTGCCATGCTGGCTCAGGATTGAACACCTGACTAGCAGTCACTGTCAGGAGACTGGAAATAAAGGAGGACAAGTGTTCTGCTTAGCACTCTGTCACGATTTCATAAAGCCTATAGTCTTATGAAACCCCTAGTTCTGTCACCCTCATTTTAAACTTTCTCTACATCCAAAAGATTTTTCAGTATTTCAAAGAATTTGCAGAAATAATTTTGAAATTACATTGAAGATTTTCCTATCCGTTGTGGTATTCAGAGCTTCAGGAGTTTGGCTTGGGCAAGACCTATGGAACTGAGCATTTCCAGGCAGTATTGGACAGGGACTAGCAAGAGGCAACGTACACCTTTACGATTTCTGTGGTGGCTGCAACCCCACTTATTTCTCACATTTCCTTTAGTATTTTGTTGGACTGGAACTCTGAATGACTAATAACATACTTAGTTGTTTTGGACAGTTAAATAAGGGGTGAAAATCACAGCTGGTACATAGCAATGGTATTTTTTGTACGTTATTCCTTTAATAATGAGCAGTCATTCTCACTTTTCAAACTCTGCAGAAACATGCTCTGTGTTGGACCATGAATAGCACGTGGATTTTGATTAATGTAGGATGATTTGCATCGTGACAGTCTCTAGATAGCCATGGAAAAAAGAACTGTTCTCTCTGACCTCTGCACTGTCAACACATTTGCCAGCCAGACTCAGCTAAGCTGAACCTTTATTGGTAGAGATGATTGAAAGAAGATAGCACTCTGCCAGTTTAATGTCTCCCTGCCACGTATGAATATTGGTGTTGGAGCAAACAGCCTACATACAGCTCCTTGTCTCTGATGACACCTTTGCCTGTCTTGTCTGCTTGTGTTGGGGTGGCGGCAGACAGTACGTGCCTATACCGAAGGGATGCTGACCTCAGTAGGAGCCTTGGGGTGCTGCTGTGACACAAGTGCTGTTGGTGCAGAGGGTTTGATAGGCAAGGAGAACATCTGGCTGGCACCTAATGCGTAATAAGTCAGACCCTTTCCTGCAATAAACTGCTACTGACTTAAGTTGAACTAAGGTTTTTCAGTTCTTTAATTCCCTGTAAATTTTTTCTGTTTATAAGCAAATATTTTTAATAAGTTACCAAGATGATTTGGGGGAGTTTTCTCTCTCCCTGATTGCTTTTCTGGGTTTAACTTTTACTATCAAGCATAATCGGAATTATTCTGATTTCATAGTACAGTCACATGTAGTCTATAGAGTAAAAAGTAGTCTATAGGTTTCCAACTTAGTATCAACCGAGCCTCTGATCTTGCTCAAGTCTTTGCTCGCTCAAGTCTTTGCTCACTCAAGTAACTCTCCATGTTTACGGTAGGCTCTACTATCAAGTCCTTACTGCCTCTTCACTTTCTGTGTCTTTAAATGAGGTCACTGCGGAGCAGAACACTGCTGCAGGGCTGGGGCTTGTGTTCCCAACGTGTCCTCACATCCACCGCAGCAGCTCTGCTTCGCAGCGTGTGTTTTATTGCGTCCATTTTCAGCTCTGATTTCTTGTCCTCTGCACCCTCCTCTGGCCTCAGCCCTTTCCCCTTCACCAGCTCTCGAATTTATCAGTGCTTCTGTTGCATGTTTAGGGGTTTAAAACCTAATTATACTCTAGTTTGAAGGCAAATGGGCTTTCTCTCTTTTTCACTTCAAGACCCAGCAAGAATCAGTGAATACGACTTGACTTCTGAGGGTAAGACTCTAAGGATTGCCCCAAAGAAGCAGCAGTTTATTCAATTTTCTGTTTCTGGTTAGTTTCCCCTCATATTCTAATTTAATCCAAGAAACAGAAGTGTGCAGTGAACACTGAAAATATGTTTAAAAATAAGGGCTTAAGGTTGAATATCAGAATTATAGCTGCTGTTTCTTCGGAATTAACTTTTCAGCATGTGTTTTCATGAAGTTTGTAAACTGTCCCTAGAGCCACCTAAGCTTTTTTAGGGGTCCTGCAGAGAAACAGTGTTAGTTAATAAAAGACTGTCATCAGCTGGGTTTGTTATTGTTGATAAAGTAAAGTCTGGAGTACTCTACAGAAAAGTCAGAACAGGTAAGGTTTCTTAGAGACTTTGCTCATGTTTGCATACTGTTGGATTTGATACCCAAGGATACCCTTAGTGCAGTGGGATTTGTGCATATTCATGCTTCGGAGGTCTAACCAACCCCCTGCAAATGTGAAAAAGAACCATTTTGTTTCTTTTAATGAACTTTTGATCAGAATTTAGACAGAAAACCTACTGTGCTGTAAGTGGAACTTACAGCTGCCTGTATTTAAGTTAGCGCTTAGCAAATTAACTTAGAATTGCCTATAGCAAAGTTTACTAAACTATTTCCAATTAGTATTTCATTTTAACTTTCTCATGCTGATTGGATTTTGGATGAAATAACCCAGTACTGGATAGTTATCATAGACGAAGTGTGGGAAATCTACTTTCTTAGGTTTTAAAAGTTTCAAAACCAAAATCTTGGTGGTTTTAATGAATGAAATTTGGGAAGAGGGAAAGGAGAGTTTATTTGCCTGTATTAGACACGGTTCTCCAACTGTTTTGTGGAGAAGTGCCGCTATCCACTAGCGCTGTGGGCTAGAGGCATAACATTTAGCAGGCTGGAAGGCCTCTCAGTTACTGCCTTCCAGTGTTTGCCAGTCTACCCTTAGCTGTGCAAGTGTCTGCATCAACCTACAGAGACATTTTAGGTCCTTTTGGGTAGACTTTCAAAAAAAATTCCCCTGACAATATACATGCTGCTTTCTGGGACTGCCAGGGCTGAGGAAGACTTTTCCTGCACATGTCCCTGTGGGTGTCGTTGGTGTGGTGCTCAGCTGTGGAGTGGAAAGCAGGAGGTTGGTTGTTTCCTCAGGGCTTCTGCTGCCAGAGTCGCAAAGGCAAGAGCCTGACTGAAAGCCCAAGGGTGCAAACCGTGCAGGTAGTGGGATGTGAAGCAAGTGAAATGAAGGACAGGACTGAGGGCAGGCTAATTCAGCCCAAGAAAAACAGGAAAGGGACAAGCAATGAGGTGGATGCAGGAGGGAGCAAGGAGAGCTGAGAGAAGCCAGGGAGAAGGGGGCAGAAGGGCAGGGTGCACTGGAGCAGCAGTGCGGGGGGGACCTGTGATTTGGTAGGTAGGGAGGAAAGACAGTACAAGGCTGGAACCAAGAATAATCTGCCCCAATAGTTTCTCACCAAAGCAATAACTGAGCCCTGGTATCCTAGTTGCTACTTTTCATTTTCAGGAAGCAAGTTTTTTTTGCATGACAGGCAAACAAGCACCCCCTCCATCTGCAACCACTGCTTGGCCAAATTGCTTATCCCATTAAGTGCCATTTTTGCATGCGCAGCAGTTATCTCAGAGTAGATCCTGAATGTATGGGACCAAGCATGATCCCACATGATGGTTTATTTTGATTTTCCTCACCACCAGCTTGTGTGGATTTGGTTGGTTGTTTGGTTTTTTTTATTTCGCTTTTTTCTTTTTAATTACAAAGTAACTTTTGAAACTAAATGCATTAAAACTGCTTGGTATTTTGCAACACAACTATAATCTCTGAATACTGTTACAGTGAGGACTCTACACTATTTGGCAGGTTCTTTATGAAATAAATCAACTAGAACCTGCTCTTCTCACCCCCATCGAACCAACCCAATGCCCTAACTTCTCAGCAGCAATCTCCCATGTCTCCATTTCTTGTAGCTATTTGCAGGTTTAAAAATACTCTATTTATGTTCTACTAACTTCCAAACAAACTGTCCTCATCCCTCTCTGGAAAGGCAACAAAATGGCTCAGAAGACAGCAGTCACATCCAGCACACCTACGCCCACAGGCGCACACAGCAGCACTGCTTATACTTAAGCTGTCTCTAGCACGCATAATTTTCCTTATTACTAAGTACTTGTCTCTTCCCTTTTCAATGTCTTTAAAATAAAAGATTTGTATGTGCATATGTACACAGCGGAGAAGAAAAGAGGGGGAAAAAGAAAGTGCAGGAATTAATTTGTTTGTCTCTAGATCCCTCAAGTCTTGAGTAATCTCTCCAGTTCAGGTTCAAATCCAACCTCCGATCCTCTGGAGGTTATCAGTTGGCACTGTGACACACAGAATATTTTGGAGAGTGATTGTCATCTATATTTCTAGATTTAAAGTATACTTGTAATAAGTGTGCCACATGGCATAGGCATGTAAGGGAGCGCTTTACAGTTTAGCATGCAAACTCCAGCATATTTAACTTTCTTCAGAAATGAAGGCTTCATTGTGTTTGACCCAAGTAAGCTAAGAACATGTACATTTCTTAAAAAAAAATCACTGGTTTTTAGTTATTTACTGTTATATACAACCATATCACCAAAACTTCAAGGAATATTCATAAATTATTTTTCACCCTGTACTTTTACATCAAGTCCATCTGCTTTTTCGTAAGATGTGCTCCATCAAACCACAAGGTGCTGTGTGTGATCCGTAGTTTCTTTTCTTGTGTTTGTGTCTCATAAGTTTAGAAGCTGTCTGTTTATGCTAAGGTTGGAAATCATTAACATCCTAAAAGTTTTAAGGTTTGCTTGAGACAAGCCACCTCAATTTTCACTTAGCTTTTACCGTTTTCTCTCTTAGTTTTTCACTGCTAAAATCATACCAGGTATTTAATGAAGGTGATTTTTCCTGCATGGATGTTGCACTACTCATGAATTTTGTTCTGTTGAGGAATGATATTGAAACATCCTTCCTCGGACTTATTTTCATATTTTCATTTCCAGCCTAAACTAGGAAAGGAGGAGAATGCATGATGTGAAAGAAGTCATTGATTGTGGATTTGTAGAGCTCAACAGAAGTTTGTCTTTTAGTTCAACTTTAGTTTTTAAGCAAAATTTTAAGTAATCTATCTGGATAGTTCATTGAACTATGACACTTGAATATGAAAAAAACCTTTTCCCTATGACCGCCTCAACCAACCATCAATGTGAGGATCTTGTTATGTTACAAACTGTTGGTGAGATTGCGTTGAAAGTCTAGAAGTAAGTTCTATCTCATGAAGCTTCATATCTTTGAAGACACATTTTTTTTCTCCCAAACCTGGATTTCCAGATGGCACTGGTATAGAGACAAAAGAAATTACTGATTGGAAATTATAACGTGGTCAAAGAGAAATTTCTTACCAGGGAAAGAGTGGGGAGGTTTAGGTGGGGTTTTTTTGATTCCATGATCAACATGGCCATTTTATCTTATGGGAGTTGTAATTCCAGCCCCATGCTGTGTCTCCTTCCTTCTAGTGAGACTTGCCCCTCTAGTGGGTAACTGTGCACTGTGTGCGTGTTCAGGGAATGTCTGCAGAGTACGATGAAAAATAGAGACCATCCAGAAAGGGAAATGCCACATTTGAGGCAATATTCTGTTTTAAAAGTCTTGTTTTCCCCCGCTATTGAGTCAGCTGCTACATCAGGGATTTGGTGTGTGCAAAACTTAACAAAGACAGTGGATTGTTCTAATAAATGGCGTGAGATCAAGCCTTTTTTTGAATTATTTCAAGAATAAATAATCCTACAAAAGTCAATTTCCAAAAATATCAGAGAAATATATTGAACTTATTTACTTCAGTCATATTCAGCTAGCTCCTAAGAGACCCAGCATACAGTGGAGGAGGACACAAAGGCAGATGTAATGAAACACTTCAATACTTCTAGCCTTTCAACTTTACATTTGGCAAAAAGTTCCAATAGTTTGGTGTTTGATCTTTTGTTCAAGACAAAAACAGATGTCAAAACACAGTGACTTCCATCACAGCAACAGCTTAGACTTTTTTGATCTGCTTTAAAGGCTTTTGGAAGTATGTTCATCTTCAGATAGGGTTCATTCTTGTCAAATAGATGAGTATAATACCTCCGTTAATATTTTCATTACTTCCTTATGTATTTCTTGCCCTTCTCAGACATCCTTGCATTTGAATGTTCCCATGTTGGCGCATTTTCCAGCAGGCTTATTGCCCTCCTTCAGTAGGCTTTGACATTTCAGAATGATAGCACTGTCACAAGTACTAGTATCCCTGAACAAACAGAACTGAAAATGGTCAGCAGATTAAAAATGTTTGCTTGAAGTTTAGTCTTTGATTTGAAGTAGTGGGGGGAAATATTTGCATAAATGAATTTTTAATAGATTCTAAAAATAAAGAGCTGCTAAAGAAAATAGAGCTTGTCTACATTATCATGTGATTTTAATTATGCAAGCATTTATGTTCTTTGTGTATTTTGACTTAGGGCCATGCGAGACACATGAGTGAACTGTCACTCATACAGAGTTAATTATAATTTGTCCATATAGGGAAAAAAGCCCTTGGGAAAATGTTAACACTCTTCATTGGCAGTAAACAGTAGTAGTTGTTAGTCACTGGACAAAATTATTCATAGAAAACTACACAAACTCTGTAGTTCAACATGTTCCCTGTAAAGAGGTGTATTAGCACGTGGCCAGGAATAGATTCTACTGTCTAAGGAACTGTATTCTTCTGTATCATAACATTAATTTCATTTTTTTTCTTCCACTTGAACAGGAGAATATATTTTGATTCAGTGTTTGGCAATCCAAGCCAGATTATTTAAAATAATATTCACTCAGAATGTGCTGAGTGTAAAATGCTATGTTTAGAGTAGTTACTTTTACACAGTATTGCCAACAGAAATCTTCAGTTTCCCATGTGTGATACAGAACCAGCTTGTAAAGAGTCTGTAGACTTTGCACTTCTCAGTTTCCCAGGTAAGTGGCAAATAACTAATTGACACTGACACGTAGGGGAACAAATGGATAAAGCAAGTGTAGATTCTGAGATTTATAATTTTTAATCATTTTTAAACTAGCTACAAAATGTCAATCACTTCACAAACTGACAGGAGACATAAGGAATTTCATATTACATGCTGTAAATGATATTTATCTCACAGTTTATCTAGAGTTCATTCATTTAGGTTTTTTTATTATTTTTTTAATTAAGTCAGCTACTAAACATCTCAGCGATTTGGTGTGCATAGCTCTAGGTAAGCAACAGAGAACTGTACCGATAACAAACCACATGGGGATAGCAACTAGTAAGAGAGTGCCTTATAAAAATTACATTTCTTTGCACCATTTCATATGGTAGTCATTTCCTCCAAAAGATAGTCTTCAAAAGCAGCAGACAAACCCAATATATTACACTTATTTCTTTTTGTCTTTGACATATTTTCAGCCAAGCTTTTATTTTGCTGGCAATGGCTAAATGGTGAGTGCCAAATCCCTCTTTTTTTCATAATTAAAAAAAAATGATCATGATTAATAACTATATATATATCAACAAGAAAAAAGTGGCACAACTGCAAACTTGCTGGTATAACATAGTCCCAAAAGAGTCCGAATACTGAGCATGCTTTTGTTGTCATTGTTGGTGTGCTACTGCCATGGGAAAACTCTTGTTTAAGTAGGAGTCTAAAAGTCTATTTATTCCTCATGCATAAATGCATAAATCACATCACTTTTTAGTGCAATGCTTGTTATAGTAATATAATTCCACATTGTCTAATCATGAAATCATAACAACAGATAATGGCGATGAAGAACTGAAGACAGCAGGTGTAAGTGCTTAAACATCATGATACCCAAAGACAGGAGCATGGCAGTAGCTCTGTGGAATGTCACAGTTTTACAAGTACAATACTGTATATTTAAAGGTTAACAGCACGTTTAGCATTCCAACAGTGTTGTCATTCAGCAAACATCATTAAAAAAACCAAACAAACAAATGAGGAGAGGGAAGGGGGAAAAAAAGGAAAGGAATCTGAAACAAAAAACAAGGAAAGGAAAAATCCCAAAAAACATCATAGTGAGCTATAGCCATCAAATCAGCACTATGTACAACCTTTGGAAAGAAAGATATCTAGAAAAAAATAATTACAAGTATCATTTTTGGAAAGCTGACAGACTACACAGGACAACATTTACAATGGGGCTGATATGTGCATGTGTGCAAACCTAGTAGGTAAATACCATGATAAAAGCATGAAGGTGCTGCCCTGTTGGACAGCAGTAAAAGAAAATGCACTTCACTGCATTTAACCACTGCCCAGCATCTTTGTTGCACGCTGGTTGGCTTCATCAATCCTGGTTTTGTTGGAATCAGCCTAGGGAAACACAAAAGAAAGACAGAAATGAATACAGGGCAGAGAGAGAACGTCTACGATGCGTGGTGAACGCTTCTCTAGTTTTGGCTTGGTCAGGAAAAAAACAACCTGTTTTTCATAGAGGTTCTAGGGACCCAAAAGGAAGTTACAGATTTGCTGGCTTTGTGACACTTCAGGTAGCCTTTGAGTAGAGCTTTTAGGTTTGTATTCAGCTTCACTGAGCTCTTGTAAATCCTGTGCCAGATCTGTAGCTGGTGCTATTGATAGTTGGTGGGAATAGATGACAGGATAAGAACCGCCGAAGTGCACATGAATTTCGCTGATAAAAAGCTTCAGTGGAGCTGGACTCTGTTCCAGTTTATCAGTCACGCAGTCAAAACTAACATATTGGTCAGCGTACAAAATGTCTGGAGCAGAGAAGCTAGATCATCTGGTGTGGGGAATGCTGGCAAAGGTAACTTTCTTTGAAAATACATCAGTCTGGGTCTCTTTGCTCTACATGTGAAAGGAAGGGATGCCATTACTCCTTTCTCTCAACAAAGTTCAGCAGTATAGTTGCAAGAGAGAGTAACATCTCCCATTGAGCAGCAGCATCAACTGGAATTAAGAAAAGACAGGGATTCTGCCGTTATTTGAAGCAATTAAGTTGAAATTGCTTTATAGCAATTTCAGCATAGGCTGAACCTTTCATTTTGCTGTCTTCCATGGGGTGACATTTGCCAGGATTATAAAATGCTGTTAATAAAACAGCACCTCTTGGGAGGTTTAGGAGTTTTCTTTGAGTTTGAGGACACTTTGACCAGCCATGGCTTTCTGCAGCTCTGAGAAGTTAGTTTTGGAGACTAGCTTTTTTTTCTGACTTGTGTTTTAGCTGACAAAAATTGGCAAAGTTCCATTTAAGCCCATGTTGCTACGCCGACTTATGCTAGCAGAGGGACTAGATAGAAAATGTTTTCAATTTTTTAAATTAGACCTGTGGGAAAGGTGAGAATTTTGTTACCGCTTTAAAAGCGTGTACTCAAATAGCAAACTTCTCTGTGGTTTGATGGCTGTGTTTTGTTAGCTTTGATAATTGGTCCCACATCCCTGTGGTGTATCCAGATTGTACAGATTTATTTTAAATCTCCAATTTGCAAAGACGGAATGGTGAAGCCATTTCCCCACATACACTTAAAAATCCTTTAAAAATGGTTATAGTGATGTGCAATAAATCATTCTTAAATATCTTGGGCTTTTCTCCATAATTGTTTTGGCAGATGCTGTGTAGATGTGTATTTTTAGTACAGTAGCATGTGCCAGGTCCTCGACAAGCGTAAATCAACATAACTACTCATTATAAGCCACACTATTTTAGCCATGAGTTTGACCTTGTCTACTACTGCAGAATTTTGTGTGCTTTTGCCAAAAGGCTACCTAAAAAAAGAACTGCTTCCAAAATGATTAACTTATTTTTATCATGAAATATATGAATATTGATTGAATATTGATGAAACATAACGTTTCTAAATAGGAATACTAAGGTCTAACTGTGGTGGATGATGTTTCATTGAAGTTAGTGAGAGTCTTAGTACAGACCTTTCACCCTGGTCAACTCAGAATGCTTTCAGCCCTTCCTACTTTCCTCCCAACCTCCAATTTATGGTTCATTTTAAGGCCAGGGTCTTTTGATGATGATGTTTGGGCCATTTGACCTACTCATCACATCCATCACTTTAGTTTTTGTCCCTTTCTGTCTGTTCTGAAGGAAGGAAAAAGCCTTTTAATCATTGCTCTCCTGATTACTGTGGATAGATCAGATTACATCTCTGAGATGCATTATGAGATTGTTCTGGTTTGGGTGAGTGCTTCCAATTTAAGAGAAATACTTTAGGAGCATTCAGTTTAGCTTTGTGATTCACCTCAGCTTTTCCAAAGTGTGTCAGGTGATGGTCTTTCTAATGATCATAACTGATCAAAACCACAGGGCTCTGTCTGATCAGGAAAAGAACACAACTAGCGATGCTATATGGCCACCTCCAGCTAGGGTACGATGGTCTGTTGGCTCATTTCATTGCAAAATGGATATGTATACATTTGGCATTTCAGTATTATCCAGATAGCCGTCATTTCTGCCTTTTATAGAGGCCTTTCCTAGCATATTGTGTTTCTTTTCCTATGATCTCATTTCCGTGTGCCCTTATTCTGAGAAATTTGGCAGACTTTCAGTAAAACTGAAGACTGCTTTCAGGATGACCCCTCTGCGTACACGGCGAGTTCACCTTTCAGAAACATGTGACTGTTCTTTAGCCAAGGGCTCTGCCAGACGAGGCCTGCCTGTGAGACTGGATTTAATGAGTTGCATAAACTTGCAATGTTTTATTTCTATTGCTGTATGAAATGCCTGACTCTGTAAGAAGACGGCATAGATGTGGAAGGCCAGTCCCTCTGTTAGCCAACTGCTCTGGGCAAGTTCTGCCTAGAGATTTAGCCCATGTGCACAAAGGACTTGGTCAACATCTTCAAAATCCAGATGTTTGCAAGCCTGAGCTGATAGGAGAACGTGCCTCATTAGGTTTGCTACCATTTGTGATGGTATCCTGCAGGCACAGAGAGGGCGTAACTAATTTCCATCCACAGGGCATGTCTCCTGCCACTGTACTACGTCATGAGTAGAGGAGCTGGTAACCTGTAATAGCGTACACCCTCAGCCTTCCTCTGAGAAAATAATGTATGATCTTAGACTTCTTATTTAACAGTAGTTATGATGTAGGCTGTACAGTCTTCTAGTCCCTCACAATATAGATAGGTATGCTGCTTTCTAGTGCTTTTCATAGGAATAACAGCAGTAAATCCTTTCCCCTTTGTTCCTTTCTTTGAAAGAAATATGAAACGCTGCAGAATGACACGGCAGTGATAGTGTGCATTTTCCAATACAGTCAAACTAGCAGGTACAGCTTTATAAAAGAGAAATTTTGATTGATGCAAAACCACATGCTCTATTGTGTTATGTGACTGTCCCTCCATCAGAAATTTCCCACCTCTAAGACAATGTATGCTTCACCCAGTTCTCTCTGGAATCAAACTCCAATAAGGAAAGCTATCAGAGTGAATTCCTCAGTGCAATATTTTCTTTAGTTTTTTTTCACTAGGCTCTGATGTAGTTAATTGTCATGAAAAATAGTCACAAGCATCCTGCTCGTGTGAGAAGGCTGGCACGTGTGGAAAGGCTCAGGAATGCAAGCTCTACCACTTAAGGTCAGCATTAACTCTAAGCAGCACATCTAAGTCCTTGGGTAAGATCCTCAGGTTGTGTAAATCGCAGCTGAAGTCGAGTGTTGTGCTGATTTTACACCACATGAAGATCTAGCCTCTTAGGCCGCTTCAGCCTGGCTGTGCCTGTGCCTGGAGCTCTGCCAGTACAAATGCAGATGGCTTGCAGATCTTGGGATCTGAGGCTGACAGTGAGTTCCCAGCCGGGTTTGGAGGGTGCTGCTATCTGCTTCAGAAATCTGCAATGCAGGTCTGGCACAGGGATAGTGCTCTCTGCCTTTTTAGAGGGTGATTTTACAATAGTAATGCTGAGCCTCAGTTATTTATATGTGTGTGTATGTATATATACATATATATATACATACACACACACCCTGAGAGAGCTGGAAGAACTCTGTCCTAATGTGGTTCTAAGCAGGCAGCATGACAAGACTTGGCTGCACTGTTACCATACAGCACAGTCTTGCTTAATAAATTCCTGTTCTCTTTTAGGGACTGGTCCTCCAAACAGGTGATCTAATTCTCGACTGCTCATTGAAATTCCAAAGGAAGGAAAGTTCAGGAAAGCTTAAAACTTGCCAGGAAGTGCCAGGGCATTCAGACCCAAGCCCTGTAGTTCTGCACAGTTCAGGGCACTTCTTTCTCAGAGCTGCTGCAGAAGGAGCCTTTATTTGCTCTAAGGGGTCCCCTTTCCAGCTATTGTCTTGGAAACCAAACAGTGTGGGTTCAACCCAACCTGCACAGAACATTATTGAAGATCCACAGCAGCAAGCTCTTCTGTGGCCCAATGACTTGGAGGGAGAAGAGAAAAGAGCTCTAGCAGCTATTTCTGTCTCTTGCCCTTCTTCAAGCTCAGGAAAAACTGCAGCGTGCAGAGCCTGCACTTGCAGAAGGAAAAACACAGCCCCTTTTGGGGTACTCTTAGAAATGGCATCTCTTACCTTCTCCATGATCCTGTCAATCTGGCGATTCTGTGTGTCGATCTCATTACCCATGTCCAGCGCCATGTGACGTAAGTTGCCAATGATACCGCTGACCTGCTCGAGGTTCTCATCCATTTCATTTTCCCGGGCATCGTTTGTTACCCTGGGAGCAAAAACTCACAATTATTTGAAGCAGAGGCAGAGGAGGTTCCCCCTGAAACTCTGATTCACCCAAAACCTCCCCTGCATCCTCCTTTGCTTGTCACCTGAGGAGTGCACTCAGCTTTAAAGAAAAGGGATTAGTAAGTAGCTAGCCTGAAAAACATTGCATGTCTGTTTTTTGGTTGTTGAAATTAGTTGTCTAGGTTCAGCCCTGCTCCATTTATACTGCTCAGGTCTGCTGCTCCTAGAAGTGTTGCTGTCTGAGCATGTCTGCACCACATACAGCACCTCTGGGCTAGTGCTGGCCCTTCTCAAATAAAGAATGAAACAGTGCTCTGTTTGGACCTGTGCGTGGTGAAAGTACCTGGGAAATGTTGGAAGGTGGTGGAATCAAAGCTCTACCTGCTCCACTCCTTGAACTACACGTAACTAATGGGTTCTGTCCAGTCCTTGTACACTTGAAGCTCACTGAAAAGTGGAGGAGGGCTTCTTCAGCTGCAAAAATCCTGACCTAACACCCTATTTAATTAAATCTGTTTCCAGTAAGTGACAGAAGCAGCTTTTCTCTGATTTACTGGCTTTAGTTAAGATCCTTTATCTCTCATTCTTAGCACCTTTTCAGTTGCTTTTTTTTAGAAGAAAAAAACTGCACTTGAGACAAGCTCCAGTTCAATGCTTCAGTAACAGGAGAGGCACGAGGTGACTGACACTGGACATTGCTTGTCCATGGATCCCATTCAGAAAACCCCTACTTTGAGACTCTTGTGCAATTTGTATTCATATAGGTACCAAAAGGGCACTACAGGCTATTTGCCTAATGATTAGATTATCGTGTAGCATAACTTTCTCTGCTGTTATTCTGTCATTGTGTCCTGGTATTCATTTTGGTGGGGCTGCCATCCAGAAATACGAAAAAAAAAAAAAGTGAATGGCAGACCCAGCAAACTTAAATGGCAACTCCATCCCACGTTCCAGATTGCATGACAGCATTGTTTCTATCACGCTGATTTCCCTTTATCACAGCAGCCAAAAAAATAAGTGGATAATAGTTTTTGGAAAGATAATTACTTATTAATCCAGTGTCCTTAATCTTCAGAGATCAAAGCTTTGCCTACTGGTCTGGCTCTATCCATTCAGCTGATAGCATTGTCATCTAAATACAGTCTCTATAAGTACTGTCATCAGTATGTACTTACTGCCGGATCCCTGGGCGTCGCTGAAAGTTTGCGGTTCGGTTGCCTTTGGCTTTCAACTGAGTGCGCAAAGGGTTGCCGCTAAAGCATCAGTGTTTCTCCATAGTTGTGGCTTTACAGCAACTGAGGAATGGGGCATCGTTCCCCACTCAGTGAGGTTTTCTGGATAAACTCAAGCAGGGAAGCGCTGTAGCTCTAGTTAAAAGTGAGCTTGAGGTTCTGCACTTGGCTGGTGCTTTGGCAGGGAGCCTGAGGCCCTTCTCTTTTTGAAAAGAAAGGAAGGGGGGCCAGGTGCTTTGGTAGATGTGCTGGCAGGGATGGCTAATGAGCACTAAATATCTTGAGACATAACAATAATAAGCTAGTGTTTATCTGACACTTCATTGCTGAGGTGTTTGACAGTTGTCATTAATAAGACCCCTAACAAGGCCCCAAGGAAAGGCGCATTCTTTGCGCCGGGAAGGTGAAGTGCAGAGGATAGTGCTGACTGGCCGTGACAGTCTGCAACCTCACATTGCTGCTGTGATGTAAATAAAATATTATTTCTATTTTATCATTGCCAAAATCCGGGCAGTCTCCAGGAGGAAGGTTTAGGGCTATGTTTTCAAGCATCTTCTGATTCTCAGGGCTAAGACCCTGATTTCCAGGATTTCCAGCAAGGGAACCATCCTTTGTACTGGCTCAGGCAAGCACCCTCCACACCCAGAGGAAGCCAGTGGACACAATAAGCCTTTAGTACCTGCCTTAATCACCATCAACCTAAATTTAAGCACCCACTACTTGGTGGGAGAAGTTGGCTCCATCACGTTACCCAACACCACTGAAGGAGTTAGTGAGCATCCCAGAACTCAGGACCATATGGAAGATATCTAAATATATCAGTGATGAGGAGAACAGAGAGAAAACAGTGGATAAAAAGGCTCACCTGCGGATAAAGCCACCACTGATGGCCATCTGCTCCCGTTCATCTACAACACGTGCAGGCTGGCTGGCTACAACACCATCCTGATTATTGCCCCAGGCTTTTTTGTAAGCATCGCTTGATTTAAGCCTATGCAAAAAAGATAATGAGTAACAAAGCATCAAGTGGACAAGGACAAATGCAAATCTCTTTATTTTTCTCCAAGCTAAAAGCTGAATCAAGCAAATGAGTTTTCAGATAGAGGGTCATTGATTTTATACCGATATATCATAACCCTGAATAAAAGGAAGGTTTGGGGGTTTGGTTTTTTACTTTACTGCCACAACAACCGTGATGGTCAGAGGTTTTGTTTCCAATAGGGTGAATTGCAACTGTTAAGTCTACAACACTGCACACAGGTTTTTGGATGTTGACTTGGTTTCCAGAAAGAAGGGGAATAAAAAAAAAAGGAAAAAGAGAAAAGAAGAGAAGAAATACAGATAAGTAGAAAAACATCATTTCATTTGTGACACGCATGTTTTGACATCAAACACAGAGAACATACTGGCAGACAGACATAAAAACAGAACTGCCAAGTATAGTGTGTACATCACATCACAGCAACACACCCTTTTAAAGAAAAATAGATTTGGCTGGACTTTAACATTTTACCATGCAGAAGATTGGGCTTCTGTTAGTATTTTTTCACATGTATGTGGCATAATAGGCATTTAAAGCCACTAAGCTTATCCAAGGTGATTTGGGGATAATTTTATCATAAAATTCATAGGGTCTGTTAGATTTTAAAGATAATATATCGGTACTTGAAAATAGTAATCATACATCGACAGTTGATGTACAAACCTTTGTCCACAGAGACAAAAAGTAAAATAGGCAGAAGTGAAATGAGTGCAGGAGAAAAGAGAAGATACGAGCAATCTAGCATCAGAAAGGGAAATTTTTCTACATTTTTCTTCATGCACCAGCTACAGGCATGAATAAGAAGTGAAGCATTCTCACTAAGCACAGTTGCCCCAATAGTTTATCATACTCTTAATGCATCAGCAGTAACAGCCTTCACAGTAAGCAAGACACAGGCAAAAATGGATCATCACTTCCTTCAGGAGCTTTAAACCACAGGACTTTAAAATAGCCTAGCAACTTGTTATAGCTGTTATTTATGACAGTTACGTTTGCTTTCAGAGAGCCATTTTTGACTGAGCTGCCATGGATAAAAAATTAAAATCCAGGCATACCTTTAGTGGCAGATTAGCACGTGCAGCATATTTTGGATTGCTGTAATTGGAGTCGTCAGATGAGAGTGTGAGCTTTTTGGGTCTCTAGGTGCAAGTTCTTGATTTTACTCTGGAAACGGAGCAGTTTCCAACAAAGCTATTGGGAACTGCAAATCTTTGTGATTTCCCTGTTCTTTGGTCAGCTCTAATCAGTTGTGTAAAGCTCTGTGGCTTGGACGTTGGGGGAGAAACTGAACATGCTTCTGGGGGATTTGGGAAAGGGCACAACAAAGCTACCTCTGGTGTTACAGCCTCTCCATGCCCTCTGAAGCAGCTCAGCTTCTACTGAGCCTGAAGATGTGTTGCATACGCCTTTATAGAATTAAAATGTAAATGAAAAGAGGATCTTTCCTACTCGTCTCTTTTGTTGCTTATTTCCTATTAAATTTTGTGAGGACTTAAAAAGATGATGGTTGGCTCGTTTGTTCTTAGTTCTCTGAAACTATGCATCATTCTAGAAATGATTGAAAGTAGTTCTCTTGCTGCACGTACATCTCCAGGTTTTTGCCTGTTCTTTGGACCTGTGCAGCTTTGAGAGTGAGTGTGTCTCTATTCAAAGTGAATGATTTTATACACCCAGAACTTGATCTCTGTTTCTTGTGGCCTTCTCATTAAAGTCAACAGGTGGAGTCTGGGTCTCCTCATGGTCAACAACAGTTGTTCTTTTGAATGTGGTATGGTCAAAGTTTCATGTTATGGGCATTTTGGGTCTCCTAAGAATGTAGAAAAGAATCATAGTATGCCCCAGGTTGTAAGGGACCTCTAAAAGTTACCTGATCCAACCACCTTTGGTAAGCAGGGACGTTCTTAACTAGATCAGGTTGCTCGGAGCCTTACATTTGGTAAGACTTACGGAGTTGTGTTTACTCTGTATATCAGAGTATGATTATGCGTGAAATGGTTAATCTTTTTTTTTTTTTAAATATATGGCATTAATCTACCATCAGCCAGAAGAGCATTAGGGGATTGTGGTGATACTGATGCCCAGAACTGTATGGATTTCTCTTCCTCCTACACTCTGCTTCTCAGAATATCATTTTATTTGTACCAGTTGAGTCTTGGCATAGTGATTCAAGGAAGAGTCTCTAGAAACATTGTTCATCCATACTCTGTTTCTGAACACATTGACTAATTAGCAGTGTTAGTTGATGAAATCTGGCTGCGGATTGCAGAGGTCAGAATCCTGCCTTAAAGCAGGAAAGAGATCCCTTCTAAAATGAACACCCCTCGCATTGAATGCATGAAGTATCTTTCTGTTCTTGCACCTATTGATTTCGTACTGCAATTATAGTGAAGTGGTAAATGTTTTAAGGCCATGTGCTAACTCCATCCATGCCACAGGTCTGGCTGTCATCTCTGAGCAGCCTTTCTGCAGTACAGAATACTGAAGCTGCTCTTAAAAATGACAGTTCTTGCAAAATACATTGGCATTTTTTGTACTTCAAGGATGAACTTTTGATGTAGGCATTATGCCAGGCTTCTCCAGGAGGAGCAAACCAGGACAGTGTTTCTCTCTAAGTCGCAACAGCGACAGAGTGTGGGAGAGAGAAATTTTCTGCTGCATACTCTGATACCTGTAGCTCTCCTGTGCTGGGTCCCCTGGTGCAGGACAGCAGAACTAGAGCCTGTATCGGAGTTGATACCAACCGCAGGCAGTCCCACTGACACACACTTTCTGTATAGTTCTTTCTATTCCTCTTTACCTCTCTCCCACTCTGCACACCAAGGCAATAGTATACTGGGCAAAGTGTTTACCTCAGCAAAGTATTTGCGGCTTGGTACAGGAGCAAAATTGATTTATTTTTTCCTAAAGCTGAGGCGGTATCTGTGTTGTGTCCCAAGGGAATTGACTTCAAAATAAATGGTGACTGATAAGGCAGAAATCCAGTTCTACCATTCTAATTTTCTGGCAATATACCCACTGAACTCCATGACAGCTCTCTTTGGTCTCGATAATCGTGGTAGGATCAGGCTCTGGCTATGTACAAAGTATCTGTGCCACACAGAAATGGAGTATACTATTCCAGAACCACTGCTCTCTGCTTAGTTTCTTGAGCAATCTCTGCCCAACCATCTATAAACATTTTCCCTGTAAGCCGGTTGCATGCCTACTCGCTGCACACTGGATTTGCTGTTCCTCAAGGACTTCTGGTTGGTCCACTTTGTCCCCAATTTCCTACACCGGCATAACCGCACATCACGTTTTCATTTGGCATTTAAAACAAGCTTTGCATTACTTGGAGGACGGTTTCGTTCAAGTGTGATGGCATGCAAGCAAATTTGATGCATTTCAACATTTCTGCTTAGTGTACGAGAGAAATTGGGCGTGTTCAAGTTTGCTCAAATTTGTTGCCTGTGGCAGGATGAAAACCATTTCAAGTTGGGTTCCAATTGTGAAACGTCATATCTCTTTCAAGAGCTCATCAAGGACTGTTTCTGTTGAACAACAAAAAAAAGTGTGATTTTCATCCATAATTTTGAGTGATGTTTATTATGACCTGCATTTTTTCAGCTGTTTTGTTTATTAGACTTGTTTGTGAAAAGATGTTTCAAAGCTTAGGATCTCCAGGAATTAGGTAGCCCCAGTGTCTTTATTGTTCACTGGAAAATGGAACCGCTCAGTACACTTTGTGTAAAATGTTGAAACTTTTACCGTTAAAAGGTGTCAACAGTGAAGCTTTCACTGCAGTATGCCTGATTTTAATGCATCTACAGTAATTCCCAGTCAGTTGTCTATGCTATGAGATGAATGCATTTGAACCAGAATCGTTCTTTCTGCATGCCACATGCTCATCCTGTCCATGTGCCTAGCAAGGATGAGCTTCACAAGGCCTTTGAGATCAGCCTTAAGTGCTCAAAGAGATGAGGCAGGCAGCACCTACTTGTTACATGGACAGACACAAAGACCACAGAATTTTCCTAGGTCCGTCAAATTCTTTTCTGCTTCTTTCATGTCCTTATTGATTTGGTCCATTCCCTCTTCGATGCGTTCCAGTTGTTCTGATTAAACACAAGTATTTTATCCCCACAGAATGAAGCAGATGGAAAAGGACAAAGAAAAAAAAGACAAAAACTTCAGACATTCACTGTGACAAAAAAAAAAAACTGGACACCACATAGCAGAGCCGGTACCCAGTACCTACTTGTTACAAGGACATATGAAAAGGCCACAGCATTTCCCTAAATCTTTTAAATTTTTCTCGGCCTCCTTCATGTCTTGGTTGATATGGTTCATGCCTTCTTCAACACGATCGAGTTGTTCTGGTCAGGACAAAGGGATGACAGTGTGGAATGAATTGTATTTTTGTTTGTTTGCTTTTGTCTTCAACAGAACATGAAAAATGATCATGTAGAACTGAATTAATAATGACATTACAATGCATTAATCTGAGCCGATGCATTGTTGAAAGGATGTATGCTGCACTGGATGCCAAAGATGTTCTTTACTAATATGGGAAGAGTAAAACAAAGGAGGAATCTGTTTGAAACATATTCATTTAAACAAGATGTAATGATGTAGAAAGGAAGGGTTATAAAGATCAAGGTCCAGAAACATAATACAATACATCCACTTACTAAGACACCAATGACATCCAAGAGAAAGAAAGATAAAGTGTTATTATTTTGCATTTATATATGTTAATACAGGAGAAAAGGTGTCCTGCCACGGAAAATCATTTACTTACACTTAAAATTCTTTGGAATTAGATGATTTAGGACGATGCAATTGCTTTGATTAGCGAGTGAGCAAGCTGGTAGCAAGGGCACCAGAGATGGAGTGAGCTTTTAAGGGCCATATCTGAGTTACTCCTTTTTCCAGAGACTGGGGAAACTGAGACCTGCCTTTTTGTTTGGCATTGGGCATTAATCTCTATTCCGAGTATGGCCTCAGGGCTGGTTTTCTTTCTGATGTGGATGCTGCAAATCTGGAGTAACCCCAGTGAAGACAGAGCGACCACAGCCATTCCAAGAGCCTGATGGTCAGTGAAGAGGACCACTGGCTGTGATGTTCATTTTCTCTGTCCCCAAGGGACCTTGTGAAAATAAGTATCGGGTGAAGACTCATGTTTTCAGTGGGGTGACTTCTGCCTTGCTCCAGGGCCAGTTACGAAGCACCAAGCCCAGTAATTGGCCATAGATAGACACTGTCTCTCCACTGGCATCAAACAGAATTTGGCTTATTTCCACCTAAGGCTGCTGATGATGTAGGATTTTCTTAGTGACTTGGTAGCTCAGAATAATTTAATGTGTTCATTTCCTCACTGTTAAAGCTGGAAAAACTAGCCTAGAGGAGCAGAATGCCACAATATAAAGTTGTAGGAATGGATCCTCCACTGATATAAATGGATATGTAAAAAAAATCAGGGTTAAATGAGGTGTCTGTGGTAGCAACAGAATTTTATGTGGGTGAGAAGCCTCACCATTTGTTTCATGAAGGATAAACCCAAATAACTATTACATGAGATGAGATAGTTACTCAGAGTGGCATTTAAATCCATTAAAAATTGTAATTGTACCTAAAGAGGCGACGTAAAGCAATCTTAGTAAAGCACAAATACATCCCTATTTCCCATATTGAACAGAAAAAAAATATAAACACAGAATTAGACCTAAGAGGAAAGAAACTGAGAGCACTGGTTGCAGGAGGAATTTAATGTCATCTCTGACGTTAAATGAATCCTATCCAGAAGAAAAAAAAAACAAAAGGATAATTTAGAAAAAGATATCATGTGCGTATTGACGTCAGTACAAAACTCCTCTGAACTTCTTTGGGAACATGAATAGGCCTGATTTTTTCCTTGGGTTTGTAATAACAATTGAGGTTTTGATTTTCAAAGCTTTCCAGGGGATTTGGATACCCAATTCCCATTAAAATTAATTTTATTTAATTAATTTTAATGGGAAATGGGCATCTCACCCCTAGAGGGCTTTAAAAATCCTGGCCTAAATTATTCAAGCTGAAATAATTCAAATATTGAACTTATGCTCTTTGTTTAAATCTTGCCTGAGACTGGGCTTTGACAAGGAGAGGTGCCATGTCAGGACTGCCAGCTGCATCTGCTCTTCAGCTGTCAGGTCTCATTCTCCTCAGCTGGATGTGCCTGTCTCCTGAGACCACAGGAGTTATTGATCCCAAATCCAAGGATACATTTAGAGGATCAGAGTTGCCTGGCACTGTCCTATGAAAGGGGAAAAGAACTGGGAAACTAATAAGGAAACCTGAGAGAAATGCTGCGCAAGTTTTGCCAGATAAACTGGTAAGCCAAGAACCAGAAATACGAAGTTGGATTGTTTGAATGCTTATTGTAATTTTCCATTTTGGTTGAGAGGCTTTAGCAGAAGCTTTGGGTTTTTTGTGGCCACAGATTGTCAATTTCATCAGAAATATTAGCATGTGGTAGAAGGTGACATTTCTCTAAGTGCTTCTGCTCCTAACTAACTCGGAGTCCTGCTCACTCTTACATAGCTGCGCGACACTTACTCTTGCTCTGGGAAGCAGCTGTGGGAGTGTGAGGTGGCTTTTTTGCTGGTTCATGCAGTGTGATGGGAATTGCTAAATTCTTGTCACAGATTCCCACCTCCTGCTTGTGAGAATTGTGTTTGCAGAGCCCGGCTGGTTTTCAGGGCTCTCAGTTAAAAGAGGGTTATTTTCACAGGTGTGTTTTGACACCTACAGGGACAAGAGATACTGACCTTCCTTCTGCTGATTTTGCTGTTGGTATTTCTCTAACCTTGGCTGGCCACTAGAAAATGCCGGGGCTAAATCCTACATCTGGTACCACTGGTGACTTTCAGTCTAAGCACGTTTCCTTGCTCAGATGCACATTCTTTGAAGCCAACTGCGTAGTCTTTTGAACTTTCTTTCCCTTCTTCCCATTCTGCCTGAATAGTTGAGTGCTAATTGAAGAGTATATTAGACATGACTCAAACACTTTCATTAAAATTATAGCTCTCTTCAGGAACCTGACTTTATCCTGCTTCAGGATTTGTGTGAGATGCCTATGCTATTTGTGAACAGAAAAGGGACCCGCAACTAATTTATCTTCCATTAAAGGAAACCTCATCAGCATTAAAAGCCCATGTCATATTTGTAGCCCTGAAGTCTAGACAGCTGACTGCTGGTCCTGAAACCATTTGCTAGTTGTTAATGTTGTGGGCTGGATTGTTAACTGGTTTAAATTGGTATAGTTATGCTGGCTTCATGGAGCAACGCCAATTTATACCTGTCAAAGATCTGGTTCGACAGACAAGGAAATAGGTTCAGGAGTCTAACCACAATTATTGAGGCATAAATATTATAAAGGAATTAACTTAATGGGGTCAACTCTGAATTTGTTTTGGTGTAACTGATAGGAAAATCTGGCCCAGGATGAATCACTGGCAGTAAGAAATCAGATGGTTATCAAAAGGCTAATTTAATATCTGTTTTCATAGATCTTTCCTGTTCCAACTTTGCATGTTGTATTAAAGGTTTTAGGGAAGGCAGTGGGCTGGCATATACTGCCAGCAGCCCATGCAAACTCACACCTACAAAAGATGGTGTCCTTTCTCTCCCGTTTAGGGAAACACTTCAAGGTCAAAGATTAAACATCCTGTGATACTTTGTTGCAGTATTCTTTGAATACGTTACATCTATATGTATGTTTATATATCATAGATGGTATGCAAGAGAACAGGTGGTGTTACTTCTTTTTTTTTCGTTTTGTTTTGTTTTTTTTCAGGAAGCTCTGCTAAGTATTAGCCTGTTTTGCATCTTGAGATCCTTTTATGTCCGAGAATGTGTCATAAAATGCACTATTTGCTATAAGATCTGGAAGAAGATATGTAGCCACTATGTTTGAATCAAAGTGACAAACAGGGATATTTTTTCACCTGTATCATTATACCTATGAATTATTTCTGTATCAAAACTATAGGCAACTGAGAGACCATAAGCTAGTCCCGTAGTTTTACTGTAGCATCATGGCCCTTTGCCAGTGGGTCTTTGCCACGATCTTCTTTAAGGATCTGGCAAATCCCTGCTCTGTGACTGATCTGGGGAAGTGGCTGGGAGAGAAAAGCTGGAGCAAGGGCATCCCTCACCTGCTCCTGTGGTCTCTTGAGGAAACACACCTGCAAAAGCATCTTAAACACAGCATTGGATGCGTAACCAGGACGGGGAAAGTGTCATGTTCCTTCACCTTTGCATCCCCATCTGTAATTTATAACAAATGTTCCTTGACTTGTGCCCAGGATCCGGGGCCTGTGCTTGAATGTCAGTTAAATGCCTGTGGAGAAGGGAACTTGCTCCTTCGCCTGGAGTATTGTGCAATGAAGCAGTTTCCACCAAGGACAATTTTAATTAGAGCGGGGAAAAAAAATAAAAAAGGACATCTAAGTGTAATCATAATTGCATACGAGAGGGCTGAATTTGAAAGTGAGACAGCAGATGAACTATTTCCAGTGATGCTCGGTGATCCCATTTTCCATAAAGGAGAATCATATCGGAGCGCAGTAAATTCCTAGGACAGCCTTTTCAGAAATCCTGAGTCTTGACTTAGCGCTGCTCTTAAAGGCATCGCTGAGCATAGGTACGAATGAAAGAGAGCTGGTGGGGAGTGCTTGTGAGCCCACATATAGCTGTGCTAAAAATAACTGTAGGCAAAGCACAACCTGCTTTTGGGAGGGGTTTGTTTATCTTTTGTTCTGCACTGCACACTCAACATAATTAATAGCATTTTCCCTGCAGAATCTGGAAGAGTTGCTAGTTACAATTTTTTTCCTGCTAATTAGCAAACCATTTCTGGCTGTGATTGGCTCAGCTCCTAGGTGTTGGAGCACCTCTAGCAACTCTACTCTAGGCATCTCACTGCCTATCAATTTGTGGTAGCTGTTGAATATGAGCTAAGCTGGGGGAGGAGCCTGCACAAGAGGCCATCATTTTGCTCTTTGATGGAAAGGAATAGTAACTGTATTTACTGCAGTTGTTTCTCCAGTGCTGTAAAAACAGGTCATTGATAACTCATACCAAACTATATAACTCTCAACTCCTGCAAAACCAGTAGCTAGCACATGTACCATCACATGGTGCCAACACTTTTGCTTGTGGGGCTGCCCAGTTATTTCAAAGTTTTATCTCCATACTTGAACTTGGTCTGGGGTACAGATCTGCTGAGTAGATTAAACTGCTCCCCACATTCACTGGCATTGCCAGTTGTGCATTTGCTGTTGCTGCGGTGCAGGGAGAAAATTTCAATTGCATTGACATTTCTTAGTGGCTTATCAAAGTTTTGGCTATTCCTCCAGCTTGTCTTAGATGAAAAATGGCTGTGCTGCTACTGTTGTTATTGAAAAAGCTTCTCCTCTCCACTCCGTTTCAAATACAAGAACAAAATTCTTTTATGATAAAGTGCATGAGGACATCATCACACAAAAAAGCATCCTTGAAGGTCCCAATCTCTCTCTCTTCCTGCTGATACTCCTACGTGACGGGAATTTCCTTTGGAGGAAGAGACCTACCACTCTGGGACCCCTCCTATGTTAGCAAATCAGGTTTATCTTCATATCCCCACTTTGTGCTACCAGTTTAATTTCTAGGATCTGCTTTGAACCAGCATACGTCCAAATTTCTCTAGGTTAGCATGTTTCAAAGATGTATTTAATGAAGCAGAGCAATTGCCACAGCTCAACAATCCTTTGCAGGATATTTTTAGTGTAAAATGTAAATATTTTAAAGCATTATGTACATATTTATGTTTAGATAATTAGTTAAGGGAGCTTGACTCAAGGCCAGGCTTAAAAAAAATATAAGCATTCTGAATGCACATGGTATCTGGGAAAGACTTTCTCACTGATGGAAAAAATCTCAACAAGGAGAATCTAACTTCTTAGCTCCTTCCTGTGTTGAACTGGTTTGGGTGACAATAAACTGACTCAAAAAATGATAACTTTTCATATTGCAGAGGGTCTGTTCCAAAAGACCACTCAGATTTCCAGTGACTGCAAAGGGCATTGGAGGAGGTCTCTAGTTTTACTGACAGTCCAGTCTCTGTGATACAGGAGTAATGAAAGCTCTTGTGAAGCTCCACATCTCTGTAGGATTGTAACAGGCTCTGTTAGGCACCAGGAGCTGGCCAGACTGGCTTTATTGTATAAATACCTAGTATTGTAAAATGACGTTGACTTATTTCCTTTTGTGATCCCAAAGGTTTCTGCTTATTGATGTCAGCAAATGAGTTCTGCTTTGTGTTATTTAGATTGAGATCGGCTCAAAGAAGTTTTCTTTGTAAGGTCTGTTTGACTTCAAAACAAGCAATTTTGTAAGGAAACCTAGAAATAGAGCTTCAAGCAACTGCAGAGATGAGCTATTCTGCTTGCCGCCCACTGGAAAGATCAGTGTCATGTTTTTTTTGTATATTTAACACCTAATAATCTTAAGTGACTTGTGCAGTCAGCTGAAAAGAAGTCACATGGCAGTGTTAGCAAATTATTTCCTTAATCTGATAATCTGCAAAGACATTTGTGAGTTGCACACATTGCACTAATTACAGAGGGTTCAAAGTCAGCATTAGCATATTTTGCCCAGTAATATAATAAATTCTTTATTGCTAAAATAAAATTTAAAAAAATATCAGGTATTATTACAGCTACATGTGACTAAAATGGACAAAACTTGTGTTTAGCATTGTACAGTGGTTACAATATTCCCAGGGTTTGTAGCACTGTTTGGCTGTTGTCCTTGAGAAACTCATACTCTAGAGTCACAAGCTAAATTTACTGTACCACTTGAGGCATGAACATAACCAATTTAAAGAGGCTTTTAAGTTATCTGATTCTTTCCTGTAAGTATGGACTAACTGTATCTCTGGCCATACAATATACACTTCAGGTTTTGCTGCAGTAAGAGATGAATAGTGAGTTCCCTGGACTCCAGAGAGGTCAGTGGGTCCAGTCTCAGCTCCTTGGCTCACACAGACCGTCCTTCTCAGCTCAACTAGAGAGTCGGTCGGACAACTTTTGAATAAATGGTTTAGCAATAGGAGAACGCCAATGTAAAAAAAAAATAAAAAAAATCAGGGTTAAAACCGAAATAAACCCACCTAACAATCTGTGGAAAAATAACAGTTAAAGAACAGAAACGTATTTTCCAAAGACTAAGCACAAGGGACGTTATAGGAACCACTAAAGTTTGTGCTGATTTGCCTGTGAATAACATTGCAAGACAAACCTGGGTATTTCCAGACTTTCTTTGACAATATTTGTGGTTTATTTTAGCCGTATGACTTCTGAAACAAAACACACTATTTAGACAGGTGCCATATCTATTTCAAAATAAGAAATTTCTGGTTTTCTGTATTCAGTGATAGTCCTTTTACTGCTGTTATTCAGGAAAAAAATTTCAAAGACGACAAAATACTCTCTGTAATATTTTTCCTGTCAAGACAAATTGATGTGACAAAAATTGGTTAGGTTAAGCTCTTTTCCCTGAAGGGGGAGGTGGGGGGAAGCAGAGAGACATATGTAAAAAAAGCAAATAGGAGAAAATACTTTCTGTTTGGGTCCTGTTACTACTTTTTATTCATTTTAGTGCTGGAGAGGCAGGGATGTTACAGATGAAAAGGGCCTGTCTAGCTCTGCAGTCTGTTTCTCAACAATGCCATGCTGGGCTTGATCAGTAATACAGCCTCAGCTCTGTGGAAAACATTTCCTCATGCAGTTTTGCATCATGCCACATAGTAAATAATAACAAGGGCTTTCAGGGAGGAGGCGGGTTCGATACAGAGTAGCAGAAATTTTTACTCTGTTGATTTAACTTCTCTTTGGAGACACCGTTTTGCTGGTGCTGCGGGTCTGCAGCGAATAAAGACTTACTAGTTTTGTTGCGGGGAGGGAAGCTGCCTGCTTCTTTGTAATATTATGAAGGGCAAAAATGTAATTTCCTGGAACGTATTGAATATATCCAGCTCTCTTTGTCACTGTCATCCACACGCAGGGACTCGTCTAAACTGGAAAGCTTCTATATAGTCAATTGGAAGGAGCTGGTCGTGTCATAGCTTTTAATGTTAAACCCCTGTCATCCTCCCTGACATTTCTATAGAAAAAGCAACCAAATTTTTCACAACCTGAACTAGTTTTAACCTCTTTTGGGATGCATTTATTGTATGCCTTTCACTTGTGGCTAAAACAAGTAAGAAAATTACATGGCACCTGTGTAAATAATGGTGAATTTTTAAACTTATGTGTAGTTGGATCTTGACTCAAAGCTTGCTGAAAAAAAAATGATGATTTGGTTAAGTTCAGCCTGCAGCTCTCTGACATTAAATGATCAAATGAAGTACAAACTCTTACACAGCTATTGTACCTTCCTCTGTCAGATAATGGAGCTAAAGGCAAAGAGATTTTGTGGTTCTCATGCACAACCAGATGTGGCCCTTGTTTTCTGAATTGCACACAGTTAGTATAGAACTTTGAGAATGGTTATACTTCCTTACTGAAGAAATCTGAACTTACCTCCTTGCTCATCCAACATAACCAAAGTCCTGATACCAGCATCTTTACTCTACATCCCAATAGTGGTAGCAAGGTAAGGAGAGAGAGGGGGAGAAGAAAGAGAGAAAGAGAAAGAGATCAGTGAGGGAACATTCAGCCCTAGGTACTGGACATAGGAAGACAAAAGGAAAACAGTGACAGGAATGACAAGGTCATAAGGGACTGGTGGCACAGTCCAAAGATTTTATGTGCCTGGACACTGTATAAGGAACTGAGTACTCTTGATTGTACCATCAGTCTGAACTACTGCAGAAAATACAAAGTCCTGGACATTTAGATTAAAATAATCACTTTACACAAGAGCAATATCTAAAAAGAAAGGGCTCATCTCCAGGTTCTCCGAAGCACGAGAAGGGAAGAAGGGGTTGATGACATTGCAGGTGTATGTTCATTCCATAGGAGAAATTCCCAAGAAAAACAGATATGAAACAAATATGTTTGGGAAGGAGGCCTACTGGTTGGTGCACAACCTTTGCAACACAGAAGTCAGGAAGCTCACCTACTTAGGAAATCCATTTTAAAGCAGGCTGATATTTAATAGGATTAAGCCATATTTTTTGGCTCAGAGATCTAATAGATATGGATTTGAGCCAAGTTTTAATTCAGCCAACAGCCATCTTTCACATCAATGGACTTTAGATTGAACCTGAAGGTAGGATTTTTAAAACACCTGTGTGCTGAACCTTCCCCTGCTCCCACAAGTTAGTGGGAGTCTTATCACCATCTTTGCTGAATACACGGTTTGAGCAAAGCCGAACATTTCAGAGCTCCCCGCTGCCTCGACCAGCAGCAGGGCACCTTTCACAAGTACGATTTTTGCCTGTGTTGTCATCACTCTGGGATGTGAGCAGGTGTCTCAGGTTTCTGGGTGCTGTGATACTAAGCTATATCACAGATCAGATTAACTTCTTTTTAATTACGAAGCAGAAACTAGCTTCACTCTGCTTGGAGCAGTGATAACATCTGTGAATAATTAATGGCCTGGATGATCTCCTGACTGTTGTATTTCAATAACAAAAGAAGTAAGTCCTCTGTGGCCTGACAGCTTGCCAGCAGAGTTACCTGGACATGTGCAGCAGTAATTTAGCTGCTTCCGTGGACATAAAGGCATCCATACATCTGTGAAACAGATAAAGCTGGTGATGTCGATTTTGCAGAGGGCAGAGGAGGTGCCCACAGTTGCACAGCAACGCGAGGAATGGAAACCTGGAGTCCTGACCATCCCTCTTGCTTTTCAGGCCACCCTTGAAGAAGACTAAGGGCTTCATATTATTATTTCACCCAACTGTCCTGTTCACTGCCATCATTAATGACTTTTTCTGGGAGCAGTGGAGTCTGTCTGTCCAGCAGCTGCCCCGGTCTGCACTTGCAGGCTGGTAGCACAGTGGCCCCATGGGCTCACCTACAAACCTGACTCTGCAAGCTGGTGCAGCTGATGCTTCTCTGCTTTGCTTCAAGCAGATCCTTCTCCGTTCAAGAGGGTTGAAAGAAGCCTCTTGTTGCACTCTTGTCTGCCTCTGTCTCCACCCCCATCCTTGTCTTTAATGTCTACATCGCTGTAGAAACTGGGAAAAATATTACATGTGTGCAGTCTGGTTTTCTCCCTTTTTAAAAAAAATCCCTGCATGAGTTGCCAGATGGAGAGAGACAGCCTCCTGCCTCTCCCCATGGTCTGCTGTATCCTACCACCCTTGGGGCAGCCATCTACCAGGTACCTGCTGCTGCTCTCTCTCCCTTCAAGCTTGTGCTGCATTTACTTGAATCCCAGCCAGCTTTTGTTTTTTGCAACCTTTAGAAACTTAGGGTCCAAGGGTTATCTTAGATTTGCCTGTTTAGAGTAAGGAAATCCTATGTTTTCTGTAGGGCTGGTGTCAGATCTGCTAAGCACTGGATGTGCAATAGCTTTTTATTATGCTCTTTCTAAGCTCTTGGTATCCAGGGCTGTCCTACCCCAAAAGATTTGTATTTTATAAAACATCTCATGCAAATGCAAGAAGGCTACCTGGGTCCTGAGTCACCTTATGTTTGAGTGGTGCAATCTGACATGGGACTCTTCTAAATAGTGGACTCAGAAACCTGCAGTTGGTGATGTGATAGTTGATGGCTTTCAGTATGACAAACATAAACAGGATGAGAAATGTTCGCTGCTCCTTAACCCTCTGAGCTTATTTTCCTGCTGCTTTTAACATCTGAGCAACCTGCCTTTATGCAGCTAAGATGTCCAGTGACCTGAATAAGGCCTCTACTGAGACACAAACTCAGCAATTAAGCCGTACAGGTTTTGTTTCTTACTAAATCTTTGCACAGAGTGAAAGACGTGTGAATTTCTTTTACTTACCTTTTACTTTACTTATCAGTGCCATTTAATTTCTTCAGGAAATACTGTATCTCTTAAGAGCAGCCTGCCACTACTTTAATACTAATGTGAAAATATTAAAAGGTGTGCATTGAATATATTTGTCTGCATCTGAGCTCTACTCCAGAGCATATTGAAACTAATAAAAAGATGCTCCCTGACAAAGATGAGAGGTGATTCAGACATCAAGTGACAATCTCCTCCTGTTCCAAGTATTAAGCATAAAAGCTCATCTTTTTCAGAAAAAAAATAACTGTGTAAAGCAAATTTAAAAAAATCCTGTTTGTGTATTTAAAACAGATCCAGACTTTCTTAAAAGTTCAGCGTTTCCATTGTGACTGATCTTTCACCTCAAAACCAAACATGTGGTGAGAACTATTCTAAAAATGTGCTTATCAATCAGATATCTGAGCAGAAAGAAACAGTAACTGACCCTCAGTGACACCAGACTGAGGCATCACCGCAAACTACAAAACCTCTCCATTTAATGGAGTATAGAGAAAAAAACCAGTGCCAACCCAGTGTGTCTGGTTCCCAAACAGACAACGTTGACATTTTTTGTACTAAAATTACCACAGAAACTCCCCTTGATCTCAGTGGGAGCTCAAGTCAGCAGACACACTTGAACTGGCTGCTTAGAGATGGTGTAAGAGGAGATGATGAAAGTTGCATTTGCAAAGTGCTAGCCCAGAAGACTGGGTTTTATAACTAATCATAAAACCTTGATAACAGGCTCCCAGAAAAGCCATGGTCATGGCAGGGGCCTGGTGCCATGCTTTCATTTGTCTAGTTCTGAGGGCTCAGGAAATGTTTCCACCTATATCCAGTGCTCACCAACATCAGTGAGATCCTACATGGAAAGCCAGGAATGGATAGAACTAGCAAGGTCCATCTTGTTATCAAAATGTGTGTACATTTTCCTCAAGATTAGAGCCTGCCTTTCTTCCTGTGCAATGGAGGGATTTCTTAGGACCCTGTATGGATTTCACCATTTTTTAATCCAACTCTTATATCTGTAACTGTCTTCTCTCTCCAGAGTTACTCCTGGCTCTCCTTGTCTTCTTGTTGCACTTGAGAGGAGAACGTGGACTACTGAATTTTGCCATGGTACAGCAAACTTCTCTCACTCTTGTCCTTTAGAAGAAAATGACGCATCATGAATTGCCTTTGTTGAGGCATTAAACTGACAGCTCCAGAGTTCTTCTGTTTATCCATAAAGCAGATACACTGCAGACAGTAAAATATATAATCTTCTCCACACAGCCCTCAAAAATACTTAGCTCTTACTCTAGGAATGACCATGTTGACTAATGTGTCCTCCCAGATTGTGGTTTTCATGGAGAGAGCTGTGGGTTGCCAACCATCTTTTTGCAAAGATCTGCCCAATTTTGCCCACCAGATGACCCCTCAGCGCAGAACGCCATCATTTTCAATCTAAAAATTAATCCCATTAGGTGAAACAGCACCAGAAATATGTCCCATAAAGTTTATGAAAGTTGATCTCCTTCAGTGTTTCAGTAGCACTAAGCTCAAGTGTTTAGATAAATGCAAACCAACAAGGGCTACTGATTTGGATTCAACATGCTTTTTATGAAGCATGTGCCCAGGTTCTCCATTGGACCACTGGCTAAGCTACTGATCAGAAAGCCAGCACTTTGGAGGGGAAAGGCATTGCTGTATCATTTCTTATTATTGCTGTTGTGTCTCTTGATTCCCAAGGTGGGAATAAAGCCAACAGAATTCCAATGACTTCTCAAAGGGCCCATCAGTCCATCCAGGAACACAGTGTGTTGCATCCTGTCTGTGCCTGCTACAAAAGACAACTATTCCAAATTTGATTTCACCTGAGGGGTGATTTTTATAACAATCTAAGGGAATGATGTATCAGATAGAGAATCTAGGCATCTCTTTCTCTGTATTTCAGGAGATACCCTGAAAAACAGATATGCACTCTCAGTTATGTGAAGAACAAGTATACTTCCACTTCAATGAAGAATTTAGCTTTAATCAATATGGACGATAGAATCGGTTTTGAGTAAATTAATGCAGACATAAACAAATACATTATGTACCAGGACAAGCTGACATTGCTAGCAGTTCCCAGAGACACTAAGGTGAAGTGTCAACACCCTAAAGACAAAAATGTGGCCAAAGAACATTTTTTAGTCATCCACAGTAATGCTCCGTCTCCAAGTTCACTGTTACCCCGTTAATGCTTCAGTGTCTGCCACGCCTGACTTAAAGAGCCATGTTACTTCTCAGCCTGATAATCCATCCTGTGGTTCAGATCCTCAGCCAGCACAAACCTGCCATCCCGCCCTTAAGTCCTGTATACCTCATTTTGATGTAGTGCAAATAACTCTGACACTCCAGTGCTACTCTGCTCATTTACAGAGACAAAGGGGTCTAATCTTGCATTGGAAAAACCTGAAACCAGAGTTATGAATCACATTCCCTTCTGTCAAATACGTATTTCTGTGGAATTGCACCAATTAAAACACTTTTCTGAGAAGAACTGTTTTGATAGCTGATGATGTCAAAGGGATTTTTCAATTTAGGTTTGATGAGCTTTATTAATTCTAAATTAATAGAATATTTTTTTTCCTTTATTCTTCAGACTAAGGAACATTTGACTATGATAATAACGTCAGCGGAAACTCACTTCCCAATCACGAATGAAGGAAGTTAGTAAAATGACATACTGTGTGTTCAGTGTCCTGCATAGAGCAGCATCATGTTATCAAAGGTTTAGTTTACCATTTCATGCTTGGTATGTTGGCAAACTTGACTCTAACCCCCCAGCATATGAGAGGAAAAGACAGTCCAGTCTGAATGTTAAATGTTCAAAATGTCCCTTTTGTCTATATGTGTTGCTAAGAGCTTTCTCACAGGGCTTTCTGCAGTACTGATCTTGTTGATACTTTTTCCTTTGCTGCACCACAGATAGAAACTGCATTTTTTTTTCCATCCTACAACAATTGATTTTCTTTAAAGGCCATGGTGGTTCCACTGGAAGATGATTGTCAACTCACAGCTTTTCCCTGTGCATGTGTTATTCTGTTTCAGCTTTAGTTGGCTCAGAGGTGAAAAGCTTGAACAAGAAAAGAAGTTGTTCAGCTACTAGCTGTGTATTTAGTCTTACTTCTTCTGCCTCAGTTCATTTTTATTTTATGTTTTGTCTCAAACTTTGCACAGCATCATCCTAAAATGTGGGTATTTATAGCACTGAGTAGCTCAGATGAGCACTGGTCAGTGCAGATGTAACTGTGTTGCATGGGTATCCTGGGCACCGCAGAGCAAACTGGTTTTTATCATCTACCATCCCAGTACGTAGCTGCCTTGGAGCAAGGAAGTGGCAACTCTACAACAGCCACTCACCACTTGTCCTTGCTTCCCCTGTGGTGCTAGGACTGTGACAATCAGCTTCTTGCAAAGAATTTATAAAAATAAGAAGCAATACCAGATTTAGTTTTCCTTGCTGATGTTCCCTGCGAACAGCACCAGCACTTAGTCTCCAAAGTGAGCTGAGTCTTGCTGGGCAAGGAGGGTACAGCCCCTTGGGGTCTTCCCCAGACAGTGGCATACACTTCAGTATTAAGAATGCCTTGTACTGCTATAGGGCTTCTCTGGGTGGCCAGCACTCTTCTGTCTCTAGAGTGGAGCCAAGTCAGTCTGTTTATTCTGTATTTTCTTAGTGTCTAACAGAGCAGAACCATCTGTGACAGGAATCCATACATATGTATTGAGTAATAATGCTTAAACATGGAGACATCTTTTTTTCTAAGGAAGGAATAACAGATTTGCTTTATCAGGAGAATAGAGTAAAAAGTATTCTTTCACTGAGAATATTTTCTATCTCTGCTCACTAGACAGGTTCTACTAAGCAAGGGAGTCTAATTGGATTTTTGGGGTCTATTAAATCAGAGCAGCCTGAGTTCGATTTCAAAGACACTCGCTATTTGTCTTTTCAGTATAAAAACTCTCAGTCCCTAAATGCTGCCTTCTTTCAAAAGTACCTAGGAAATGGGATTGGAGTAATCAACCAACTATTTAGACCACAGAAAAATTGTAAAGGTCTTTTGTAGTCACATCAATGAAAATAATATTCAGCTCATTGTAGAAGAATTCCCTTGACTACTCAGGGCTAGTTTTAGAAACTTCTCTATTTGGACAAGAAGATATCGTAGCATCTGAATAAAAGCCAGGTCCGGGGAGATGCCGAGCTCTTCCAAGATGCACTACAGTCCTGTATAAATTCATTGGCAAATTCAGTAGTCTCAGTTCTCCTCCCACTTTGCCATTTGGCATGATTTAATACTGAAATTCCAGTGGCATTCGCAATATGCTGGTTCAATATGTTAGGAAGACTCAAGCAGTGCAGAGGTCACATAAATACGGCTCAGGAGAGACAGGGCTGATATTTACTGATAGCTTGGCCCTGAGCAAATCACTTCCCTTTCCTGTGCCTCTCTTTCTTCCCACTCATCATCTGCCTCATCTATTTAGATCACAGACACTTTGGGGCAGCAGGCTCTCTTGCCTTGCCTTTGTGGAGATGCCCATATGAGACTCTCCCATGTTATTGAAATGATTTCAGCAGGAGCTGCATCAGTGTAGAGTTGACACAAAGTGATGGTTAGAAATGGCATGTCCAGGGAATTGAGCAGCAAAAAGGGACAGATTGCTCGTGAGACAAGAGAGAGCATGTTTTGGCTGCAAGGGGCCCAGATCTGAAGTGTTTGTGGAGGAGGAGCGATGCTAATTCTGCTCAATGACCCATCTGTCTATCTGTACAGGGAAATTTAATTTTGTCTCCGCTGGACTCCATTGATCTCCACAGTCGTGATTGATTTCAAGGCCGCGAAGCCCACGGCTGGGGTTGTGCTTGTTCCTGAATGTGGGACTTGATGTGATTTTCTTCTCGTTGTCTCTGCTGGAGACTCCTCTGGTTGTCGGCAGTACTGGAACTGTCAGTGCTGATGACCCTGATTAAAAATGTCACCAGCTCCAGAGCTAAAGTTCGCGTGGTGTCTGAAAATAATGTGTCCTGTCAGGCGGAAATGAAGTTTTCCACCACCTGATGGCTGAATGCTAAACTAGACTAAGCTTGGGAATTTTGACTTTTAAACCCCTTTGTTATGAAGTGGGCGAAATGAAGCCTAGCTGAGTTGTTTGTTCCCTTCTGGGAGTGACCCCTCCAGGCAGGTATAAGCCATATTAGCTGCGAGGACCAAGCAAGGTCCCCTTCCTTAGGAAAATAAGAGAACTTCCTTTTCCAAAGCTTTCAATACAGGACATCTCATGAGCCTTGAAATGCTAATAAATGTTTCAGAGATACATAAAGAAGTGGCATTTATGTGCTGTGGTGACCGATACTCTATAAATAGCTGCAAGTGTTTATGGAAAGGGAGATATTTAAAGACTAGAGGGCAAACAGACCGAGGGCTTTTCTCACTTGAAGCATTATGGCAAGGATGGCAGAGCAATGCTGGCATGAGGCTCCAGGAGCTCTGCAGCAAACTCAGCCACTTGTCCCTGACTCCAGGTCACCGTCAGAGGCTGTTTCCTTGGTTTATCTTGAGTAGCCTGTCTCAGTGGATACTCAGGTATGGGCAAAACTGCCTCAGCAGCTGGTCTGCAGTGGGATGCTTGGCAACTAGGACATGGTGTCTTGAGTCACCCTTGTAAGGATAAGGAGGGGACAGAGTGACACATAAAGCCACAGTCATGCCCTAGCAATGTGAGTTAAAATAGCAACACTTCCAGTGTCAGACTCTCACTTTTCCTCACAACTGAAGTGCAAATAAAATGCAAATCCTTACCTCTTCAACAAGCTGCAGCATTCGACGGGTGCTCTCAAGGGACTGGAAAAAAAATAAAAATAAAAAAAAAAAAAAACAGAAAAAAAACCACTTAGATTTAGCAAGGTATGGTTTCCAACACTAATGTGCAGGCTCATGCTGACAGTATGTTTTTCCTACGCTCTTTGCCTTCCCTCAAAATCAGGCCATCAGCAGGTTACTGGTGATCTCTTCATCTTCCAGCTCTCTGTTCCAGCTCACGAATGCAGCAGTTCCCACCGCATCGCGAGGCAGCCGCAGTCTCTAAAGCTTGCGCTCCCCTTGCTCGCGCGTTGCGGCAGTAATGCTTGGAACAGCTGGTGTTCCACTTTAAAAATAAAGTCTGCGGTTTTCAGCTAAGACTTTTCAGAGACCTAATTGGTGACTTTTAACATTTAATAGGTTTGGCAAATTGAAGGAATCCTCAGAAAATATTAAATTGCTGCTTTTTGCTCTGAGGCCAGTCGAATTGATGCAGACCCTAATACCTAAACCAAAGTCACCATCAATAAATGCCTTAATCTAGACTAAACATGATATTATATTTATACCCTGGCTGGTTTTGTTTCTAGTTCTGCTTTCAGTGTAAAGCTGATGGAAAATAGAATCAGCTCCTCTTTCTGGATGTGTGTCTCACACCAAACCCAACCCCACGTTCCCAGTTTAGCTATCAGACTCACTTCATCAGCCAGCTGGTCGGCACGCCGCTGCATTTCTTCCAACTCATTGCGCATATCAGCGTCTTCCGCCATTTTAACTGTGGGTGTGTTGGTGGGAGCTGCAGATCAAGGGTTTGCGCTCAGCTGCTTGCAAGCCTAGAAGACAGTGAAAAGGGAAAGAAACGGCATGGTTAGGCTCCCTGGCTCACTGAATCGTGCTTAAACGTCAGTCCCCCGAAAGTGCTTTTATTCCATGAGTGCCCTCACCCAAATGCTGCTGTTCTGGACAGAAATTCCTAGTAGAGAGCTCACAGGAGTTTTTCAAGGTGGTGCTTTATTCCTATAGTAGTGATCACTTTCAAAGAACAAGGCTAGATGCTTGTCATGTTCTTTGAGGAAAATACTTCTCTTTTTCTTCACCTTTCAAATTTCACCTTTCAAATGCTATCTGTATCAAAGCTAGAGATTCAGGAGGTGTTATTTGCTACCAAATAGTCTTGAGATCCATTCATTTCTCTCTAGACTGAAAAGCCTTTTCATGAAGGAGGTCAAGGTCAAACCTATGCCACTCATGTCCTACATTTCGACTACATTGTTTGAATGGCTGGACAACCAGCTAATACATCTGTAATGAAATTAAAGACAGTGATACTTTGCAGATTTTTATCCACTAATGACTTGTCCACCATACTATAGTTCGGACTCTGAAATAATATTTACAGCTAGACTGGGAGAAGTTTTTTCCTGGGAGATTCCTTCGTTTCGGGGGAAGTGACAGCTGGACCTAACTGGTATTTTCAACTTCTCCCCCAGAGTGGGTCAAATTGGTGATCTCTCTCAATACAGAATGATGCCACTGAGCTCATCCTAACCAGAGACCAGGATGCAACCCATTAATCCTCATTTGGGTAGAATTTCTTTTTTCTTGTAAATTTGAGCTAGCTCTGATTACTGAGCATGACTTGATTAAGAAAGGCGGGTCCTCCTACCATCTGTCAAATCTTTATAACAACAACACTGGCTTATTTCTCTGCTTGTTTTAAGCATAGCACATCCAAATTACTGCTCACTGAGTGTTAGAGTTGTTCGTTGCAGAAAAACCTAATCCCAGGTACAGAGGAGGTGGGGAAGTTGTGAGGGACTGCAAATAAACAGCCATAAAGCACATGCCATCACGCTGAGTTACTGAAAGAGGACAAAAGCAACCCCTTTCAGCAAAGCTGCTGTAAGAAGGCAGAATCCCAGGGGCTATTTTCTGTCCTGTCTTTGTGATACGTGCAGCCTTTATGAAAAGCGATAAGTCAGGGCAGAGCTTGGCTCTAAAATTTTAACAATAACTCTGTTTAAATGGAAGTTGTTATCTATCAGAGATGAATCCTTTCTTCACTTTTGACAGTGCTCTCCATCAGGACATCAGGAGCATGGGCTGAACAGGTACTGCCGGGCAGCAGGGATATTTCCTGAATCACACCCTGTTTACTTAGAAATGTACAAAGAAAGCAGACAGCTCCTTGCATTTCCTCTGAAGCTTCAGTAACAGATTTGATGTTTTTCTTATCTAAGAGGGAATATGTGACCTTCATGCTTTTGCATTAGCTGTGCCCTCACTCATGGTTGCTTTTTGTCTTTGAAGCTACAGCAGGAAGAAATCCATCTCAAAAAGCCAACCCTGCAGCTACTGGCACAGCATCCTACTTTCATCACTGAGCACATCGCCACATCCTTGTCAGAGGGAAACTGACATTTTGTGATGGGTCACACAATCTTTAGGAGCCCAAATGTGTTCTAGAGAAGCAGCCCACCCGGTTCTGCCAGCTGTGTGGTCACAGCGGGGCAAAAGCCCAAGCTTAAGCGACTCATCTTTAGCCCCAGCTGATGCAAATGCCAAGCTTAATTTCATGACTAGTATTCAGACTGATAACAGACACTCCAAGGATGCTCACAAACAGCAGGAAATAAGCTTCACAAAAGAAGTGCACTCTGAGGTTTAGGAAGGAAAGATGGACCAGGAATCAGTCTCCTTCCAAAGGGCGTGTGAAAGCGTGGACATACTCTCAAGGCCACCTCAGCTTTCCCACCCTGCTGCTGCACTCGTGTTACCCTTTGTGGCACATCGTGCAGCTCCAGGAGGACACTGCTCCTGATCAGCAAATGGAGCATGCTCAACTGGGATAAAAAGAAGTTATTTTGGTAAAGAACTGCCCTCCGAGCTCCAGTCCCAATTGGCACAGACTGTCACTAGCCCAGGTCACTGCTTCACAAACTGTGTGTTTTCCCAGATCAAGGCAAAATTCAGCATTTAAATATTTCTGGCACAGCCTCTGTGACGGAGACCCAGGGTTAACTCTGTGGAGATAGTTTAGAATATCTGGTTAAAATATTCTCCTCTGCCTGAATCCCTCACTACACTTGCACTGGTAGAATAGCAGCACTGAGCTTTAGCAAAAATCGGGGCCGTTTAGAAGTGACTTTGGGACTGATCTAATTGGTATATACATATAGCTGCGAGGGGAAGGAAACTGGTTTGGTTTATGTCTCTCTGGTAGCATCTTACTAGCTGTAAAGTGCATCAGTGAGAGGATGGGATGCTGACGGGGTTTCTAAGTATATCCAGTGTGAGCTGAATGAATTACAGACCTGGAAGCGAGTGAAGGTGAGATGAGTACTTCTGCTGCCAATAACAAATAATAATAGTCTGTTTGTCAGTCACTACAGATGATAAAAATTGCCTAGAAAATTCAGTTCTCAAGTAGATTCCAGCCTGACTTTTGATCTTTTACTTATTAATTTTTAGTCATGAGCCAGCGGTGGTGTTGGGTGGTGCAAAAAAGAAACAAAGTGGAGAAACTTTGTGATTTTTCTGTAGACTTATCCTTCTCAGTTAGTTAGACCCATCAGTTGGCATCTTAGTGACAAATGCATCCTGTTTTGCATCAAGCTGAAAAAAAATGTCAGAGGTTGTAACCAGGGAGATGTTTTGAAGCAAGTGATCGAACCTGACAGGTTTATTGAGATTGTTTGGTATTTGTAAAGCACTTAGAATGGATTGAGAAATAGCAAAAAGCATTCTTCCAGACAAGTCATTTTACATCAAGTTTTAGTCGTGAACAAAAGTGCCCCGCAGCAGTGCTGATTCTACTTTATTTAATAGAAAATCGTACACAAGAATCAATAAAGGATACCAATTTGCATAAAGTATGATAAACTACATATATTTTGCAGATGGCTAGGTATAAGTTGAATTTTTTTTGCAGATTTTGCAGTTTAAAATGTGGAACGCGACAGACCAGAGAGAGAATTTTCCTTGAAAAGCTCTATTTAGGCCGAAATTCTCTTCCAGTGTCGTGAATTTCCAACAACAAACCCTGTTATCAATAGAATCTTGTAAAAAGCAGATATATGTTTTAAAGGGGATTATTCCTTTACAGTACAAATTAATAGTTTTCCCTCTAGAGTGTTTCTTAGGAATGCTTATATATAGTCTTTTTATATTAAAACATTGAAACTGAATGGTTACAGAAATGACCAAGAAAAAGCAGACCATAACAGATTTGCTCTCCCTGGTTACTGGACAGGCTTTCAAAAGCATAAGGTATTAGTCTGGCTTGGGCTCAGTGAAACCTGCCCTTGTTTAACTAGAGCAGAAACAGGCCGAAGTTACTATTGAGGACTTTGAGTAATAAATTCCTCGTGAAATTTATGTTTTTGATAATAGCTGATAATTTGCATTCTGTCATTCAAGCTGTTTTGAACCAAGTATCAAAATCCTATAATTGCCTTAGGAACCTCTAATACAACTGGAAATAAACTCTCCAAAATGTACTCTATGCTTTCAACATAAACTCCATTTTATTTTGCCTACAGTCACTGCAAAGACGACAGATCAGAAAATCAAAGTTGTGATGTAGTATGCAAAGCTCCTTAGATCTAAAACTTTGAAAAAAAAAAAAAAAGTTGCTACAGAAGTTACAGCTGCTTGCACACACTCAGTCAATTTGTGTTTATACATGTAATAATTGTATATAAAAATACAAGCTCAAAACTTCACGAGGAGGCTGTTCTTTTCCATTTCAGAAAAGGGAAAGGAAGTCCTCTGGGTTCACACGTAGACAGACACAGTACTCTCTTAAAAAGAGACAGACGTCCAAATGTTACTACAAAAACCCCTGTGTACGTCTTGTATCAAGCTGTGCTCTTTGTCTTCTAGACAACATGACTTCAGGGACTTGAGTGACTTCCATCTAATATCCCACGAGCCAGTGTTATATGTTCTGCCAACGCTTATACAAAAGCACAACAGGTTAAGAGTTAAAGAAAACCACAAAGAGAGACTGGCTAATGGAAATGCATTGCATGTTATACTTTGAATTCTGCATCTGCTATTTGGGTAGTGCTCAGATGCAATAAAGAATCTCAGAGTGAGAACATTATATATCCTTACAGAGTTCTACTGAAGTCTAACAGAGACCTACATATTTCCCCAGAGGAAGAGAGATACAATGAGTGACCTTTGAAAGCAAATATTTGCTTCACAGTGATATAAACACTTCAATGAAATAAATACAGGAAAATGAAAATGCTGCAATTTACTGTGATGACGGCAACACTGCAATAAAATGTTCTTTTTTAGGCACTCTCTCTGTTGTTAAAGGACACATCTATTCTTCCTGCGGATATTTGTAGCCGGAGGATGACCGCATTGGCATATTCTACTAAAAAAGTCAGCCTTGGTCGATGCCACGCTTCAGGCTTCTTTCTTGTAGGATTGAAAGAGCGTTACCTCAGTGGTGTGGCATTAGTGGAGCTACAGAAAACCCAGAGAGACTTTGGATCAAACATCTCAGGGTGGATGTTGAGCCATTTAAAGCTGGAAGTTGTGTTGCAGCTGTTCTCCTTTCATTTTTAATCCAGTTGTTGGTAGAAGGAGAAGCGCGCACTGTCAAAGGGGAAGGTGAAGTTCAGCTAGAGATGATGAGGGTCACCCTTGTTCCCTGGTGTTGTCTTGTAGCCTGTTCTGTTGGCTCCCTGGGTGCTGTGCAAGGCACATTCAGCCACATGGGGCCGAACACAAGGCAGCTCTGGGGCTGTACAGGATCCTTCTGTCTAATATCTAATATCCCACGAGCTGCCTAATATCCCACATCCTTTTCCCTGCTGCCCTCCGGGGAGCTATCTAGAGCTCAGCTGCCCAGCATGTTGACCATGTCATTCATCACCTTCACTACCCTTCCTTAGATGGGTTTTTTGCGGCTGAGTTATAAGAAATGCACTGGCATTGACCCCAAAGTTCAGTCTAGACCAGATACCACCTACTAATGCCAGCAGCGAATGAAATAACATCAGAAGTGAGAACCTGCTGCAAAAGGATGCTTAGGTACCAGCACCTCTGCGTGTTGCTGACACCAGCAGGTTCCCCCTGAAATTGTGTTGGGGATGTATGTAGTGTTCAGAAGTGAATCCCAACAGAAAGCCAGGAAAGGTGTGTGTGCTGCCCACAGTCGGTGTGACAAACAGCAGCCGGTAAGAAATTATTCAAAGGAGTGGGGAACACAGTTTTTCTAGATCATGGGCTCTCAGCAGTGGCCCTCACAAGCTCTAACTCTTCTAGATTTTGACTTCTGTCACCTCCATTTCACCCAGAGCTCACCACAATTAATACTGTCTATAAAAGAAACATTTCCCGCCTTGGCTCTTATTGTATTTTAATTGATCTGAAAGTGCTTGGAGAAAAAAAAATGAGCTAATTTTGTAATGAAAAATCCTACTTAAAAGATTTTATGCTATTGGGAAAAAAATGTAGCAATGAAAAATTACTCAAATTTGTTATTTAAGTTTAAATTTTAAATAGCTCTGAAATAAAATCTTGAGGAAAATCTGCCTTTTATATCAATTCTGCAGTGCAGCCTATTGCCTGAAAGTAATTTATTCACAAAATTTTCAGCAAAGTTCTCATTTCCAAAGAAACAACTTTGTTACATTTGCGTTACTGAGTAAGCCAAAAAGCTGCCTCTACGTTTCTGTAGGATTATGTGAGTGTCAACCTGTGGCACAGACACCTCACCTCCCTTCTGCTGCTGTCCCACAGCAGGTTGTTTGCAAGCCTCTGGGCCTGGCTTCACAGCACAGGCTGGCAGAGTACAGTGGTAACTGATTTCATTCTGATTTTTGCTTGATATTCGGTAAAGGATAATGGCTACTGGTGAGAGCTTGTCAAGGAGTGACTGGAAAAGACAGGCACTGAGACCTTGCAAATCTGAATTCAGGAGAAGCAGGCAATTCCTAGTTTGTTACTGTCTTCGTGCATTGCCTTAGGCAACTTAGTTTACTCTCGAGGTTTGCTTATGTTGCCTGAAGATAGGTGTCTCGAGCTGTGCAAGATGCTGGAGGTATTTGGTTTCCTGCTGCTGGCTGTATCTGTCAAGTGTCGTACAGATGTCTTGGATACCCTCTGATGGGACTGCTTGTCCATGTTTAACAACCGAATCTGTCTCCCATCTACACCAAATGGATAAAATTTATCATTTCCTTCCTATCTTGTCCTTTTTGTATTTTTTCCTACTTAAATTGCAGATGTTTCCAGGGCATGGACTGGCACTCGGTTTGGGGATGTATGTAGTGCAGGATAACCAGGGCTTTTGGATAAATGCTAGCGGGCATGATGTCAGAAACTGTATCTGGCTGTAACGAGAACTCTCCAGTCAGAGGCCAAAATGAAGATGGTGAAGTATAATTAGACAAAATTATGACTTCTGACTATTTGTTGAATGTGTTGGAAAAAGTAATTGGAAAGCAGTTTTCCTATGGACTTCTGTTACTCTATGGACAAAAAACTCAATAAATTTATTTCTTAGTGTGGATGCAATTACGCAACATAAATGTGCTACCAGGGGAATTGCTACTTCTTGTAAACGTGGGCATCTGCACCCCTGGCAAAGCCCTGTTCGTTAGCAGGTAAATGAGCGTGATTTTGCGTATACACGGTTGCAGTGCAGCAGACAAGTTGTGTTGACACAACCGCTCCGTGCCTCCGGTTTCTGCAAATAAGGAGGTTATGAGCAATACATCCCCCGCTTCCTCCCAGCCACTGCAGCCAGCGGCGATGGCAGGTGGGAAAAGTTGCCATTGAGATCTCAGAGAATAACAAGCAGTCATAAAAAAAATGCCTGGAGCCACCCCTTCCCGATACAAAGCGAGTTGTCGTTGTCCTGTCAGTTGTCAGACAACCCTGACTTTGTTTTATGAGGCTCCACCATGTGCATGTTGCTTTATCGGGCTCCTGCACCAAAAAAAAAAGCTCAGAGCAGCCATTTTGTAACAATTTCACTTCAGAGTAATAACAACTTGACTTTCTATCCATTTTCCCGTGAACAAAACCGCTTCAGAAAATAAACCTTTCAATGTGTTATCTCTTTGCAGTCATTTCTACAGCTATGTACCCACACAGTTTTCCTTTCCTTTTATTTTTTTTTTTCTTTCCGACAACAACAGAAAAACATTGTAGGCAAAAATGTTTGTCTGGGAGAAAAACCAGCCGGAGTGGTGGAGGGTGAAGTAATGAACCTGCATATGAGGAGTGGGCACCTCATCTGGAGGGAGCTGCTGGCAGCACAGAGGACACTGGATAGAGACCTGCACTGAACAGGCTGCTGTGAGTCTAATTCCCTGCTCTCACAGGTAGCTGCCTCATATAGCTTCATCTATAATTTAACAAGCAGTATCCTATGATTCCCTAAGTTTGTTGTGTTCCCACTAGTTCTGAGTCCAGACACTCCTCCAATATCCAGAAAATATTTCACTTCAGGCACAAATTAATTTACAGTCATAAAACAGCAGCTTGTTCCTCTGCTCATCTTGTCCTGTGGCTTAAATAGTTTCTCTCCTTCTCTCTCTCTGTGATCTGTGAACAGCAGTCATAACCTTTCTCAGCATTTCTTAGACATGAAAGATTAGATTTTGTTAGTCCTTTCTTGGTAGATGGACTGTTTGTTGCCCTGATCATCCTAGCCGCTGTTGGTTATGCTGGTTCCAGTTTGAATTAGTCTTCTCTAGTAAAGCATGGCCAGCATTTCACAGGGTATTTGAAATAAGCCCTTCGAGCAGAGCCTATATCCTTAGTGCTTCCCTGTCCCTCCAGGAGATACCTGCTCCAAAATACCCTGCAACCTCACTTGCCATTTGCATAGCTGGATGTTGATGGCTCAGGAGAAGAAATCCAGGTATTAGTAGAGAGGATTAAAGAAAATGTCCTGACTTATGACAGAGCTATTTACATTCTGCGGCCAGAATCTGGGAGAAAAACAGAAGGCATCTACTTAGCTGGAGGATGAGATTTCTCACTGTGTCAGGATTCTCAGTGAAATACACACCCTGAATTCATTCAGGTCTTCCCCAAAATATTCACTTATCATCACTGCACCTATGACAAGCAGTCAGCAGCATCCCTTCTCTGATTATATTCCAACCTCCTCTTCTTTACCCGGCTCCTAAGCCACTAAATCTGATTAATGGCCAATTTTAGAAGCTAGGGGTGAAAGTCACGCCCCATTTCAAGTTGGAGGAAGTTTCACCACTGCCATTAGTGGGGCCAGGCTTGCAGGTGAGGCTGCCAGCCAGCAACATACTGATAGGTGCTGGTAGTGTGTGGAGGGTGAGCAGTGGAGCGTGTTGCGGGGGGATCTGTGTGAAAACATAGTACTGCTTAGCATCTTAAATGATTTTGTGCCAGGTTTTCCTGGGGCTCTACTTGCTTTCTGTTTCTCCTAGATGAATAGATGGAAAGAATATAAATAAATAGAAATAATATAAATATAAACATATATTATTGCAAGCATTTATTGAGAGATTCAGAAGACAGCAAGGGATAAGAAAACTGAATGGCAGATTATCCTGGGGAACATAAAGGGCAATCCCACCAGGCTATATGAGGCCTGTTGCATTTGCTCTTTCTAGGTTTGTAGAAAGAAACTGTTCCCTCTGCACAGTCTTCTCAAGTGTGCACAGAATTCATGGTCCAGCCTCCTGCCTCCATATATACATCCAAGCTTCTTCCATATCCCCTGGTGTTAAGTTTCATCACCGCTTCTGATCACCCCAAGCCAAAATGATCTTTTGGGGCGAGGACAGGAGTCACACCTGGGCAGTGACAGGGCAACCAGCGTGGGGCAAAGGCAGGCACAGATTTCCTGGACAGACAAGTGGGACCTTCATCCACCCTGGGCACCAAAGGTGTTCAGCACCCATCTGCACCAAAGCGTTACTGCTCCTTTTCCTCACTGTTTAAGAGTTGCTCATGGACCACCACTGTGAAGTGTTGAGGTTCTGCAGGTGGTACGAGACACTTTCAGTGGTCTCCAGGAAAGGGGTCGGTCATAGCCTGGGAAGTCAGTGGGCAATGAGCAACAGCCTGTTCTCTCATATCCCTCTCACGGAGGCTGGATCAATCTGTTTCAACCTGATGAAGTCACTGTGATGCAGAAGATGAACTGTGTGTGCCTATTAACTACCTGCTGGTGCTGCAGTTAGTGTCTGTGAGTCAGGAGTGCTTCACCTATGGAATAGGTAATGCAGCAGGAGAAAAGTACAGTAACCAGCCTTGTCTGCTCATTCTTTCGCTCTCAATCCTGCCAGTGGGCACGTCTTACACATCCGTGTGATGGCGACCAACTGTCTGCTGTTGGTTTGTGTTTGTGGGTCAAAGGTCTCCCTCAAAAATCCAGAGGAGCAGACCTGGTGGCAACAGAGAAAATGAGCTGAGATTCTGCACAAGCTTTAAACGTGAGTAGTTGTTCAAACGGACTCACTCCACATTTCCTCAACCCTTTCACGTCTTCTGCACCTTTGCAAAGTCAGTGCAAAATGTCACCGTGTCAGAAGAGTTACACACGCTTATGTTACAGGCAGATCAAATCAATGACAGAAAATGTAAGCCAGTAGAGATCATCCTCAAATTTCTTATAATGATCCAAGAAAGCAGACAGACAACTGAAGAAAGACTCTTTTTAGCTAAATGGATGATGAAAAGGAAACCCACGAACTAGAGAAAGATTTTTTTTTTAGGCTAAATGGATGATGAAAAGGAAACCCACAAACGGGAGAAAGATTTTTTTAGGCTAAATGGATGATAGAAAGAAAACCCATGAGTATTACAGGAAGAAAAGAGAGCACATTTGCATTGGCCTCTGTCACAAAGTAGATCTAATTTCTGCCACATTTGGTGGAAGTCTACAAGTCAGGGGGAAATTTTGTGGTAACTTTATTTAATTTGAAAGTGATTCTTTTAATTAATTGAATGGAACAATGAATAACTCAGTCACTAGAACAGCTTTGAAATTCTTCATTTGTATGTTAAAAATTGATTCTATCCCTTCTTTACGAATTCTGATGCTTTTGGGACTGAATGAGACAAGCTGTAAGTGTAACTGGTGCTTTTACAAACTCAGTATGGGATTGCTGATGATTTTGGTAGATGGGTGAATATGGAAAAAGATTTTGTGGCAAAAGAATTATAACTCAATATTTTGGTTTAGAAGACAGAGCAGTGACGGTTAATGCCATGGGCATCAATGTTATCATAACTTTGATTTCAAAATGATAGACAGGAATAAGGTGTTGGTTATGGGCTGTCAGCAGACTCAGGCAGACAATATTTCATTTCTTTCTGTGTGGTTTGTATTTGCGAGATTTTGTTGCAGTCCAGGACCCACACCTACGCCTGCCCCTGTGCTGTGTTACACCAGTAAGGACTTACTTTACCGAAGCTGAACAGGACTTCATAGCTGTGCATTTGTTGAATGGAGTGCTGCACAAGCCCCACTCCTCCCCTCCTTCTCAGAATTCGATCTTTGTTTTATGCTCTTTTTACTCTGGCAGCTTCACTGTCACCTTGTCAGTGTAGTATGGCTTTGCCAGGGAGCACGCACACACTTGGCTGCTGGGCCAAAGGGCTGTGGCTTCACTGTGGCTTTACTGTGGCTTTTGCGGGCAGGTGGGCAGGATTCAGTGGCTTTCAGTGCATTTGTGTGGGCACCGAGACAAATGGGTGATGCCAGAGGACACCATCTAGCAAGAGATGGTAACGTAGATTCTGGCATATTGCAGCTGTGATATTAACTTGAACGGAAATGAATGAAAGCCAATTAATGCAGCTATTGCTATATATGAACATTTTAATAGGGGGGTAAAATTTTATACTCTGGGATGGTGAGGGTATTAGAAATGCAAATAGACAGCTTTCCCTACTGACATGTATTTGCGGTAAACAAAGCAATTCATCATGTTTCTAATATTCCTCCTCTCCTTTCGTTGCTGCCTGATGGTAAAAGTCTGGCCGTGTTTCAACCCATGGACTGATATATTTTTAGCAGAAATCTTCTTTAACTAAGTCGCCAGAGTCAAATCAGCAGCTGACAAAATATAAGCATTATGAAACAGGGCTGATGGTGGTATTTGTAGAATGGGGCTTTTAACTGAAGAAGGGTGATGTTTTTCAGCTATGAGGGATAGCAAAACAGACATTAAAGACAAGATCTTACTATCTTTAAGAGTCTTAGTTATCTCTGATTATTCATGTTCTTTTCTTTTTCAAATTAAAGAGCTTTATCTTTAGAGAACCATATATATATCCATATATCAACCTGTCTACTTGTCCATCCCTCTGTTCATTATGTCATACAGCATTTGAAGTAGGTAGCAAGCAGGAAGGAAGCTTGCCAATCTGAGGTTTTTCCCTTGATCATGCAGCAATTTGTGGTGAGGGCACCATCAGATGGAGATGCAACACCATAAGTGAAATAGAAATGGTACACAAGATTATAGACCTGAGTCAAAGCCCCATCACCTTGAGAAACCACTATCCAAAATGTGCCTAAAAGGAGTTCAGGAGACCATCTGCACCCCTGCACTACAGCCAATGGATTTTCTCTAGGGCAAGCAAAAAAAAACAAAATTCCCTTTCTGAGGCCGCTCTGGGTTACCCCTGAGGATGTCTTGTGTTTTGCAGGCCAATAGCCACGTTCTTGGCTCAGGGCTCACTTTCTGCCATGTCCAGGGTAGCCCACTCCTACCCTTGTCTCCATTCTCCTCTATTTTGTGCTGTAGTGTCCACTGGGAACTTAAACTGTGGAAGTAGGAGTTAAAGTTGAAGAAAGTCCATGAGCTCTGTCCGTGTATAGGTGATACACAACTAGACAGGGGAGTACATAAAATGCAACTGGCACAATATAAGGACATGGCAGAGTATCTTTTTTAAATGCAGTTTATATGGTAAAAAGGCCTGGGAACCCAGTTTTAAACCAATAAACAGATCTAAATGTTATTATTTCAAGGCTCCTTTATAGAGTCACAATGGCAAAAAATTCTGCTGCCATTAAACAGCTCATCTCCCTGAATGGAAGTTTGACCCTTGATCAGCCCAGACTCACTCCCCAAAACCTACAGTATTGCAGACAAAGGAGAGGTTCCGGCTGCTCCCTTCACTGGGCACAACTGGGAGATTAAATGGCCAGATCCTAGTGCCGTATCCTCTATTTCATTACTGGTGAATGTTTAGACCGAAACCAATAAATTGAGAACAACTGCTTAAGACATAAATTTACAATGCACTTAGAGTTGTGCAAGTTAAATATTGAAAGCATCTGACATTTCTAGGCTAAGTAACAAATTGTATTAGCCACAGGAACGCATAATAACACCCCACAGATATGCAAAACTTACTTGCTCATTTTCAAAGGCCACTGCTGCTTTCTGATTCACACCTACAACTAACTCCTGGCTGCTACTCATCTCCCAGGATTCAGTAATATAAATTCAAAGAGGCCAAGGGCACACATGCACACGGGCTTTCCCTGGTGCAGGGTACAAGAACTCTTCATTATTTATTACAGTCTCACAAGGCTGATTTAGAAACCTCTCTCCTTTCTGAAGTCCATTTCAGCCTTCACAAGCTGATGAAAAAAAAAACAAACAACCCAGCACACTCTCCAGTGAAGATTACCCTGACTTGCAGACGAGGATTTAGCTGTACTAACACAAGAGCACAACTTCTATTCTTTTTTTTCCTCCTTTCTTTTTTTGTTGACCAATCAATTCAACAACAGGCTAGATAGTGCCTCAAGGGCATCGCTTTCAACCACGTGATCAGCAGATTAACAGAGAGGCTGCAAAATCCTCTCCGCTCAAACTGTTTTAACAGAGGATCAAAATCTTTCTCTCTGCATAGGGATTTTTATTTAGCTAGTTCTTTTTGTTTTTTTTTTTATTCGGTTTGCACATGTTTGTGAAGGAATTAAGGCCTGCAAGGGCACATAAAATGGTCTGGTTTCATTTCTAACCTTTTCCTTTCAGTTTGTGCCTGGGAGTAAAAAGTTTTCTGCTTCCTTATGAGAATACTGCCCCTTCTCTGGGCCTTTATTGATTGAATCTATACAGATGATGGCCCTGAAATGTCAGAACTTAAAACATTTTGCAAAAGCCCCCCCTTCTCCTTGCTGCTGTTCATGTTCTTGTTAAGGGAGATGGATATATTGAAATAGGCTGTGATATAATCCGTAGGGGAAAGGTTCAGGAAAGACATGAGCTGGGTAGGTCCTGTGGGGTTACATGAGATTTACAGAGCTCTACTGAACTCTAAAACACGAGATTAAACTTGATCACATAAATAAAATAAACAATTGACTGACTCGGCCTCAGCAGCCTGGCTACCGGGAAGCTGATGTGCTAACTATTTGCAACATAGAGATATAAGGGCATTCCTAAACCCTTTCTGTTTAATGCACAGATCTCTGAGGTAGGCAGGTACAACTACTGCTGACAGCAAGAGGGTACGTTCACTGCTGTAGCACAGCAGTGCTTTTACTGGAGAAAACAGGACGCAAAAAAACCCGCAAACCCAAAACCTAAACAAAAGCAGAAAATCAGGCTGCCTTCTATTCATCTAAGGCACTAAAGCACACCTGGAGCTACGCAGATTGAGGATCACATGTGAAGGTCTTGCACACAGCACAGCCAAGAGGTTTCTTCGGCTACAGCATGTGTTGAAACAAAGCTAAACCCCTCGCTTACCTGCTGGAGGATGAACCACAGCAGTGAGCTGGGACAAGAGCGATTCACATACTACCAACAGAAATGCAAAGAAAAAACTCAACAAAATAAAATTAATAGCTGACATTTGAAAGCAGTCACAGTCTGGTCGTGAACAAGTCGCAGAATTCAGAAAATAAAAGATTTTCCCAGAACTGCTCTTGGATCTTCCCACAGTCTCGCTGTCAATACCCTACAGCTCCAGATTTCAAGCTGGGGAGCAGAGTTTGGGCCACACAGCTGAGGGCAGGGGGATTTTGCCTCACTGCCTGGCAATGAAAGCTTCAATTCTTTTTTTCATTTGAATCTCTAAACCTTTTTCTGCCATCTTTGGGGTGACTTTGGGCCTTTAAGACCAGGGGCTTTATAAAAAGTCATGTTGAAATGAAGGAATAGAACATTCCTTGAAGTGGATGCATAGTGACAGCCAATCTGATTCTTCTACATATTAAACCAGTACTTATTTTACATCAGAAAACCAGGATTTGCCTTCCATCCTCTACCTTCATAAGACTGTCATTTATTTTGGCACGTTTGCATTCATTCACCTAAGCATAAATCCAGAGAAAATCTGGTTCTCTGCCGAGGCAGTCTGCTTTTCCAGTCCTCTACATCAGAGCACAGCTTGTCCCAAGGACAAGTGACTATCAGCAGAGCTGCCTCTAGAGCATCGCAGAGATGACTCACCCAGACTCAGCCCCCAGCCGACTGGGAGCAAGAGGCACCGTAGCTTACGAAGCTGCAGCATGACAAAGACCACGGGGCAAAGCCCGTGATGAGAACGAGTTGGGGGTGTACAACTCAAAACACTGAGTACATCTGGCCCAGTGTGATCTGTGGCACAGAAGAAATGCCTGAATAGGAGGGACGGCAGCAGACGTCCTCCCAAAAGGCACGTTCAGCAGTGGTGGGTGGCTTCTGGTGATGTCCCCAAATGAGGAGTTAGGAGTTGGCCACTCTGTGGCCTGTGAGATCAGACTGTTGTAGAGTAAGGAAACTCTACCCCACAAGGTGTTTTTACACTTTTAAGTGGCCAAACAGTCAGTGTTCAAGGCTAGATTTCTCAAGCAGATGGTGCACCCAAGGGTTTTGCTGGAGTTGTTCAGGAAACAGTAAACTTGCCTCTCCTCTGAGACCCCCTCAGCAGAGAGCTGTCTTTTCAGGTTTGGGTAGAAATGCTCTAGTCTTTCAATATCAGCCAAAACCCCTTTATTTTTTCAGCTGGTTTTAGTTTGGAGAGCTCTACCTTCACTTCTATCCCTCCTGCAAGTATATGTTTGAGGATTTTTAGAAATGGGGATATTTTGGAGACACAAGCAATACTTGCTAATGAAGTAATTTGTTAGTAAAATAAGTTCCAATCAAGAATATTGACCTGCTTTACTATATCTGTATAAATACTACTCCTGTAAGTAAAGACAGCAGGATGGGGCATGAACTTCACTTGAATGTAATCCAATTTAAATCTAAAGCAGTCATTGTTTTCCTGTGTATTTTATGTAATCTAAATTCCTAGGTGAAGAACTAGCGAGTCTTCATTCTTGACCTAAGAATAATGTGGGAACAATTCTCTGATACAGAATTTGTTTTCTGTAAGCGATATTGCTCAGTTCAATATTTCCAACTGATCTACTTCCACAGTGCTGATACTTCTTTCTCAATAAGTGAATAAAATGACTCCTTCCTTCACCAAACCCCAACGACACATAAAATCTATGCAGTACAAGAGATCTTGTAGTGCAGCTGCTGCCTTCACACTTAACCCAAGGGTAAATTGAAAAGCACAGATTTATATGAAGTTACCCTCTTAAGCTTTGAAAATGCATCTAAAGAGCACATCTTGAGGACATGTAGCTTGGACCCATCTGGTAGACTAAAAGCTCCTTATTCAAGCAAATGAAAAAAAAAAAAAAGACTCCGTTGTTGAGGAAAAAAAGAGGAATATTTATGTCACTTATTTAAGTTAATGGCTTAAGAGAGCTTTGTAAGCACAGAGCCCTGTGACTGGCAGCCGAACTGTTGTCCAAAATGCCACAAGCTTAGCCCAGATTTGACGTGTGATGGGCAAAGATGGCGAGCAACTTCTGTGGTCACAGCCCCTAGGCTCTCAGGTCTCCTCTCTCATGTGGTCAAATACCGACGCGCTAGTGAAAACGCTTCACTTCCAGCTGACCTTGAGCTGAAGAAAATAGGGGCAAGAGATTTATTTAAGGAGCTTGTGGGAGGGACACACTATTTTTAAAGAAAAAAAAAATCCATTTTAGAGATTTATTAGGCTTTGGACCTGGGTGGCTGCCAGGGAAAAAGGAGCACCCTCCTCCTCAGAGGGGTGCATTGCAAACCCATCATAAGCTTCATGTTTTCTGCAGTAGCTGCTTCTCCTCACTGGGTTCTTATGCTCCAGAGCTGCCCCATCAGCAGTGGGACACAATTCCCCCTATCTCACCACCCACAGCTGGACCCACAAATCCTTCTTTCCCAGGGTATCCCCTCCTTGCCTTCAGCAACATCCCTTGGTTCCTGCAAACCAGAGGGCACTGCAGTCTCCGCAGTGAGTGACTCTGCTGCAAGTGCTGCTTCCAAGGCTGCAGTGAAGAGGTTAAGAAGGTTTCCTGGATGTTAAATTCAGGCAGAAGTAGAGCAAGGAGGGCATGCTGCAGGATCCATTTTAATATTTGATGCAGCGAAGCCCTCTGCCTCAGGGATTTGCTGTCAGCTGCTGCAGCATGCGCAGGCTGTTGCAGGAATAACGCTGGAACCCTGCGGGAACCAGACCCGAGAGCACGTCCCTGGAGCAGAGGGTGTAGCAGGCGGTGGGCAAGGGGAGGGGTCAGGTTTGGCAGCCTCCTTCTTCTAAGGGGGAAGGAGCTGTGCAGCTCGCAGGGGGGCTTTGTGCTCTGTTCTGCTTTTGTTCAGACCCCAGGTGAAGGAAAGCACAACAACAAGCTGACAAATTATTTATTTTCTTCACTTTTCCCTGCATTCCCCGTTCCTCATCATAAGGCTGCTTGGAATCCAGATTAGGTAATGTAGGATAGCAGAGTCATGAAAAAAGACTAATTTTTTCCTCTGGTTCCATTAGACATGGAGGGTAATTGCTGTCTGAAACATCAGACAGGCTCTGGATGAACACGAACCATCATTAATGCCCAGTAGAGAGCGGGCAGCAGTCTGTGAAGTTAGCTTAGCTTCAATCTGAATTTCAGGCAACCCAGAAATACAAGCTATGATTTAAAACTTTGTCCTGACATATAACAGTACCTGTAGCTGTGGCTCAAACTGGCAAATGTGGAAAATTAATTTTAGATTAGTTCTGTATTTAAGAAAAAAAATATGCCAGCTTGTGAGGATGGGCTGTGCACACCTCCTTTTCTTCACTGCTAGAAATCAATGAAGTGCCTTGAACTGGGAGAACTAAACTATGACCAGACTCATCGAGGGAAGGATTTAAAATCTGTCTCTTCTGAGGACCTAGCCTAAGAGCCTGGAACAAGTCACTGCCTGTGACACATGCAGAACTTGTAAAGGTCCTTCTCCTTGTCAAGTTAAGTTGAGAAACACTTGCATATTTTTTCTCTGAGCTCATCTCACTTCTAGTGAAGCAGTGAAGTCTTCTTTATGAACCCAGCAGTAGCAAATTTTAGCTCATGAGACTAATGTCATAGTAGCTCATATTGACTATCTTGTCTAATTATAGATATTTATTCATATTTAATAATCGTTCTTTGAAAGGAGAGATTTCCTCTACTCATCAATGTCAAGTAATATCCCCTTTGGGTAAAAGAAAGTTCTGTGCTACCAAAACGTGGCCCTTCCTGGACTGCGTCACAGTACGAGGCCACTCAGTCCAGTCACCTGGCTCCATAACGATCTGTGCCATCTTCTGAGGAGTGTATAAAATTCCCTGAGATGGAAAACAATAGACCAGTCCATCAGTCCTCAGATAGAAATGGATTAATAATGTCAGGAGTGATCACGCACTAGGGATTTTTCCCAGTTACTTTATGTACGAGTCAGGTTAGCGAAACTTTTTGTGACATAGGAATTGGCCAGCCTTGCTGCTTCAAACCTCCTCTGACTTAAAACAGAAAGAAGAATTTTTAAAATCTACCCCAAAGCTTAATGAGGCTATTGTATTTCCAGGACATTTCAACAGGCCTTAAGCTAAGCACCAATACAAGCTCACAAGTAATACAGGCACAGCAAACATGTTTTAGGACACAGATATGGAGAGCAGAATAGAAGTCACATATCTTCACCTCATTGTGTCTCAGCGCAACAATAAAATTCATATGAGAACTCATTCCTAGAATTAATAAACCCATTGAACTGCAGCACTGGGAGCACCTGGTCAGGAGCAAATTAATGCAATTGAGCCAGTGAAGCTTGACTGGATGAGGCATGTCCCACATTTGGGCAGCTGAGGAGGCTCCTTTACTCCACTGCAGGTTAACACTTGCCCTTGGTTAGCAGGTGTAGTAACGATAAGATGTGAAGATGGCTTGTCAAAGCAGTCTGCCTCCTGAAATTGTTAGCAGAGCCTTTAGGGGTCCCCGACCAAGCAGTTACCAAATCCAGAGCAAAATCCAAAAGCAGCATTGTGTCACTTATACCCATTTAAGAGGAAAATCAATGAGTCATTAAATATACTCTCCCCTTCCACTTACCTTGGAGTAGAGGTTTAACCACTAGCTTACCGCCTTAGCTCTTCTGGACATAAAGACGGTGACCACTGAGGAATAGGATCAGTCACACACTAAAGGTCTGTAGGCAAATTGCCAGAAGTTCATGGCACAAACAATTGCTCATAGAGATCCAGAAATGAAAGAGGATAACTGTCCTCTGACCCTCAGTAGTTATCCACTCCGAGGGTAAAGCCAATCTCTAAACATGATTAATTCCAAAGCTAGACAGAAGGAGTCTTTCGGATATCTCCATACCCACCTCCCAGTAAGTGCCTTGGCAATCTTCCCTGGCTGATTCGTAGCCTCAGACCCGTGGTGACCCCCATCCAGGACCAGCAGTGCCCATCAGGTTGTTTGCTTTTAAGGCACCCCAAGGCCCACAGGCAGAAGAGGTATGGAGTGTGTGGAAAGCCAGGGAAAGGAGAACTGCGTTAAGCTTTCCCAGCTGTTGTAGTGGGTGATTTTGTCCCATGAGAGCCTAAAACAAGCAGGTGCCCAAAAGACACCATAAGGGATCAATTACAAGTGCATGTTGTGAAACAAGTGAAATATAAAATTCAATAGGAAAACAGTAATAAAATATGATTTCTCCAAAAAGATGCTTCTTTCTAAAATATGACAGAATTTGCTATTCCAGATGATACAGGTTTCAGGGCCGTACATTTTATACCTAATGTTATTTCCAGAAAAGACAGGAACTTGCATTAGAGGTTGCCAACCACGGCTTCCATATTATCCCAGACATCTGACGCATCATCTCCAGAAATGGCTTAGCTATGGGAAGCCCAGTCAGTCTTCATCTGCTTCATCTCGTCCAAGATCGAGACGTAAACATTTCCCACATTCACTACACTTCTGTCGCCAAAGTTAGGAGGATAGAAAAGCTTTTTTAACATTTCCAAAACACAAGCAAAAAAACTTTGTCCCCTTTTCCCTCCAATTCTGATTGTATATTAGTATTTCTTGGCTCTGATGTCTGTAATCAATCTAAATGTGTTAGGGGGGTTTGAACTAAGCAACAGCACAAATGTCATTCATTAATACAGACTCTTTGGCAGAAGCTGAACTAGACTCATGCCAGACACATAGTTATTCACGAGTAAGCAAAGAAACAGAAAAAAACCTGCCATTTCTCTAGAAATATGCAATAGACTGATCTTATAAAATAATCTAATAATGATCAAAAAGCTTACTAAGATGAAAATTCTTCATTTCTTACATAAATGGAAGCTTTGCAGAAAATGAAAAAAGGTGCGAGTATTTATTTCTAAAAATTACTCTTATCCTTTTCAAAGCTTTGACAAAAATGATTCCTTTTTTTTTCTGCTAGTAAATCAAAGGTCCATTTTCACTGCCTAGGGATCGGACTACCTGATCACATATTCTGTACTCATACTTAGTTAATCAGCTACTAGAATAAATTCAATAGGTTATGTTACTTCTGGAGGGCAGTACTGTTCTCTTTGGTATTGAAATAGGTAGAAAATGGATAACGTTTCTTATTTAAAATACTGAATTCCCCCCAATATTTCACATTCCAGGCTTTCAGATTTTACCATACAATTGAAATGTGCTCAATGTGAGAAATACAAAGTAGTTTAAGCGGTAATGGAGACATTTGTACAGAGCGAGGTGGCTGAATGCTGAAATAAATTAAATTGAGCAACATTGATTAAACAATGTTTCTATATTCTTTGCTGGTCTGATTTATTAAGCAAACAATTTGTTTCTCAGTGACTCAGAGTTAACATTTATACCAAGATATCACTCAACAGGACACAACAACAGAACAGATTAATAAACTTTACTGGTAGTTTACTCAAAAACCCTATTTTATCACAAACAATAATAATAGTATCTACTCGAACAAATATTTACATTTTTACATTTGTGAAGCTGGCAATACTGGTTTTCTCAGTGACAGCAAATAGTTGCAAATCTTTCTTCAGTTTATCCTTTTAATTGAGCACTAGACAACCTCATCCTTTAGCAACTTACTTCCTTAGTTCACTGTTAACCTCTATAAAGTTAATTCTTCACGTGGTTTTACAATGTGCTTCCCATAAAAATGGCACTTGTCCTTTGCTTTTTTATGAGTTCTAGGCAGAAAACTTCAAGGAAAGTCAGAGAGATTTGCAGTAATGGCCAACTAAGCTGTCATCTGACCTAGAAATGGAACTCCTTGAATCACAAGCACAAGTGAATGGCTTAATTTCCTATGACATCTGCAGTTACATCTGGACATCTCCCTTTGGTCCCTCCGTATTTGGCAGTCCTGCAGTGCGTATAATTTTCTCAAAGAATGTCAGATTGCTGCTGACCCTTACAAGTCCACATGCATACAGCTTCTCTAACTTTGAAGAGAGGCGGGTCTGGGCAGTTCTGTTAGGAAATTTTAAATAGTGGACTACAGCTCAAAGTAATCCACCCCTGGCTGGAGCTGGACACTTTTTTGATCTCATGCACCTTGTTTGCCCTGTCCCACCTCAGAGTGCCCATTGGGCCAGGAGTTTGTGAAAATGAGACTGTCATCCCGGCCACAAAAACTTTTTACACCTCACTGGTTCAAAGCCAGTTTTGTGGCTTTTCCCCTTATTACGGTATATGACAGCACAGATAGGAATTTTTTAAAATTCAGGTTGAATGTTTTTATTTCAGCATTCCCAGCTACCTACTTAGAATGTCTCATGTAACTGTATCATACTATATTCACCTTCCCACAATTGCTATTTGTTCCTCTCTTTTACTCATGGTAGACCTGAATAGCCTGTCATCTTCCTTTAGGAGGCCTTTTTACAATGTTAAAGCATCTATGAGGGATGTTATAATCCAGACAAGCTAAATCACTGTCCTAGATATTCTTTCCTCAGCGTGTTTCTCTGCAGGCTGCATCTCTTGTGGCTGTTGCTGGTGACAGTTGCTATTTCTGCCGAGGTGAACACGATAGCTCAGCTAAGAAAAAGTCACCAACATATATATATCCTGGTGCAAGTCGGGGGGTTTAATAGCATTCTCCTGGTGCCACAAAACAATATTATTTCATATGCCTCTCTTAAGATTCCAATCAAAAATTATGTAGACAAAATCACTGGAACTTCTGCTTGCTAAAATACCACTTTTTGAAATGTTTAATCGAGGATATTCATAGAGAGCAAACTCTGGATTTGAAGCAGAAGCTTTACACTCTTCCCCCATCTGTGGCCCTTGCACACTCGGGAAGGGAGAAGAAAGTTCTCTGTACAAAACAGAAGGAAAGCAGCACAGTGGAGCTCCAGATGTATGCAGTGAACAGTCTGAAGATCTAGAAATGATTTTCTGATAAAAGATTCATCGAATCATTTCTGATGAAAAGGAAGTCAAGAAAATTCAATATTTGTCATGAGCATTCTCAAAACACAGAAGAATTATAAGAATTTCACTATATAATTGATTTGCTGCAAATTGTTCCCTCAATTCTTCAATTGAGTCACACCTTGAGAATATCTCAGCCACATGATTACTGAGGTGCCAATGAGCCCCTTTTCTCAGCCTTTTCACTGCATTAGACTTAAAGAACTGATTCAGTAGAGGTGAGTCAGTTCTGCTCTGCCACACTGGAAGGAGGACCTAACCAAGTTTTCCTTCAGACACATAATGATTCATAGCAAAATTCCTATTACACTCAAGTGATTACAGGTTTTATAGTATAGGTGTTGTTCCTGCCCTGTGTTAATGGTTGTATATTTGTATATATGTGACTTCCTGACTGGTTTCTCAGTCAGTGAGTTAAATTATTACTAATGCTTAAGATTTAGGCAGGAGTTGGTCTGTTGGTTCTCAGTGACGTGCAGGAGGCAAGTGCAGCCCCTGTTTTCTTAAGGCACGTGAGAAATGGTGGTCAGCACTTCCTGAGCTTCTGTCCTGCACTGTGCATTCCAGTTGCACGCTGCACTTGGAAAGGAGCAGCAGCTCCACAGCTTGTCTTCTGCACAATGCAGCTATGCATTATTAAAGTGTTTGTGCTTAAGACGTTTGCTTTTTGAATAGGCTCCTTTGTTACTGTGTTCAGAGTTAAAAAGAGCTTAATTACTGCCAAAAAGACCTTCCTCTTCCTTTTAAAGTGTATTTTAAAATCAGTTGTTATAATCTCCACATGGTGCCTATCAAGTTTGCTCTTCTGATTGCAATGGTGCTATACTGATTTACTCCAGCGAAGCATCTGGGACTAAACACTCAGTTGAAATGAGAAGCATCCTCCTACTGAAACAACTTCCTTTTCTTGTATCTGTTGTTCTGGTTATTTCAGCTCTGTAGGATGCCTTATTACCAGCACGGTATGTCAGCTGGAGAAGGGCTATCTCTGGCTGGTAGGTCCTGCCCATGGCGGGTTCGTAACCATCCTGTTACTAATCGTCCATGCAAATGATTCTGGTACATACCTGTGGACCTTTGTGCATCAGGACACCCCTAATCCAAGTGCAGGTTTAAGAGCCCTTGTAAAAAATATTCTTACTTAGTTTTTTTGGGGATGTCCCATTTTTGCTGAAGACTTGGTATTTGAACATTTTTCTATAATCCTTCCTCATTTTTTTCCTTGCCATATTCATAATTAGTGCAAGTGGTTTTTACTTTCTCTTTAGCCAGTCAAAGTGGGGATGAAATAGAAAGAAGCATTCTTCCTACTCTAGTGAAATATGACTGAAGTGTTTTAAGAAATACCTATACTAAAGAATTACTTTCTTAATGTAACTGTCATTTTTCAGTAACAACACCCTTAAAGTGGGAAGTTTTCTGATGAAGATCCCAGCTGCTCCGGAAGCTGACCCAATTAGTGCTGTCCCAGCTCAACAGCTTGTGCTGGGTTGACCCTGCCTGGACACCAAGCGCCCACCAAAGCCACTCTATCACTCCCCTCAACTGGACAGGGGAGAGAAAATGTAATGAAAGTCTTGTGGGTTGAGAGAAGTACAGAGAGAGATCACTCACCAATTACTTTCGCGGGCAAAGCAGACTTGACGAAATTAGTTTAATTTATTACTCATCAAACCGGAGTAGGGTAATGAGAAATAAAAAATTAAATCTTAAAACACCTTTCTCCTCACCCCTCTCTTCTTCCTAGGCTCAACTTTACCTGGGATTCTCTACCTCCTCCCCACCAGTGGCACAAAGGGATGGGAATGGGGGTTGCCGTCAGTTCATCACATGTTGTTTCTACTGCTTTTTCCTCCTCACAGGGAAGAATCCTTACATGTTTCCCTGGCTCCAGTGTGAGTCCTTCCCACAGGCCACAGTTCTTCACAGACTGCTTCAGCATGGGTCTTTTCTGCAGGGTACAGTCCTTCAGGAATAGGCTGCTCCAGCATGGATGAACCACAGGGTCACAAGTTCTGCCAGCGAACCTGCTGCAGTGTGGGCTTCTCTCTCCAGGGGCCCACAGGTCCTGCCAGGAGCCTGCTCCAACATGGGATTCCCATGGAGTAACAGCCTCCTTTGGGCACCTGCCTGATCTGGTGTGAGGTCCTCCACAGGCTGCTCTGGTGTCTGGAGCACCATCTCCACCTCCTTCTTCACTGACTTTTGTGTCTGCAGCGTTGTTTCACATATTCTCACTCCTCTCCCGAGCTGCAGTTGCATAGATTTTTTTCCCCTTAAATATTTCTATCCCACTACCACTGTTGCTGATGATCTCAGCCTTGGCCAGTGGTGGGTCCATCTTGGAGCTGTCTGACATTGGCTCTGTTGGACACAGGAAGCTTCTAGCAGCTTCTCACAGAAGCCACCCTGTAGCCCCTCCGCTAACAAAACTTGCTACCCAAACACAATACACAGCCACATTTATTTGATTACTCTGGTGAGCTCCTCTGTCCTGGCCACTGTGTGCCAGCCCAGGAGACAAAGTTGTATGACATTTAATTGTAGCTTGTGCTGCTGGACAGCTCGTCCTGAGCAAAGCAGTAAACTGTAAGACACCATCTTCAAAATTACTTTTTCCTTCAAAACGATTTTTTCATTTCTCCCCCTCACTCTGGCCCATAAAACCATTCATCTGAGCAACTGCTTGCGAGCAGGAGTGCGGTGTTCACAAATCCCACCTCGCAGTGGGATCTCATCACTTCTGGTGCTACCCTTTTTATAGTCTACCACTTTCATTCTGTCTCATGTCTTCAGCTGTGAGGCAGTAATTTAACCCCCCATCTGGCGCTATTAATTTGCACTGATAACTTCATGTCTCTTCTAAAATAGGTTTCTATTTCTAACACGCTTGTAGAGAGTGCCTTTTTTTAGGCTTTCTAGCTAAAAGAAAAAAAGTCTAGGCTCTATCTTGTGATATCACAAACACTGATTTGCTTTTAGTTTCAGTGTAAGTGCTGCAGAGCAAGCGCGTGTCTCAAATACCGCAGTGAGTAGGTAGCAGCCGTTAACGTTGTGCTCAGCTATTTCTCTCTGAAATGCTATCTGCATTTCTCACAAATGCTGCCATCCTGGTGTCTTGGTGATTGTGTATGCATCTATAAGACTCCATTGTGGCTAAACTCTGGACGGTTCTTCATTTCCCCCTTTTTTTATTAACTTGCTGCAACCCTTAAGTGTAGCATAGCTTGAATACGTGAAGAACATACATGGCATGCCCAAAACAATGTTGTGATGTGTCTGTGCTGCTCCTAGATATTATGTCAAGCTGTAGGCCTGCATGTAAATTCCACTCTTCTGCTTCCCTCCCTGGGGTCTGCTCTTCCTCTCTCTGGCAGCAGGATGGAGGAGGAAGAGGAAAACACCCTACAGCCAGGTTTCCCCTCCCCATCTCTGCCCACAGATGGCAGGGCAGGGAGCTTGACTCAAGAAACACTCAGACTTGGGGTTATTAAGCAGCTAAGGTGGCTTTGCTTTGTCATCGGCCTGGCTTTCTTGCTAAGAGATCTGATGCCAGAGCGATTGGCACTTGAAGAAAGCAGCGAGAAAAAAAGTCACACTGGAGTGTGAGCTTGGGGTGTGCTGCCTGCTAGTCAGAGCTCCTCTTTCCCAGTCTGCAGCAGTGGTTGCAAAGCTGTCTTTTAGGATCTGTGTCCACCAACCACTACAGGTTTTCTTCTCTTAGTGAAAGAAGCAGAAGTTAGACTAATCCAAACTCTTCATGAGTTTAGAGTAAGGGTGCACCTCTGTAACCTCTCTGCATCTTAAAATGCAAAGATTGAACAGAAGTCTGTGTCTTGTCTACTTAAGGTGTGTAGACTGGCCATCAGGAGTGAGGATGTTTTATAACCTAAAACTTCAGGGCACTTCACAGATGCTCCTACCAAAAACTTGAGTAATAAAATTCACTTTTTAAGTGTAGGTACTAGTCATTGGTGTGCTGATAGGGAAAGACCAGCAATCAAAAGAGTGAATCAGAAAGTCCATCCTGTCCTTTCTCTTATTTCAGTCTGCCTCATTTTGTCTTTCTGTCTTGTGTGTTTTATTGTTGATTTGGTTTGGTTTTGTTGTTTTGGTTTATTTTTTGTTTCTCTAGTTATTTTCTTCTCTGTTTTTTTTTCCATTCTCTTATCCCCTTCCTCAGCCTTATTGATAGAGTGGATCATTGTTTGACTAAGATACACATAACTCTTGTAAGCCCAGAATATGGCCTACTGTGTTTGAAAATAGTGAAAAGTCTGGCTAAATTTTGAAGGGTCTCTGACTTTATACGGGATTGTTTCGAGAAACAGATTCTGGCTGCAGGCATGAATGGGAGAGCTCTTTGTCTGGAGAACAGCTGAGTGTACAACACATTTCTTGGAAATGTCACCACAAGCACAGACCACAAAAAAGAAGGTAATGAAACTGAAATCTGTAAACAGCTCTGAAGTCTCACATTCTGTGCTTGAAGGTCTCATCTCCAGCGTCGTGTATGTCCTGCCATGGGATTTGTGTCTTATCTCTTCACCTGCCAGGCTGGGGAATCTTTTAGAAGCTTTGTGCATAACCTCCTAAGTGCAAGGAAAGGCTTTGTGGGGGGCAAGGAAGGAACAGAAATATAGAGGGATCCTGACTGGGAAAGAATGAAGCTCTCAAGAATACGAATATTAAAGGACAGTGTTACTCCATAAAGGAATAGGACTAACTATGGGAAAATTACTGCAGAGCAGCAGTAGAGCTGCTCATCAGTCCAAATAGCAGTTTAATAATTTTGCAAATAAATGGTTGCTTCCACAATAAAAAATTTATTGGACTTCACTGTTCTATTAAAAAACATATTGCCACCTTCTTCGCCACGGGCAATTTTTGAAATTATCAACCCTCTACCAGCCTGCTTAATACTGTAACATTAAGCGTCCTGGGCACTGAGCTGGGAATGGGGATACTATGGTAGCTAATATCTTTTTTGTGATGTTTAAAATTCTCTTGCCTTCTTATTTGTCAATCTGTTACAAATGCACAGCAGTTCTTGTTTACTGGGCTTAGAAAATGAACTTCAGAGCACAAAAGTTCCTCCAGGAGCAGCTATTTTATACTATTTAGAACAGTTAATTAAGAAAAAGGGAACTAGACAATGCAATGATTTAAAAATGCCTTGCTAATATTGAAAATCTCAGGCCTGCAGACGGCCCTGGTGTTGCATTACAAAAGTGGTCTAGAGAATTTTCGATTACACTCAGTGCACTCCAGGCGCCTCGAGGTTTTTTTCCACTGTCTCTTTCTTGACATACTCATCTCTAAAGTGAACTAACCTGACAGGCCTCTACCACAGCAAAGAGCCATCCAGACCTTTTTTTATCTCCTTTCTTTTATTTTTTTTTTTTTTAAATAAGAAAAACCTCTTAGGAAAGTCAGACTTGAAGAGACTTGCTGCCTTATCGAGTCTAGTCTCTTGTGACCACCAACGGCTACATCATATAATCCCTCTCATGAATTCACCAAGCGCCATCTTAAAACCCTTTGCTGCTGTTGACCTTCCTGTCTCTTGCTCCTCTTGTTGATATAAAAAAAAGACATATATTTTCCAGGCTTACAAAAATGGCTGCCATATCCCAAGAATATGTTTTTAATGGCAAAGAAACCTGTAGGAAATCCTTCAAAATTCTGGGCAACAAATATGTGTCTCCATACAGCTGAGCAAATACAACAAATGCTTCTCTGGGGAGAATGGCTGTTAGAAGTCAGCGGTGAATTGCAGTTTAATTGGGTTCGCATACCTTAGTTTGTTTCCTGAGGGCTTTTCAGGTACTTGAGTGTCACAGAGGTGAATACTCTCTGGAGAAGCAAATGTTTGGCTGATGTACTCCAATATTCACAAAATGTACCTGGGTTGTATATTCAGCTGTCATGTTACCAGTTTGGAACTGGTGCTGTTGAAGAAAGAGGGCTCAGTCCCACTCTTCTCCCACAGCTCAATGCAGCTCTGGCAAAACGCACGGCTTTGGCAAACTTGTTGCCTTGTATTACGCCTGGCCATGATCAAATGTGTGAACGTTTCTGGTCTGAGATCACTTTCTTCTCTTGCTCTCATGAATGTATATACTAATAATCTGGGGGTTTATGGCACCTTTCAGCCAAGCCATTTACAAACCTGAAAGGGACAATCATGTATAACGTCCCCTTGAATGTGAAGTAAATGATGATCACCTATGCTGGGAGGATGTTGCATTTTAGGGATATCAATTTTTAGGTCACCAGCCCCAGGCACTGGAGACTGCTATGCCCTAATACATAAAAATATCTTTCCAAAGGTAGGGGATACTTGCCCTACACCTGAAGCTGAGGAAAGCAGACTAAAAGTTGGTTTAATCTCAGTTGTTTCTTCTGTGGGTGGAGGTAATTGAGCCACTTGACAAAGGTTACATTTATTTAGTGTGTGGTACTTGCACCTGGATCCAGATATTCTGGGGGCAACCCCTCTGCTTTAATCACTAAACTGCAATACCTGTAGCTAAAGTGACTGTTATTGAACATCTCTAGTCCAATAAATTGCAACAGCTTTCTTTACTGTTTTCTGCAAGAACAAATTATTCCTAAGAGATGTCTGTGCCTAATAAATAGAGATCAGAAATTTCTCTCCTAATAATGCCAGTCACCGACGGGGTCAGTGCTGCTCAGCACAGGCCACCCTAATCTGGGAGAGGTGTGCAGCCGTGTGTGCACACACGTGGCAGTGGCGGAGCAGACAGGAGCCGTGCAAACAGCAATTCCCCGGTGCCTGCAGAAATGCAAGCTTCTCTAAATCCTTTTGAGGTAACTGCTGAGGTGTCTGAGGATGTGAATGAGGACCAGACTGAACCAAAAAATACTAATGCAAGGAGGAGGAAGAAAACTTTCATTTGCGTTTAAAGCATAGTGCAGCTAATTTTGGTACTTTTTCTTTTAAAAGCTACTTAAATATGCATGGAAGACTTCTGCTCCTGTTCCAAAAAAGAAAAAGAATCAGTGAATGGTAACACTATTTTGACAGATCGGCTCTTCTGAAGAAGTATACTTTTGTTTCGTGACATTTTTTAGAGTAGCTGGAGGAAATCTATTTACTTCTGTAGGGCAGATCAGTGAACTGCCACCTGCACAGTTCCACGGTGAGCTATTATTTTCAGGAGCGGGGAAGGCACCAAAGGAACGGTTGGCACATCTTCCAAATAACTAGAAAAAAATAAATAACTTGTTCTGGTACAAATTTATTACATCTCAGAAATAGAGTTCCTCTCCTTCACGTGGAGAGTAATTATAATAAATAAACGTATCTTGACAAACATCATAACTGTGATGTGATCAGAGCCTTTAGTTTACAACCCCCTCCACATTAGTCTTCTAGTCTCTTTGACACGCTAGTGACTGTGAAAACCTTTGGAGATTTGCTGCCTGGGATTTTTAGTAAGGATATGCTGCTGAGAAAAGGTGGGAGATGGAAGCGATGAATGTAAAATGACAAATGTGCCCTACCAAGCACTCTGCAGTGCCTTTGTATGTGCAACTCCCTGTTAATCGGTAGGTTTTGAGTAAGAAATAGCAAATCTCGCATTAATTTCAAAAATCACCTACATGAAGCATCCTTTTGTCATGTCTAGGATATAAATTTTAGTTGTTAGCATTGGTGCAAGCTGTGATAGCTATCATTTTACTCATGAGTTCTACCAGTGAACTCATGCACAGTAACTTTGTCATATTAAAAGCACAAGGAAAACTATAATTATAGTAAAAATGTATAAAACTAGTTCCCCTGTTTCTATTCTAGAGATGTGTACAGTGAGATTTGTCTCTGCCTTTGTTCAATATCCACTCTACTGATAAAATGTCTGACTAGTCAAGTATTAAAAATATAGCCTTAAAAAACTTGATAGAAGAAGCATAATTTTCCTGTGTATTTATTGGAATGCAGGAAAACTTCCCACTACTTCCTGATTTGGAGGGAAAATTAATGGCTACTGCTAAAAAGTGCAGCCAGTGAAATCAAACTGTGCCTGGAAGTGCAGGTTTCATTTTGTTCCACATTCATTTATACTATTCTGACTTTCTCTGCACACAAATACACCTCTAGGAAAAACTCAGCTGCATCCTGGGTTTTACACCATGTAAAAAGTTCTGCTGGTGTTACGTGCCAGCAGAGTGCAGCAGAACCCAGCCTGAAATACAGCCAGAACGGGCAGTATTCCTCCTTTGCTGCTTCATCATCGCTTACTGTCACCATTTCTGAGACAGACTAACTGCAGGAACCTTGTCTGTGAGAAACTGTGGCAACGAAACCAGGCCAGTAAAAAATAAGGGTCGGGGAATGGTGTTTCAAGTTGCTTCTGTTTATCGAAAAAACCTGCTCCTTCAGCAACTGTGCCCGTTGCTGGTTGAAAACATGAATGATGGACCCCAGCTTGGGAGCTCATCAGCCTGTCTTGTAGCACAGCACTCAATTATGCTAACTCATGCTAATTGACAATGTGGACCAGTAATAAGTGAAATCCCATTAAAAAGAGCTACATAGAGCATTGTTAGCTCCATAATATATATATTTAAAAATCTTTTTCTTTTAAATAACCAGATAGAACATAGATTGGTCAGCATTAACTTTCAGCTTTGAAAGGCCAGGAAGAGCCATGATTAATTACTTAATATTTCCTTTCTCACCTCCCTGTGCTTGTATTAGAATTCAGCTTTCTCTGGTGGACAAGAAAAGATGCCATAACTCTCATTATTAAAAAAAAAAAAAAAGAAAAAAAGAAAAAGAGAGAAAAAGGTTATAACGCAATGGTTGAATTCTCTTTAGAATTACAGCATGCCAGTATATTTCAGAGGGGACATGCATGCAGCAATTGTTTCCCTTTGAAAAATCTCAACTGCTGAATGTTCTCTTTGCTCCAAGCCCCACAAAATGATGTTCAGGTTTTCCTCTTGGACTGCAGGGCTGATAATATGCACCTATTGCTGGGAGTAGAAAGCTTTCCATACCCGCCACTCATCTCTAGTAGCACCCAGCCTGACTGACAGAGCCTCATAGAAAGCCTGCCTCACCAGTGGAAATATTAGACTCCTTGGAATAACAAAAATTAGAAGTCTGTCTCCCTCCACGTCAGGGAATCTTTGCCCAAGTTCCAGTTCCTTTCATCAGCTCTTTAACCATAGTCAAAAGGGGATTGTAGATGAGCATGAGGATGAAGTAAGTGATGAGGAAATAGCAAGTGAACACAATGGAAGATGCAAAGGCGAAGCTAAATTTCCTTCTAAAAGAAGATGGCAAGTGGTCCAAACACTTCCTCTAGGCCATTCAAATCCACTTTTGAGTCTCGCCACATCGGTCATAGGGCCATCATAAAGCAGGAAAAAAGTAATTCTGAGGCTGTGAAGTTGACTTGTCTTTCTGTTTGGTGTAAAGTCCTCAAAAATTCAGTGGGATGTAGGACAGCATATTGAAAACTATCATCTGATGAGAGGCAGATTTTGCTGGTGGGAGTGTGTATCTAAGTGTTTGTTGAGGGAGTAAAAACAGGGTGATAGACAAGAGCTAGGAAAATAACTTGTGTGTTTTGGAGAAGTGCTCATTGCAATATGATGCAGCAAACTAAATCTGCAAGGTCAATAGGGAAGAAAGCCAGAGTTTGTTGAAGCTAAGGGCAAAGATCTTATTTAAGGCTCAAAAATAATGATCTAAAAAGAAATAAACTATTCTCTGACATCTGATGGCCTTGACGAACTATATATATCAAGCACTCCCAGAAATAGAGATGTGAGCCCTGGTGCCCAGCCTAAAGTCCAGCTTCCTAGAGGTAATCATGATCTGCCTGAGATCTGCATCCTGCTGCAGCTCTCAAGCAACGCATTATTTTTCTCTCCGTTAGACGCTCTAAAGGGCTTGACCAAGTCTATTGTTACAGATTGCCTGGCACTCGCCCAGCCCAAAGGTGACTGCGTTGGCAGTGGCGAATGAAACTTCATAGATAGAAAAATACGTTCATCCCAATGAAGGCTGCAAAGTCAGTCTGCATTTGTTTTGGTTTAACCTCGCTTATAACCCTAGAAATCTCTGAAATGAGTATGTGTGTGTGTATAAATATGTACAGATGAAAGTAACGCTGATATTGTAAAGAGTTGTGACAGAGATTTGGCAAAAAAATACCAGAAAAAGTGTAGTTGTGTGACAAGCCAAAGCAAAGGTAAACCATTTTTTTTTTCCTGCATTCCTGAGGGAAGAAATTATTTACAAAGTGAGCCCCACACTGTGCCATATACTTCCCATTTTTCTGCAAGGGTTGCTACAGATGCAGAAGCTGTAGCCTCCTGACATACAGGCAGAAAAATTGCTGAAGTTGTTCATACTGACAGGAAAGTATTTTGTTTTGTTACCTTGCTCAGTTAAAGCAGCGCAAGCATTAAGTAGAGACCGTGTTTTATTTGCCTTAGCACTTTAATCTTGCTATTTGTTGCCATATCTAAAGCCTATGAGATAAATAAAAAGCTTCCTGTTGACCTGAAAAGAAGCTCCCACCTCCAGTGCAAGAAATCTGCAAATTGGAGCTGTGTCTCACTGGATGGATTTTGAGGGTTTGGTACCGACTGGATTCTGCGGTTCCTTCCTTTCACTGCCCCCATGAGTTCAATGGACACAGAGCTTGGTCCTGAGTGCTCCTGGAAATGCCGCTCTGATTTTCCAGTTAGTTGTAGCAAGAAAGTTAAGCTGTATTTATTTGGAGGTTGTGATTTAGCTGCATTTTGTTTCATAACATGCTGAGTTTCTGCAGCTCCTCAGGGGCAGCCTCAAGCTCTTCCTTTTGCAAATCACGCCTACTTGCACCTTTGGTCTGGTCACCTCTGTTGTCTTTTTGGCATCCATCCTAAGTATCAAACTCTTCAGCGGTCACCTCCTGTCTGACTCTTTCTGCACTACGCAGGAGCAACAGAAACCCGCTGCTGTTTTTTCCTAGACTGGCAGCTTTGCCCATGATGCAGGCACATGCAGGGAGATGGGGAGCCCAGGAGAGAGTCGCTTCCCCGGCAGTACCTCCATGTCCCAGATGGTCCAATCCCTTCCCTTGCTATCCACAGGGATGGCTGCCTCACACCATCCTCGTGTTGCCACGGTCGATGGGAGAGTTGCTTCATGCCTAGAGCTCAGGACGGGGAGGGGTGGGGGTGCGGAACTAGAATGTCCTTGCAGATGCTGCAGCCAGGGCTGCCAGTAGCCAGGTACGGGTTGTGGGGCTGCTCTGCCATCCTCGGGCTGCGCCTCAGACCAGTCCCCCCTCTTCCCTCCCCCCCTCTTTTCAGCTGGGAACTAAACCAGCAGCAATTATTCAAGCTAAGCACGTAAATCTGGCAGATCCCGCGGCCCTGATTTGACGCAGCTACGCAGCGCAGTGTCTGGACGTGTAGCCCGATCCTCCCTTCTCCCCTTGTTTATTTGCCCCGCAGAAAGCAGCGAAGTTACCAACTTCGCCAGCAGGGAGATTAGGGTGCTGGGGAGCGAAAATAACATCTCGGGGTAGATCGCCAGGGATAGGGGAGCCGGGGCTTTGCCGTCGCCCCCCGTACCAACCCAGCCGTGACGGGGCAGCCCGGGCGGCGTGTTACATAAGGCGGCGGGCTCGGCACCGCTCCGCAGCGCGGTGCGGAGGGAAGATGGATATCGGAGAAAGTTCAGACCCCCAGCACGTCTTGCTGAGACCCCAGACCCCGACACCGGAGCCCGCAGCTCGCTGTACCCGAGACGCTGGAGGGGCAGCGCCGCTGCTCCGCGCGAAGGGGTGTGCGCCGAGGGCCCCGAGCGCGGAGGCTCCGCGGGCGCGGGAAAGCCCCGGGGAGCTGCTGCGGGTCCCCGCGGGCGATGGCCGGCATCGGAGGGACTCCGAGGGCTGAGCGTTACGTAACCCCCCCCCCC